>OY720451.1:72525919-72910919 GCA_963082715.1 Harpalus rubripes | reverse complement strand
TACGATAACCTTCCACACTACAATTCTAAAAATTATAATTCTTTCGCATTTCTCTTCGTTACATCCATGTGAAGAGCTGATAAGATTTTAGTTAGAATTGGACAACCGGAAGTACCCTCATTTGAAGATTTTAACAGTTTTTCTTGAAAAAACTATGTTAAATATCATTTTTTCACATTTAATGTTATTATAAATATTAAAGAATATTTTATTCTCTGTACGATTTGACTGCATTTTATACTTAATATTAAATGGATATAGAGTTAAAAAATTATAAAGAAATTAATTTTCATAAAGTAGTCATAGCTATGAAAACAGCTACTATATTAAGAAAATTTTGATTAAAAGATGTCAGTGTCAAGTGAAATTGACATAGTGTGTTTGTCTTATAATTTTACTAAAAATATAGGATCTTTTGCTATAAATTTTCTGTATGGAATTTGCATAAAATACATGCAACTGCCGGAAGGTAAAGTACAAGAAATATAATCTTTAGCAAGGAATTTTCTGTGTGAAATTTGTACAAAATACTGAACTGACGGAAGGTAATGTGCTGGCCACATCAGATTTTTTTTTGTCTGAAATAGAAATAATTCATAGAAAATTATTGTTCATATTGTTTCCATGTTTAATATTTTCAGTTTTAGTGTATTTCAGGAAAAGAATAAATTTACCTAATCATTTTCAAAATAACTAAATTCTTTTCGTATTAATATAATAGTACACTTATGTGAATAGGGGTTTAATAATGGACCTTTCCAATTTAAAGAGATAGAAGATATGCGCAATGGGGATCTGCGCATAGTAAGAACAACTGAGATCTATGGCGTTTATTTCTAAAAAATTTAGACGTAAAATGTGAGAATATCTCAGATAAATCTTATCGAAATAACTTACAAAAGCTTGTATTAAAGTTAAAATGTCTAACGATACAAATTTTCACTGAGAATACAGGTATTTTAATGACTGCAATATTTTTGACGTTTCGTTTGACAGCCCAAGTGGCAGTTGTTCGCGCCATTTTCTTACTATTTGCAGCGATAGAAAGAGATAGCCCTTAAATTGGAAAGGTCCATACCCGAGTAAAAAATGAAATTGTTAAAAATGATGAAGAGAGTAGAGAACACAATGACACAAGCGAACAAGCGCTTAAGCAGTTAGGTAGCAATCGAAAATGCATTGAACACGGGCTCTCAAGCCAAGGGGCAAAGTGAGCTCATGGGAATGAAAATTTTTAGGACTTCTTAAAAATTGTAGACATAGTGATTTTTTACTTCCTTGTACAAAGTAAAGGAAGTATTGTATTCGCGAAAAATATCGGTTTCCACATTTCAACGGAAATATCCATTTTAGCCATCCCTGAATCCATTCTGACTAATTTCGTCGTGACGTACGTACATACATAGGATGACCAAAAGATTGAGAAACGCTGCTCTAGAGAACTTAGGAGTTTAAGGAGGTGGTTCCTCACTTTTATTCACCCCAGTGCAATGTGCAATACAGAATCCACTTTTATTGTGGTAGCTCTGAGACACACTGCTTTTTCCTATCCTAACGCACAAACCTTGGCCCGAGTTTTCCAACCGTGATTTTTGTGCGTAGGCTATTGTTATTTTTATAAAAATATACAAGCTAAGTAAGCTGTTTGTTGTCTTATAAAACACCTATACTCTATCCGTTTTAACTATCAGATAGATATCAAAATTTCGTAAAATAATATTGAAGGAGGAGGGGGGGGAGGTTCATAATACGCCACTATGGCAGATTCTTGCACCCATCACACATCACTTCACTTCTTAGATTAGGATGTCGGTCGCGAGTAGTTCGGAAATTTTTCAGCCTAAGGCTTGAGTATTATGTAAATATAATACAATAACTTTTCAAAATATTCGGGAAAAAAATCATTGGGGCTAAATCTGGCGAGTCTGGAAGCGCAATGAGGTCGTGCACAATTTTTTTTCCTGCATGACTTTGAACGAAAGTATTATATTTTTCATGAAAAAATGGTGTGGTTTTAATTCAAATAAGTAATGAAAGTTACTGACTTTTTTAAGGAAAAGATGAAATTTTAATAAATATTTATACACAATGGAATAGATAGTAGCATGAACATGTGAATGAGGGTGATTAGGGATGAGATGACTAGCAATGTTTTAACTATGTCAACCGATTATGGATTATTTTATTATACTTGAAATATTTTTCTCTAAAATAATCCATAATCGACTGAGAGTAAAAAAATAGTGTTAGTCATGTCCTCGCTAATCACCCTTAATCACTTATTCATGCTACCATCCAATGTCTCGAATACATACTTTATAAATCTGATAGGCAACCTATAGGGCGCGAGCAGACACGTGACTCGAGGGACCTTGACGTGCTTAGAATCAGTTGATTTGTGTGCGCATCTCATTTTGACAAGAATATTGTCATTTTGACGAGGCCAATGTTTTGACTTATTTTGATTTTGAATTGCTAAAATGTTAATATTTTATTATTTTTAGGCAGTAAAACACATGAAATTAAAAATAATAACATTTTAGCAGTTAAAAATCAAAATAAGTCAAAACATTGGTCTTGTCAACATGACATTGTTCTTGTCAAAATGACATGCGCACACAAATCAGCTGATTCTAAGTACGTCAAGGTCCCTTGAATCACGTGTCTGCTCGCGCCCTATAAATGCTAATTTGCATGCTTTTTTGTTTTACGGATTAACCACTATTTATTTATCCGGACCAAGCTTCTGTCACCTGCAGGCTGGTAGCAAAAGCGTGGTTCTAACACCGCTAGAACCAAGGCAACGACATAGGTCATACTTCAGGGATGTTAAAAAAATCAGTGTTATCAATATACTGATTAAACCGAAAATATACTGACAGCCAGATTTAATAAATTTGACTGCATTATTTAAAATTGTTTAATATGATTTGTTTCTTGACTTGTTTGTAGGATAAACAATTTAAAATAATGAAGCCAAATTTATGGAATAAGGCTGTCACTAGATTTTCGGCTTAATCAGTTTATTGGAAACACTGATATTGTTAACAATCCTGAAGAATGTACCAAACCGTTGCCTTGGTTCTAACACCGGTGTTTAAACCACGCTTGTGCTACCAGCCAGAGACTGGAAGACTGGATAAGAGGGAAGATACTACAAAAAAAAAACTGTAGTAAAGTAATAATCGTCGGTTGTATATTAAATATACATATTTGCATTGCAAGATACATCAACAATATTTCTTCTTTTTTAGTGTATATTGTCCCTCGTAACTGGTACTTTATATTTGATGCATGCTACATTTTCTGCCGATCGTCTTCTAACTGTCAAAAAGGGCTTAAGTGAACAAGATGCGGATGTAAACGAGCCAGCTATCGCCACCCATATGTAATTTATTTTTAAACATTTTTCTCATTTCTCCAAAACATCATCACCTTGCACCATTTTAGGGGTTCGAAGCCAGTTGTCGACATAGCCGATAATACACCAATAACTCTTCATATATTCCTGTTTGATTGGGTTGTCGCATTGTATAATTCAAAATGCTGCAACTTGATTAAAGATGCACTACGTTGTTGTTGTTGTAGTCTATGCAAAAACAAGGTAGGAGGAATAACAATATTTTCTTAACTGCGCTAAAATTACCAATAATAATAATAATAATAATAATAATAATAATAATAATAATAATAATAATAATAATAATAAATAAAATAATAATAATAATAATAATAATATTAATAATAATAATAATAATAATAATAATAATAATAATAATAATAATAATAATAATAATAATAATACGAGGGTAATGGACCTTTCCAATTTAAGGGCTATCTCTTTCTATCGCTGCAAATAGTAAGAAAATGGCGCGAACAACTGCCAGTTGGGCTGTCAAACGAAACGTCAAAAATATTGCAGTCATTAAAATATCTGTATTCTCAGCGAAAATTTGCATCGTTAGACATTTTACCTTCAATAAAAGCTTTTGTAACTTATTTCGATAAGATTTTTTAAAGTTATCCGAGATATTCTCACATTTTACGTCTAAATGTTTTAGAATCAAACGTCATAGATCTCAGTTGTTCTTACTATGCGCAGATCCCCATTGCGCATATCTTCTATCTCTTTAAATTGGAAAGTTCCATTCACGGAGTAACAGCAAATTTATACAGTGATCAAAAATGGCTGGTGTGCCGCTCCATCCGATTTTGACATTTGCCGCTTACTTATTATTATTATTATTATTATTATTATTATTATTATTATTATTATTATTATCGTCATCATCATCATTACCGACAACCTGTGTATAAAGCAGATTGGCACACCCAGCAATGGGCAATATGCCGTGATGGTATATTTATTTATTTTTTATTTGATCATAAACAATGGCAAAAGAATAACTTTGTTACAGTAAACAATTACATTAACTATTTTCACGGCCTACCTGGTATCATGGAATGGGGGCATAGCTTACCAGGTTAATTATTCATAATTTCCTCTTACATTTTTGTAATTTATTTCTTCAATAAAAATTCACTTAAGTATGTCGTTGGATTCATTACTTTACCTGGATTCCAAATATATAAAAAATATGTATATTGTGTCCCATTGGAAATATGAGAGTTATGGTGCTATTCTGTAACTTTGCTCTGTAAGACTGTAACTCTATAGACTCTATAAGCTATAGAGCTCTGAAAGACGACAGCTTACAGAGTAGTAAAATTACCTATTCTGTAACTCCCTCTATAACAAGTCTTCGTACAGAGTTATTCTTATAGAATGCCTAAAACGTCATTTCTGTCTAGCTTACACATAGGTAATATATAGGTTTATGATTAAATGAAATATATAATTATAGAATCAAAATACGTTATGTTTTGATTTTTGCAGGTAATCAATTTTTGTCATTGTTGTAATGAATGTTTGTCATTGTTATTAATTTTTTTTTATCTGCTGTTTTAATTTTTGTAATCTATTCTCCTCCCTAGTGTGATCTATTAATATTAATTATACAGTCATCATTTAATGACTGTTTCAATTATTCTATGAAACTGTGAACAGTTCTCTACCATTAATTTGTACTCGTACTCGTACAAGTAGGTAGGGTTTTCTTCAAATTATCTTGACTGGCGAAAACTGCCCTTGTCTTTAGCTTTGAATCAATAATTATGACAAATACTTAAGTTTAGCTATTTAAAATGATTAAATTTTATATTAAAGAAAAAAAAAGTCACTTTAATTAAAGTTTTTTTGTTTAAAAACATTTCTTAATTTGTAATATAATTCATCATCTGGTACACTGATCTGAATGGATTTTGATAAGTGTGGAAAATTTCTCTATTTTTATGCTAAAATATTTTTTTAAACATAAATTTCTATAAGAATTGGTAGGATGTATGATTACTATGTTTTTCATTTAATAATAGATATAATAAAAATTGTTAACCGTTGCTTTTAATTTCCATATTTGTTTGAATTTATTATATACAATATATATTTGACGTTTAAAATAGATTTTGACGTTTCAATATGCTCTGTAAATACTTTAAAGTCAAGATTTTGGCGCTGTAAGATTTATAGAAATCTCTATAACTCTGTAGCGCTTACAGTACTGTAACTTGGTTACAGAATAGCAATTTGCTTACATCCTGTAACCAGGGGCGTAAACTACGTGGGTGCACGGACGCACGCGCACCCACAGTAGGGACCCACGATTCTGAACCAATTTTTGAAAATATCGATCGAAAGTTGTATTTTCGGTATTTACCTTCACTGCACGAATCGATCTTTATTAATAAAAGTCGTTAAAATATAATTTTGTATCATTTCTTAGCTTGGTACGGCTATAATCTATACTTTAAATTTATTTTTGACTTGACTATTTCACTTCTTCCTGTTGTTCTCTGGTCTATGGTCTGTGGCAATTTATCATGTTTGTGTTGTATTATCTGAATTATTAGCAAATTAAACCATTTTAATTTACAACGTTGCCTTTTTATAACATCTAAGTATAACTGAAATTCAATTTTGTAAGTAATCTATTTATTGCAGATCGATATTTTGCATCTAAATCTGATGGTAGATCGATATTAAAAGTTTCGAATCGTATCGATTCGCTAGATTGATAGTCTCTTGATTTTTATTCATCCCTAACCCCCAGTAATTTTGCCCTAACAGTTTAATTATATTTTATATGTAGTAATAATGTCGGTCGATTAAAAAAAAAGTTATGAACTAATCATGGTCGTGACACCTAAATTACATAGAATAGTGGATCACTAATAATAACAAAAAATATCATCTGAAAAGATGTCATGTCCATATGGATTATCATACCAAAATTTCATTCAAATCGGACAAAGCGTTCTATTATAAACAAAATTATTTTTTTAGAAGCACTTTAAAGCAAAATTTGCTAAATGGAACACTTTCGGATATAGATAAATTTAGTTAAATCATGTTGTTTTTGGACCGGGAGTCTGTGGTTAAGCCATATATACGTATAATTTAATATGTGCATAATAAATTAACTATGCCATTTTTACCTTCCATTTATAAAAATATATACACTTATCTAAAATAAAAATAGTGCACCCACAGCCAAAATTAAAAGTTTACGCCTCTGCCTGTAACGTTGGTTACTTACAGAGTCTATAGAGCTTACAGAACGATACAGAATAGCACCATTAATGTCAGTTCCGATTAAACCGGAAGCGCTATGGTCATTCCAAATACCATGATTTGTGAGCCTTTAAACCTAGATGAACATAGAGATTTAACATGTAATATCAGATTTTCGTAGTTTCCTGCTTCCCTATTCCCTAATTATTTTAGGTAAAAAACCTTCAAATGAAAGTTGTAGAGCATAAAATTCTACATCTGAATCAAGAAGCAAAATTAATTGTAAATGCACATAGAGATTTAACTGCAAAAATTAGGTATGAGAATTGTTAAAAATTTCCTGCAAAATAGCAATAGCCATGGAATTGAGACAAAAATTAACAAATGTTTATTTATTTTTAATATTATTTGTAATTTTTGTTCAAATCATTTTTATTTAATAGATAATTGTTCACTGAAAAAGAAATTAGAGATAATGGGCCCTCTTCTGTAACTCGGTGGTTAATTTTTAACCACTGGTTAAATTTTTTATCCAATAGTTATTGATTTGACAACTAAAAATCCCTTTTTACCTTCCGTCACCTTTAAGTAAGGAAGGTATTGTCTTTGGTCAAAAAATTCGATGATGAGTTTTTAATCAATAAGCACGTTTTAGGGTCCCAAGAATACGAATTTACTATTTTTACGATGATGTCTGTGTGTGTGTGTATGTGTGTGTGTGTGTGTGTGTGTGTGTGTGTGTGTGTGTGTGTGTGTGTGTGTGTGTGTGTGTGTGTGTGTGTGTGTGTGTGTGTGGATGTGTGTGTGTGTGGATATGTGTGTGTGTGTAACGAAATTTTCGTCTGCGATAACTCTAATAACTCTAATACTACAGTTACAAAACTTATAATTTTTTCGTATACTTCTTCGTTACATTCATATGAAGAGCTGATTAGATTTTGGTTACAATTGGTCAACCGGAAGTACCATCATTTGAAGATTTTAACAGTTTTTCTTGAAAAAACTATGTTATAATAAATATTAAAGAATATTTTATTCTCTATACTTGACTGCATTTTATACTTAATATTAAATGGATATAGAGTTAACAAATTATAAAGAAATTAAATTTCATAAAGTAGTCATAGCTATGGAAACAGCTACTATATTAAGAAAATTCTGATTGAAAGATGTCACTGGAAATATAGAATCTTTTGCTTTCTGTATGGAATTTGTATAAAATACATACAACTGCTTTAAGGTAATGTACAAGAAATAATAATAATAAATCTTTTATTTCTGCAGATACATATTACACTGTATATAGACAACGTCACAAAATAATAATTTTCTGTATGAAATTTGCATAAAATATATACAACAGCCGGAAGGTAATGTACAAGAAATAGAATATTTAATTTAGCAAGGAACTTTCCGTATAAAATTTGTACAAAATACATAGAACTGACGGAAGGTAATGTAACATACTTGATTGGTTCAAAAATTAACCACTGAGATACAGAATAGGCCCCATTAGCTGATAAAAATAAATTAACCTCGTTTGATTAGATTTTTGTTAATTATTTTGTCTCAATGGCTATCGATATTTTTCAGGTGATATTCAAAATTTTCGTAGCTAATTTCTACCGTTACAAAACATTCAAAATTAATTTGGTTGTCGATGCTGATGTAGAATTTTATGCTCTACAACTTTTATTTTAAGCTTTTTTACCTAAAATAATTAGGGAAGCAGGAAATTACGAATCTGATTTTACATGTTAAATCCCTATATTCGCGTGTTTGAGTCACCACCCTGTATAAAGACAATTAAAAAATAATAAAAAATATCTATTTTGAGTTGCCCAATTTTTTAGTCACCTGGTATATTAATATACTAAAATCTGCGAATAAAAGCAAATTAATCCCACTCAGAAGTGGGTAATAATCCGTTGTGATATATTTATTCATATCGACTGTAGCAGAGCCCTGAACGTGCAGCTCAAGAGAAGAAAAAAGCAAGACTTCGTATAACGTCGCATCAGAGAGCAGTTTTATTATCAAAAATTGAAGCCGAAAGAAAAGAACGAATGAGACGTATGATCATGACAAAGAAGCTGCACAGCAAAGCAACAAAAGCAGAGGCGCATATGAACAAACGTCTCGCCATTGTTAACCCTAGTACTATTAGCGAAAGTTCTTCTTCCATTTCTGATGAAAAGGTATAATATAATAACAATTAGAAATAAGAATGTATGAATAAAAGTGTAATTAACACTTTCTTCAATGGTAGCTGCCTATGACGAAAACTTCAGAGGTGATTCTATAAAGTAGTATAATACTAAAGAACTGCGATTTTATTTTGAGAGAAGGAAGTTTGGGCCACGAGTTACGACGCAGAGCGAAGTGGCCCAACCCTTCGAATAAAATAATCGACAAATTGGCCTTTTTAAATAAAAAATCTTAGTTTCAAAATTTAGGGAATTTTGTGTCAGTTGGTGATAATGTAACGTTTGAAAATTTATTTGACGTTCATTTTCAACAACATAACAATTTTATTTTTGTATGTATGATATTTTCAATTTCTTTCTAACTTTACTACTCTATTTATTCTCTTCGTCTTATTTTTATTTTTAAATTCAAAATTATATACATACAAATGAAATTCGCGTGTAACTTTAAAAAATAAATTGTATTAGTCTATTATAGAACTCGAATGAAGTCTTTTGTGTGGTGTAACAGCCAAATAGAAATATATATTTCAATATTCTGACGTTATGTGGCTGTGTAAAGGATTAGTTTTGATAGCCCGGATTCGAAACCGACTAGTGCTGTTGACAAAATTTGAATTTTGAAATATTTGAAATTCGAAAAATAAGTTTTATACCTTTTCGAATTACGAATTTCGAAGTCAAAATTCGGAATATTTTTCGATTTTTTTTAATTCGTTAGTTGATGCCGTCATCTATTTGTTCGTGTTTTACAACGACATGACTTGTTTAATCCTGCTCTCTGACTCCAAATAACGAGATTTGTCGCTTGTTTGTTGAAAGCAAAATATTCTTAATTATCATAACGCCGCGAATTACAATTTAGAAATATTTTTTTACACTTGAAAATATGTAATTCTAACTTCTTAAATACTTGAAATTGAAATATTGAAATAAAATAAATAAATATATCATCACAGCATATTACCCATTGCTGGGTGTGCCAATCTGCTTTGTTCGCAGATATCGGTAATGATGATGACATATTTGCAATATTGAATGTGTTTAAAATTCGAATTTTGATAAAAAAATCGAAACTTCGAATTTAGATTAAAATTCGAAATTCGAATTTTCAAATTTCGAATTATTTTTCAACTGAATTTTCGAATTCCATTTTTTTCAAAATCAACAGCACTAAAACCGACCGACGAAAATTATTTCCAATCTACTGTCGCTTTGACAGTCCATGAGGTATATACAGTGTGTCCACGGCTCGGCTCCTGAAGAGGAAGAACATTTTTTTTTTATATTAGTGAAAAATGTTAATCTTTATACAAAAATCTGATGTGGACACCACTCGACTTCCTTGTACGCAAGACCAACTTGAAGTATAGTCACAATTATAAAATTGCACGTATTTGACGTAATTTGACATTCAATTTATTTTTTGTCCTAATCCATAACACACTTTATTACAAAAAACAAAAAGTATCTAAATTTTAAATTTACATACCTCGTTTATACAAAGGGTTAATTTAATAATACTTGATGTGCTAGGCGCAGAATTTAATTCTCTAAAACTCTGATTTGTAGCATTTATTTCTGAAATCAGAATAAAACCATTTTATTCAAGAAATACTGTTAACAACTTCAGGTAATATATCACTTCCGCTTAGCCTATTTTCACCAAAATCTACTATGTTATTCCCATTGACATAAAAGTCTTTTTTTGTCGAGGAAGAAAAAGGACAGTGCGCAAATCCTTCTAATAAAAAAAGATATAATTTACTGACGAGTTGCATACAATTTTTTTACATCTGCAATAAAAGTGTGAAAAAAGTGCCATAGCGTTTTATTAGTTCACACTAAAATAGACATACTATACATATATATATATATATATCCATTTTTACTAAAGAAGAACGAATTTATCTATAAATTTATCTAATAAAATATTATGGGATTGGACAAGTTTCTTATAGGTATGCATTAGATTTATTTCATGAACGTTTTCCAAATACTGCGGAATCAAGAAAAGCGTTACGGTTACGAAGGTTTTTATGAATAAAATAGTTTTTATATTTTCTTATTTTAATTTTGATTTATGTTTATCCTGTACTTTATAATTGAATTTTAGATAGAGTTTCGTTAATTTTGGAGAAGGCAGTGTTCTTTTTCATAAAGATTAACATTTTTCCCTAAAATTATAACTAAAAGTTTTTTCTCTTCAGCAGAGCTAAATGAGAATGAAAAATGAAATACTAAGATTAAATTATTTAACGTTTGTAACGGATTCTCATGTGTATCTGTCTGTAAAATATAAAATAAGTAACCACATATTATAAATATTTTTATATTTCAGACGTCGTCATCGGTTCCTGTAGAAAAGATGGTATAAACGACTATAAAATTATTTATACATTTTTATATTACTGTAATAATATTATACATTATACAAATTTATATTTGTTTCTTTATAATAATAAGGAGAAAAAATGCAATAAAAATAATTATTTGTGTATAAAATGTACTACAAGGGTCGCTTGATAAATCTGGTAAAACTAATACAAGCAATAATTAACGTATATAACATAAGTTTCGGGAAAAATTTACCCTGCAAATTTTATTACTAAATAAGGTCTAATCTAGTCAGTGGTCATAATAAATACATAGTGGATGATTCGAACTTTTGCCCGCAAATCAACGGAGTCGTTCAAAGTGCTCAAGGCAAAGAGAAAAAGAAATTAACTTGACAGTTTAGAATTTTACGATGACTGATAGCAGAACTTTGGTCAAAAATGATTTAAAATTTCGAAAAAGAACCAAATAGACCCAGCCCGCCCAGCTTGAGCGAATATCTAGTTGCTGCAAGGAGACAACATTTTGTAGAAAACAGAGAGAGAGAGAGAGAGAGAGTATAATCCCCCAAATGTTTTTCAAGCAAGACTGATTGAAGACTTTTGGGCATTTCTTTGCAGAAGAGTATACAATAATGGCAGGGAATACCAGAAGTACAACAGTTACAGACAAGAATAAGTGTCCGTCCCTCAGAAATTCATCATTTGCAAAACAAGTAAGCGCATATCATCAGCTTCTTAGACTCTCCTCGTGTTACACCTGATAATGACAATTATCCGGCCGGATAATTGTATTTTTAAAATTTGTAAACATTACAATTATTTTATTTCAATAAGCTTTAGTGTATTATTAAATTAACTTATATGAAATCCTTGAACGATATATATTCAATTTTAATAAATAGCTATAAACAATTATAATTTGAAGTAAAGTAAAACTCTATATTTTCTAACACATTTTTGTGCAGTTTTCCTTTTATAACATGAATTATTATAAGGTATGTTCGAGGTAGCGATCCCGGACTATTTGGAGCATCATACGCATGCGCAGTATCATTTTAGTTGTCACGGTAGGACTCTGGCGGGAAATTTTATCTACGATTGCGAATAGCTACAGAAAATTATAATTTGAAGTAAAGTAAAAAATTTCTAACACACTTTTGTGCACTTTTCCATTTATAACATGAATTATTATAAGGTTTGTTCGTGGTAGCGATCCCGGACTATTTGGGGCATCATACCCATGCGCATTTTCATTTTAGTTGTTCACGGTACGACTCCGACTGACACATGATTGGTCACTGTTGATCACGTACTAAACGGACCAATCCGGGTGACTCTCAAACTAGTCTGGGATCGCTACCGCAAACAAACGAATAAGCAAAAAATAAAAAATAATATAATTTGTTACCAGGAGCTGTGCAATAACTAAATAAACTGGTGGGGTCAATCTAGCACCAAGCACCACGTCACCAGTTAAGTAATAGAATTTTCATGTCACAAGTAGAAGGTTAAAATAAATAGAAAATATGCCAACCCAAGAGGATATTTTTGAACTCATTTTATCAAGTCACACTAAATATTTTTTTATCTGAATTATTAAAGTAAGAAATACCAAATTTCGAATATGCATAGAAAAAGTCCTTGCATCACATAACATTTTTATTTTCCATTTACCATAATAAAATCGTCGTTCATATTTACCTCAGTTGACCCCATGATTTTTCTCAAAATGAAACATTCACTATTTTTGTGAGGGCAATTCAAAAAGAAACAGTTCACCCGGATATTTTAAACTCCCGCGATAAGTTTTTCGTATTTTGTTTTGTGTCATACACATGTGTACAACTGGTCATCGTAGTAAATGTGCTTTTAAAACACGAGTGTTTCGATTAGGATTGTTATCAAATTGTTTTCATTTGACATATGCCAAACACTAGACAAATACAAAAAAAGTAATATATTATAATTAAATATACAATATTTAAATGGCATTCGCAACAGTAGTAGCTCAAGCTAAATGGAAATTAACGTTGCAAAAATATAAAGAATCACAAACATCATGGACTATCTTTACTTTAAAATTAATAGAAATGGTACGTTTTGAATATATCATATTTTAGGTATTCTACTACAGTTTAATTATTTAAAGATATCTAATCAAGGTCATATGTATTATGAATGAATTAACAGGTTGGCATATATTTATCTCGCTTATATTCGCAATGAAACGAAAGGTACACTTGTCTTTCAAAAATTCTTAGTTTCGACACTAAGCACGACATGCCATTTTAAAACGATACTCGTTGTTGACAATACTGTCACTGTAATCCATAACATTCTGAAAGAAGCATTGATGAGAGAATTTCAAAAAATTATATTTATTAATGTTTTCATTTTCTAAAACCAATAAACTATTGAACAAACCACGGATGTTATGAATCATAACAAGACTTAGATGTCTCAAACCGACATCTGCGGCAGTTATAGTACTCATAACAATCCTAGGTATGTTAATAGGTATTCGGCCTAATTCTCTAAGCAAAATTGTTAAAATTAACAACTATTTTCAGTTGTTAATTTCAATGTCAGTTGCTAAGTTCAAAATCCCAATTCACTATTACATCAAGTTGCTAAAATTTAACAACTAGTCGTTACGTCGAGTTGTTAATCTAGCAACTGCATTTCTCTCATTGTTAGTATTGAACAATCGCAGTTAAATGATTTTTCTTGAAAATTTTGCGTTAGGAAATAAACTTTTACTGGAAATAGAGGGACGACAGCAAAGGCAAACTATTTATAAACTAATATATACCTACATGCCCAATAATTATATACATTTTTAAACAAGATTTTAGATTTATGCAAAGAAATACTGAGTCAGTATATACCCGAAGGTCTCATGTTATAAAATGAAGGGTTTAAATTTATTCCAAACTTAAATATTTTAATTCTTAATATTGAACACATTTTCAGATTCTCTCCCGAAAAGATCTAAATTCAATTTTTTGAAATCTTACACACTTAAATATGAACATCCATTTCAACAATGTAAAATTTCTATTATTTTTACTGCTAAAACTTCTAGACAATGGTCATGCGTCATTCCTGATGATAAGATTTTTGAAATTTCGAAATCGATCGCATCGAATTGAATAAACATGTATACTAAACTGGAGATTCTCCCAACACTTAATTTCTACGCCTAGCTATGGGTCTTATAAAGAGATTACAGGGCAAAATTTCAATTTTTCAAGTCAATCAACCATTTGCAAAATTTTCAACTAGCAATTATCAGAACTGAAATGCAAAACTAGCTTTGTTATTTAATTAGTCCAAAATTACCATGAAATTTACTATTAGAGAATATTGTTCCGCGGAACATCTTGCATACCCCAAATTTTCTTATCACTCATTATTAAAAACTCAAACGTCAAACGAATCAAAATCTGTCACTTTAGGTTGTGAATAGAGTAAAAATATGTACAAATATTGAGAACCGACATACCTTTTAACTCACTTGTTAATAACTTCACTGCTATATTTAACAACGATTGTTTCGAACGACCGTTTTTAACAATGTCGTTAATTATGTATTTACAGAATACCAATTGAATGACAGTTGTTACAAGAGTTGCTAAAAATCGTTGTTACCTAACGACTATGTTAACATAGTGAATTAGGCCGTATGTCATATTTTGTCTCCATTTCATGGCTATCGCTATTTTTCAGGTGATTTTCGACATTTTCGTAGCTAATTTTTACCGTTACAAAGTAAATAAAATTAATTCTGCTTATTGATTCAGATGAAGAATTTTATGCTCTCCATCTTTTATTTGAAGCTTTTTTACCTAAAATAATTGTATCCCTATGTTCCGGTGTTCGAGTCAACACCCTGTATATACGATGATGTCAATATTTTAATTATCACATATTGGTTTCTTATTTGCTAATAAACTTAACAAACGACTTAGTTTTGAATTTTGAATGCTTTTCCTGTAACATATACTGGGTGTCTACTTTTTTGTGGACCATAGGAAATACAATGGTAAAATTTTCATATTGTTGTAAATTCTGCCATATTAAATTTAAACAAAAGTATAAACACAAAAATGTTGAAAATTAAAAACTACAACAAAAGGTGGGTACACACATGTACAAAATACCGTAACAGAACACCGTCGAGTAACTTAAACGCGTAACTGTGTGGACGGTACATCGTAACAGCGTAACACCGTAACATCGTAACAGAACAGCGTTCCACCGGCTGTCGGTTTTCTAGCGTCGCATCAAAGAAATGTTACACGCACGTGTTCATCCCTCGTGTGCGAGTGTGGTGGACAAGTCATAAGAACTTCGCAGTTTACAGTAACAATATTCAGTTGGTAAGTGTTAACACTATGGAGTGGACGCAAGATAATATAAGTTTCATTGAAATTTATCAGAAATATGATATATTATGGGATTCAAAACATCCTCAACATTATAATAAAACATTCAAAAACGAGTCACCAGTCGCCAAAAATCGAATTGTCACTGCTAATCTTTGTTGTACAGGAATGGCCTTCCTCCAGTATGTGTCTTTGCGCATAATTTTTGGACCAATTAAATTTATTAGGTATTCGAAATCCACAGGTGACATTCGTGTAAAATTTTTGTACAAACCACTAACTGTTTGGAATTTAAGATCATTTAGTAAATGGTCCGCACCATAATCAATTCTGTTTGCAAATAGTTGTGTACACCACCATCGTCTTTGTCTTCGTTTTTTACGTTTTCAATTATCAATTACTATATATGCTGCAGCAGCAACTTTCATCTCGAACACAGACAAATGACTGCTTGACATGGAACGGGAAAATGTTCGACTATTTGATTCGTGGCGAGGTTACGTTACGGTCACACAAAAATTTAAACGTAACGTCGACGCGTAGCAGAAAAATGTTACGCGACGGTGTTCTGTTACGATATTTTGTACATGTGTGTTTCCACCTTAACAATTCCAAAGGGCAAATTATATTGTCAAGTGACACGGGTCACCCTATTTTAAGCTCGCGCCTTATAAACTCTAAAAATCTCTTACAACTATGTTTTAGATTCTATGTGGAGTGTGTATACAGTACCACATTAGAGCTGTAATTTATCAGGAAGAGCCGATGCCCCACAACGTCTTATTCTGTTCGACGTTTGGTGGTTTCTTCATTTTATCTCTGTCTGGAGTTCTGGTACCAGCTAGTGGCCAAGTCACTCCACCTGGAGTTGATATGGTCTTTTGCATTTGCGCTTTTGTTATGTTCTACATATCGGCAGTGGTTGCTATGTACTACGTAACGTTGGACGAACATTTAAAAGACGATGAAGTTACAGATGAAGAGGAGTTTAATCATCAGTTCTTTCAAAATTGCAGGCAGCACGTAAGCTGTTTTGTTTTCGAGTATTTATTGTTGTATTATACAGTGTCCCATTTAAGGTACGAATGCATTGGGATCTCGAGAACCGTAAGAGCTACGAGGTTGGTTAAATTAGACAAAAGTTGCCCCATTAGGAGACCATTTTAATGGTATTTTGTTATTTGCGAAAAATTGCATAGGTCACTAGATATAGGCGAAAATGTAAAATTTGCAGTTTTTATTTTTGCAAATAACTTCGAAGTGTGAAATTATACTGGATTTTGGTTTGCACATCTTTAGGGCACTTTTTTATGTTCTTTCGACTGGCGATGGTCAATTTTTTTATCAATGTTGGTTTTCGAGAATTGATGTCAAAGTTTTAATTTTTATATGGACGCCATATTGGAAAGTTACGCCATTGAAAAGAGAATTTTTTTAGCTTTACAATGATATAAAATAGTAATAATTTATTTTTATAATTAACAGAAAAATTAACAAAAAATGTTATTAATACTAAAATTTACAGTACAATATTTAAATATTACATTTGGAGGACAATGGATAGGGACCAACAGCGAAATCAAGTGGCCTGCTAGATCTCCAGATTTAACACCTTCATATTTTTTTATGGGGATACTTATAAAAATAAATTATTACTATTTTATATCATTGTAAAGCTAAAAAAATTCTCTTTTCAATGGCGTAACTTTCCAATATGGCGTCCATATAAAAATTAAAACTTTGACATCAATCCTCGAAAACCAACATTGATAAAAAAAATTGAGCATCGCCAGTCGAAAGAACATAAAAAAGTGCCCTAAAGATGTGCAAACCAAAATCCAGTATAATTTCACACTTCGAAGTTATTTGCAAAAATAAAAAACTGCAAAATTTTCATTTTTGCCTATATCTAGTGACCTATGCATTTTTTCGCAAATAACAAAATACCATTAAAATGGTCTCCTAATGGGGCAACTTTTGTCTAATTTAACCAACCTCGTAGCTCTTACGGTTCTCGAGATCCCAATGCTTTCGTACATTAAATGGGACACTCTGTATATTGGCAATACATAAATGCGGCACTTTTATGAATAAACATGCCATGCCACGTGCCCGAGCTAACCGGAACTGGATGGCAGATTCTTGCCCCTATTACGTAGTTCTTAGTTTGGGATGTCGGTCTTACGAAAATAATTCTGAAATTTCTCGGCCTGACAAAAAAGTACAGATTGTAAATTCTTTATACTTTCAGTATAAATATACTATTGAGAATATAATTCATTAGTCATGTGACATGTTTCCCGCCAATCAACATTCAGAATCTCCCTAGTTACATGTCTATCACAGCGATGATAAAAAACAAAGAAATTATCACCTTATTTATATTCGTAACAAAAAATGTGCGGTAATCGTTTTTGGCAATTGTAAAATTAACCATGATGTAAAGCAATATATGAAAAGTTAGGTTACCAGCACGCACAATGTGTCATAAGATATTGCTCGTGAAACCGAAGCAGCACATTTCACTCGCCCTTCGGACTCGTGAAATCTGCAACTCGGTTTCACTCGGGAATATCATCGATGATAATCATATCACTTGTTATATTACGTATGACTATAACTTTTCAAAATAAGCTTCTCTTAGCAATGGCCTTCGTATTTGCAGTTAATGATTTTCCAGAGAGTAATTTCTTCAGATTTGGGAACAGTAAAAATCCACTAGTGCTAATTCTGGCGAGTACAGCGTCTAATAGCGATTCGAAACGCATTGAGGTCGTGCACAACTTTTTTCCATGCTTTGATCGAAAGAATTGTAATTGTCATGAAAAAGTGGCGTGATTTTGTTTCAAACAAGTATTAAGTTTAAGGTATCTGTAAATTAAATTTCATATGAATCCTGCGTTTCGGGCAAAAGTTATCGACAAAAAAAAATACTATTTAATAATTGGCTGAGCAATTTAATATGCGTGCATCTTACAAATGCTATTTTGTTTGCTTTTTTCCTATCCTATGACATAGAGACCGGATAAGTGAGAGATTATTTTAATAAAAGCGAGAATAAAATTAAAACAGTAGAACAAATAGTAATAACCGACGGTTACATATTAAATATACATAGTATTTGCAAGATACAACAACAACATTTCTTCTTTTTGAGTGTATATTATCCCTCGTAACTGGTACTTTATATTTGATGCATGCTACGTTTTCTGCTGATCGTCTTCTAACTGTCAAAAAGGGCTTAAGTGAACAAGATGCTGATTTAAACGAGCCAGATATCTCCACCCATATGTAAATTATTTTTAATCAGTTTTTAACTTCACCAAACATTATCACCTTGTACTATTTTAGGGGTTCGATGCCAGTCGTAGACATAGCCGATGATACACCAATAACTCTTCATTTATTCCTGTTTGATTGGTTTATCTCACTATATAATTCAAAATGCTGCATTTGGATTAAAGATAAACTACATTGTAGTTGTTGTAAAATATGCAAAAAGAAGGTAAGAATAATAATAATAATAATAATAATAATAATAATAATAACAATAATAATAATAATAATAATAATGACTTTACTTACTACGCTAAAATTACCAATAATAATAATATTAATAATAATAACAATAATAATAATAATAATAATAATACACAGGTAATTCAAAGGCTAACAGCGAATTGATAGTACCGGGTTAATCAAAAAGAAATCCCACATTTGAAACCTTTTAGTCTACTACAGTAACGGCCGAATTCACCCTTAATCCGGTGATTAATAATCAGCTGATTAGATTAGTAGATAAACGTTTGTTCTAATTTACCAACTTGATTTATGAATCAAGGAACAGATTCACAGTTTTGTTTTGGTTTTTGACAGTAACTGTCATGTAATTTTATTCGTGATAATTGTACTTTCCGTTAAAAAAGGCGGGGGCGTAAACTATGTGGGTGCACGGACGCACGCGCACCCACAGTAGGGACCCACGATTCTGAACCAATTTTTAAAAATATCAATCGAAAGTTGTATTTTCGGTATTTACCTTCACTGAACGAATCGATCTTTTTTATTAAAAGTCGTTAAAATATAATTTTGTATCATTTCTTAGCTTGGTACGGCTATAATCTATACTTTAAATTTATTTTTGACTTGACTATTTCACTTCTTCCTGTCGTTCTCTGGTCTATGGTCTGTGGCAATTTATCATGTTATTAGCAAATTAAACCATTTTAATTTACAACGTTGCCTTTTTATAACATCTAAGTATAACTGAAATTCAATTTTGTAAGTAATCTATTTATTGCAGATCGATATTTTGCATCTAAATCTGATGGTAGATCGATATTAAAAGTTTCGAATCGTATCGATTCGCTAGATTAATAGTCTCTTGATTTTTACCCATCCCTAACCCCCAGTAATTTTGCCCTAACAGTTTAATTATATTTTATATGTAGTAATAAATGTCGGTCGATTAAAAAAAAAGATATGAACTAATCATGGTCGTGACACCTAAATTACATAGAATAGTGGATCACTAATAATAACAAAAAATATCATCTGAAAAGATGTCATATCCATATGGATTATCATACCAAAATTTCATTCAAATCGGACAAAGCGTTCTATTATAAACAAAATTATTTTTTTAGAAGCACTTTGAAGCAAAATTTGCTAAATGGAACACTTTCGGATATAGATAAATTTAGTTAAATCATGTTGTTTTTGGACCGGGAGTCTGTGATTAAGCCATATATACGTATAATTTAATATGTGCATAATAAATTAACTATGCCATTTTTACTTTGCATTTATAAAAATATATACACTTATCAAAAATAAAAATAGTGCACCCACAGCCAAAATTAAAAGTTGAAAAAAGGTATAAATATATAAATTTTTAGTTTATATAAAAAATATATTTTATAATTTTCCTACAATAATTTTATATTTCTATTTTGATATAGGTAGAAATCGCACTGATTCCAATAAAGGGATGGTTTAAAATAGTGAAAATGAAAAAAAAAAGTATATTTGAAAATAATAAAACTAATGCGGTTTGAAATAAATACAAAGAAGACGCGTAAGGCAAATTTACAAATGAGTACAACAGCCAGAATCCTGACATAGCTATAAATGTAAAAATTAGGATTCAAGATGTGATCAGTGCTTGCTTCATGGAATATGACGAATCAGTTGATCATTAATTTTGATTAGATTAGTTTGATTTTTCATGGTGAATTCGATTGATTCAGGATCAGCGTTGATCTGTGGATTAACTCATGATTAAAGAATAGTGAATTCGGCCGTAAAAGATATAAAAAAAATTGTAACACAAGAAAGGGTATATGTATAATATATTTTTCTTGTGGGGCTAGCTGAAATCACAGATGTACATACGCTGACCTCAAAACATTAAAGCCCTCAAGAACGCCGGGAAATTGCTGCTATTTCTCCAAAAATGTCTGAATGAGTTTTATTATTTTTCACGACACAAATGACAGGAAATAAAGCTTGTTTAATTTATAAATAAAAGACTTGTCTGTCAACGACGATTGTCATGCACTGCCTACTAAATTGATTAGTTTTTTATTTTGTCAAAAATTAATATTATAATTGTTTTTATTATTATTTCGTCAAAATTGAATAAAATATTGTATAAACCACGTGAGTTAAGATTTCTTTTCATGAATAAACATTATCTTAACTCACTTGGTGTGTATAAATATCTATTATAAGTGTTGAAATAGATAAATTTATCCGACTCCAATCACTAGCGAACTCCACAGTTTTAACAAAATGAACTTAACATCTACATCATAGAATAACGAACGACTTTCTACAACTGCAAATCGCTTTCAATTTAGATGAAGTTTTACAAAAAAAAAAAAAAATAATAATAATAATAAATAATGAAAGAACTGATAAGAAGGATCATTTTGTAAAATAATACATTAATTTTATCTATGTCTGAATTATACTCTTATGTTGCATAATGTTGAATTTAGTTACTTTTTGAAACATTGTTGTGTATAGGGCGCGAGCAGACACGTGACTCGAGGGACCTTGACGTGCTTAAAATCAGCTGATTTGTGTGTGCATGTCATTTTGACAAGAACAATGTCAGGTTGACAAGACCAATGTTTTGACTTATTTTAATTTTGAATTGCTAAAAAGTTAATATTTTATGATTTCTAGGCAGTAAAACACATGAAATTAAAAATAATAACATTTTATCAGTTAAAAATAAGTCAAAACATTGGTCTTGTCAACATGACATTGTTCTTGTCAAAATGACATGCGCACACAAATCAGCTGATTCTAAGCACGTCAAAGTTCCTTGAGTCACGTGCCTGCTCGCGCCCTATTGCATATCCATTTCTGGAAGCCTCAAGTAGAATGACTTTTCGGACACGGTGCATATAATACACTATTATTCACGAAAGATGACTATTCAAGGACATTTGTTCGAAAAAAGAATACACATCACTTTATAGCAGTAGCTTAGCAACATTTTGTATTAGAAAGAGAAAGATTATTTGACCTATGTCTATTTAGTTTGTGGTGTGACAGATATACGTGAATAGTGGCATTACTTTCTAACTTACTATAAATAATAATGACGTATGTCGTAGAATTATAGATACCTAATTATCTACTACACTGCCCTCTGTGCTAATATTTACCCAGTGGCGTTGACGTGTAAATCAAATTATTATTCCGTCGTTTACAAGTTAAGTCAATGTTTTTGTATTTTGCAAACACATAAGTAAAGAACATAAATATTTCAGAAAGGCATTATTTAGAATGAAACATAATATTTAAATAAATTACTCTTATTTTTTCAGTTAAAATGTGTCCATAAATATTTCATGTTGCACGCCTATGCACACGAAGTGCAATGAAGTTATCTGCAAGTAATATTATATCAGGCGGCTCACAAATGACCTTGAATAGTTATCTTTCGTGAATAATAGTATATTTTATCTATTATTATACTCCTAATAATATATTGAAAAGTAGTATAATTACTGAAATGGTATTTTCAAAAATACAAATGAATTTTTTTAGAGTGCGTCAGAAGCACACCCGAGAATTTCGAAAAGAGTCATGTTGACACCTCATCAAAAAGCTGCCATGAGAGCAATAGCAGAAAAAGAAAGAGCTGAAAGGGAGAAGAGAGCTGCTGGTAGATACTAAAATATTGTTGTATTATATAAATTAATAATACGTTTTCAAATATAAGAATTTTCCTATTATTGTAATTCGTTTATACAAGGGTCACGGTCACATTAGAATTTTTGAGGAAAAAGAAATCATAAAGGCCGTAGAAAAAAATTGTATTATTATTTTAAAGAGGTATTTGTTATTTGAAATTAAGCTGTGAAAGTTACTGGGTGGGGCAAAAGTCATATCTCCATTTTGCATTGGCGCTATTTTCTTATGTTAACGTTTAAGTTAATTTGGTTTTGAGGCTTATGTAGCACAGATTAAAAAAAAATCTGATGTGGACACCACACGACTTCCTTGTACGCAGGACCAATATAAAGTACCGTGAGTATTTTTTAACGTGAAACATAGGATTTGCAATTTCCATAGCAACTAAATAACAGCAGTGTATAACAGCGTTCCATTTAAAATAGAACATAGGCTGTCAATGTCAAGTGAATATTATCTGTCAATTAGGGTTGTATTGTTACTTCTAAGTTAAAAATAATGTATACCGTTCAAGAAAAAGTGCAAATAATTCAGTGGTATAATGCAGATGTTAGCCTCAGACAGGTATCTGATTTATTTCGTATATCATTTCCTGATCGACCAACACCTAGTGCTTCAACTATATTACGAATTGTTCACAATTTTAAGAGAAATGGTTGCGTTAAACGTGAACATGTAAAGAAAACAAGACGAAATAATGTTTTAACGGAGGTGAAAATGGCTGAAATTATTACGCTGGTACGAAATAATAATAGATTATCTACGAAGACGATAGGGCAAGTTGCGGGTGTAAGCAAAACCAGTGTACATCGTTTACTAAGGAAAGAACATTTTAAATCGTACCACTTTCAAAACCATCAAGAATTGGTTGTTGGTGACAGTGAACATAGAATCACATTTTGTGAAATTATGTTTGAAAATATAAATAACAATGGAAACTTACTCCAAAAGATCCTTTTTACTGATGAAAAAAATACATATTTCAGTTGCTATGTTCTATTTTAAATGGAACGCTCTTATACATTGCTGTCATATGGTTACTATGGATATGACAAATCCCATGTTTCACGTTAAATAAAACGCAGGGTATATAGACCCAATTATAAAATTGCACGTATTTGACGTAATTGGACATTAACATCTATTTTTGTTATTTTTTGTCCTAATCCATAGCAAGCTTCATTACAAAAACGAAAAAGTATATAAGTTTTAAATTTACATATCTCGCTTATACAAAGGGCTAATTTAATAATACTTGATGTGCTAGACGCAGTATTTAATTAATTTGAAGCATTTATTTCTAAAATCAAAATGAAACCATTTTATTCAAGAAAAACTGTTAACAACTTCAGGTAATATATCACTTCCGGTAAGCCTGTTTTAACCAAATTCTGCTATGTTATTCCAATTGATATAAAAGTCTTATATACTAAATTTGAAAAGTTTTGGATTATATTTTAATATAGTTTTTCATTAAAATCTATTAGAGGCTTCAAATAAAGTACCTTTTCTGGAAATTATGTAATGACCAAAAAGGGAGGTGTACAACTAAATGTTATAGAAGTCCTAAATATAAAATTTCAACTTTCTACGGCTTACCGTTTTTGAGTTATGCGAGATACGTACAGACGTCACGACGAAATTAGTCAGAATGGATTCAGGGATGGCCAAAATGGATATTTCCGTTGAAATCTGGAAACCGAAATTTTTCGCGATTACAATACTTCCTTTACTTTTTACAAGGAAGTAAAAATATGGACTAAACATACCCCAAGGGAAAGTTCTTAATTGTGTTAATGTATAATGAAAGTAAGAAATCGACAAATGTTAATCAAATCGAAAATGGGGACATGATATTTGCCGCAACTTTATAAAAATCTAGAAGTATTGGTGAAAACGCGATGTTAAAATTGAAAATAGTAAGCGAGAATTTTTGTCTCAAATTAATTCAGTTAATTCTAGAAGTGGTCGAAGAGGCAAAAAAGGTAGTGAAAATAAATTATTAAACGTAGTGTTAATAAATTTATTGATATATTTTATTTTATATATTTTTAAGCTTTTATAACAGTTCATTACATAAAATGACTAGAAATAACATAAATAAGGCACGCCAGTTTAACAATGATTGTATTATATTTTGAAATAATCTAACAAAAAATTTAAATTATCATTTTAATTATTTAATTTCTCATTAACCCTCCCGAAATTATTTAAAAGCAACAAAAGACAAGAATAAAAAATAAAATGTTTCCATATTTTCTTTGAATATGAAATCAAAATAATTTCCAGTAATTTTCATAAGTAGAATGCTTATATATTAATTGTTTTTCATAATTTAAATCATATGTTTCTTCGACCCTTGTTCAGGCTAAAATTGGTCAACAGGTCAACCGTAAGACCATTTAAAAATTGTAAACATTAACATTAGACATTTGAGTTTTTCAAGAAAGGTTGAAACTATTTATTACAACTACACGATGGATAATTTAAGTGTGGCCAGAGTCAATTCTATAACTGATCTGGGTATTTTATTTGACAAGAAAGTTACTTTTCAACCTCACATAGAACAACTTATATAGGTCTTTCCATCTGAAGAGACACCTGCGCGAAGTACGCATTTTCGTCTTAAAAAGAGAGGCAAATATGAGTAACAAGGAATACTACGCTACTCTCTGTTCTGCGTAACATCAGTTTCAATTTTCCTCATTCTGATGTTGACATCGCTTGGATTCACATCGCGCTCAGTTCTGTATTTTGACATTTGACCTACTCGTTTTGTTACTTGTTTTTATGTTTTCGTGGTATATTCACATTGTTATTGTTTTTTGTTTGTTTTCGCGGTATATTTGTTTTTGTTATTGTTTCTTGTTTCTTTGCAATATGTAATTTATCGATTTAATAAAATATATTTCAACTTTTTTGCATTTTCATGAATATTTAAATAATACTGTCAATAACAATATAAATTAAAATTTATTAATATTTTAATAACGTTTACATTTAGAAAATAATAAACTAAAAACTGTTCATTTATGAATGAAATAGCGTGTATACAGTGTATTTAACAGGTGGATTGCAATATAGGTACTTCCGTTCTCGCATCGCTTTGGTAGGTTGTGTAGTATATCATATAAGCACCGCCTTTACGCGCAGGCCAGGTGTCTCTTCAGATGGAAAGACCTATAAGAGTTACCTACAAGAATCTTGGATTCCTATTTCGCGTAACTCGTAATTTTAATAATAAATGGTGCTTAGTGAATATCTTTTTCACTCTAATTAGAAATAAACTTGAGTATGGCGGTGTGCTTTGGAATCCATTCTATAACTATCAAATTGCTGCTCTAGAAAGTGTTCAAAGAAAATTTTGTAAATATTGCTATTTTCGCATTTACAGGTCCTGGCCTGATATTGATTATTATTGCTTACTGCAACAATTCAATTTAGAAAGTTTGTCAGCTCGTCGTTTCAAGCAACAAATTTTATTTGTTTACAAAATTGTAAATGGTTTTATAGATTCACCTGAGTTATTGGGACAACTAAATTTTCATATACGTCCATGTAATACAAGGAACTCTGTCACTTTTATTTGCAAATTTTCAAGGACAAATAATCATTTGAAGTCTCCCATGAATGCAATGTGTAAAACGTACAATATTTGCTCATTACACTTAGATCTTTCCGATAGCTTATCTGCGTTTAAACGGAAAGTATCTGAATTAGATATGTAGATTCGTAGTTCAATTTATTAAATTCTTTTTTATATTAACCATATGTAATTTTTATATAGGTGTACTGAATTTAGAATACCTATTTCGCTGCTGATTTATAATTCATACCACACTACTCTGGGTTACATAATTTTTTTTGTTGTGTAATTTTTTATATTAATGTTATTGTTTATTAACTTCTCACTCTCTCTTTAATGTATTATTCTGTTATTGGGATGTATCCTGTTGAATAATGGTAATAAATAAAAAACATGAAGTCGTTTTTAAAGCTAAATTGATTTTTAAACAAAATTAAATTCATATTGCTGAATGTATTTATGCAGATTTTAGTGTTTGTAGACTCCTAGAAGATTATCACGATATTCACTGAAATAAAGTTTTCTAAAGCCTTGCAGTAAGGTTTTTTATTCACAAACGTTAAATGTTTTGGCCAAATTACGTGTTTCTCTATCCCCAAGAATATAAAATTTTCGGGATGCTAATCATTTCTAAAGGAAATAGTGGGATAGTTTCACGTTGAAAAACAAGTAGCGGGATGCCATCCCGTCTCATCCGGCCCCACTTAGACCACTGTCTAGAAGTATCTGCTTTAGACATACATTTTAATTTATTTTTAATAAAACTTCTTTCTCTTATCAAATGATTACAGAAACAAAGAAAAATGTTTAAATGACATTTCAAGAATGTTGTTAGAATGGGGCTACTGTTGCTAGGATGCTGCATCTAAATTCAAACAAAGAGTGGCAAGTCCAGTACGCCCGAATTCGTCTGAAATTTTACAATAATAAACGAATCGGGCATTGGGTTCACAGTAATCTTTATTATAACACAATAATAACTATTTGAAGTTTGCTATTGTTTGCAATTGTAGAATACCCCCATTCTAACGTGACCCTCGTATATTCTGTCACATCCCGAAATGGGTAGAAACCGACCCCCGTGATGTGGATGGCAAAGGTGCCGTCAATAATGTAATTCTCTAAAATGCAATATTATAGCATAGTAAATATTTTTTTAATATAATACCACCTATATTTCAATTCATTATATTTTATGTAATACAACAGGAATTATATATATATATATATAAAGGGTGTAAATGAAATAAGTGCATTAAATTTAACCAGTAATGTAACTCGACGAGAGTCTTTTAGATTTTGAGTTAAAATTCTTTAAAGATTTGCTGCATATTTCGGCACGCGCCCATGGAGAACAAATGAGAGTTGTTCCCGCTCAAATATGTTTTAATGAAAATTTTTACAGCATTTTCGTCTGTCGAGATGTGTATTGTGCATAATAAATACACCTTCCCAAGTAAATTCAGTCTCATTCATGAACATTATGAGCCATTCCCAAAATCGAAGTCTGTTATGTGCTGAAAACAGAACTTTTTTCACATGTTATGGATATAACTGTTGCTTTTTTTAAAATTTTCATATGTGACACTCCGTATTGTGATGTGATAAAGATGTACAAGATTAACAAATGTGCGAATATTAAGAACAGAATGATTTGGTGACGATTTGGAAACGCTTCGTGTAAATGCGTTGGCAACTCCATGACACTGTCTTTATGTCAACCGTGATGTCAAGTAAAATGTAGTACAGATACGAGTAAAAAAATAAATAAACCATTGGTAAGTAATTACAATGTCTGTGTACTCGCATTTTGACAGAATTTTACCTTATAAACCAGTTTATTACTAATGTCAAAATTTAATTGCAACAATTGACAGGACTGTCAATTGCTAAAACAAAATTTTCATAGCTAGTGCTACTGCATTCAATTATCACAAAAATATTTGGAACGACTCGTCAATTTACGGGGTGGTAAAAATGTTAAAAAAATATGCGATTAAGAAATATTGTTGCTCTCGCCGAGTTATATTACTGGTTAAATTTAATGCACTTATTTCATTTACACCCATATATATATATATATATATATATATATATATATATATATATATATATATATATATATATATATATATATATATATATATATATATATATATATATATATATATATAAGGGTGGTGACAGAAACTGCGGAACATATAACTGTAAAATTATACTTTCGTAAATGTACATGTAGGCCGGATTCATAAAGAATTAAAAAACAAATATGGTTGAAATAATTTTTTAGTAAATTTGTAAGAATTCGAATATCGCTAACGTTTCGGTTTATTCAAAACCATCCTCAGAGGATTCTACAATAAAACATTGTATTACAAATATGTCTTCAAGTATCATACAAAAAACAAAAAAAAAAAACAAGTTATAATCATACATTTACAAAATAATAAAATAGTACATACTGTTGCAATAGACCATATTATTTGCTATAGCGGTAAAGTGGTAAAAAGAACGCGACTACCAACATTGGTTTCATTTCCGCTGTAGTCCCAAGCATATGATTGGTGCATTCTGAACATGCGCATTGAGATAGTAATATGTAAAAATTCCAGAAGTAAATCATAAAATACAAAATGAGTAAATCATTTCAAAGAATTTTTTATAAATTTAAAGTTGAGTAGTATACTGGCTTGCAAAAAAATCGCGTACACCTATTTTTTGCTGTTTTGAGACGATCTTGATTTTGAACTTGTCAGTGTCACTAGTGTCAATTAAGATGTCGAAATTAACAGAAGTTCAAATACATACTTGGTTGTTCTTTCATTTTTCTGGAATATATTTGTAATTTAATAGTAGGTAAATTAAACACAATTAAGAACTAGCTCCATAATAGATCAAATAGTGATGACAGTGACAATATTGTCAGTTTTTACATTATTTACAGAGCTAAAAAATTACAAAAACTCGGTTACTTGATTTTTAAGGTGTACGCGATTTTTTTGCAAGCCAGTGTACATTTCAAAATTGTTGAAGTAAGAATAGTTTGGACTATTCTTTGAAATGAGTTACTCATCTTTAAAATGTATTTTGTATTTTATGATATAATATTAGTTTCTCAGATAAACCGTTAAACATTTGTTTTTTTCATGATGATTTCCACCGTTTTTATTCCTAATTTTTGCAGTTTAAAACAAGCAAAATTTAATTTTATTATTAAATCTGAAACAGACAGCTCTACAACTTTTATTTTAAGTGTGTTTACCTAAAATAATTAGAGAAGCAGGAAATTACGAAAGTATGATATATCGGGGGTTCCAATCACCATTCTGTATATAATTTCTGCTGTATTACACAACACGTATGTGTTACTGGTAAACGAAATATAGGAGGTTTAACTGTTTGATTAAGACCCGGTTTCATAAACAAATTAACATATGATTAAATTTTACTTTCAAAATAAATTAAAAAAATTAAACAAATAAAACGCGATTTTTTGGCAGAATGAATTTAATGCCATAAAAACATGAAAACTGATTTGAATTTGTTCATACAATTAAATTTTCTTTCGAAGTAAAATTTAATCGTAGATTTTTTATGAAACCGTTTGTAAGGGCCATTTTCATCGAGCTCAGTTAATAGTACATTAAGATACAAGTTTCATAAAACATGATTTTAGCGCAAGCGTCTTTGAGAGAAACGAGCGGCTTACCGCGAGTTTTCTAAGGGAACGACAAATGCGCTGAAATGTCATGAAACGTGTATTTTATACAATTTTTTCTATTTTGGCCCTTTTATCAAATAAATATTCTAATTTAATTTGGAATAAAGCAACAAAAGTAACAAGAAAAGAGGAAGAACAAACCATACTTATTCATTCTATTTCGTTCGGAAAGAACTTATTAAAAATAATTCAGTTGAGAGCTTTGAGCGCTAGTTACTCTTGCCACTGCGACCTGTAAGATCTACTGCAACATGGCCCCAATTTAGTTTCCTGGAAACAATTCCAGAGTTTTCATAAATCCAGTTTCAGCTCCAGGAATCAGTTTCCCGAAGTCATTTTTGCCGTGAAGTAGCTTTTACCTGAATGGTTAAGACTTCCTACGGCCACAGCTGGTCATTCGGATATAATGATAATATGTTCCGAAGCTTCGTCCTCTTCGCAGAGCCGACAGATACTGTTTTCAGCTATACCAATCTAACATAGATGGAATTTCAGAGGACAAAGACAAGTAATCAGTAATGGTACATACCATAGTGCTAAGGTTGTTTTTGTTGAGAGCTTTAATTGATAAATAAACGCCATTGGCAAAAATAAAAAGTAGTTTTAATCGCATTGATGTTTTCAGTTATCCAGTTGGGGTCGGGATAGCAGTTGTGTGCTTGTATTGTAACGTTTTTATTTATTTGCATGAAGTGTAAATATTAGACAATTATTATTAATTAAAATAAAAGTTTATTATAACGATAAATAGATATTAAATATAATTTTTGTGCAACCGGGCGCGAAATAAGCATTTCGCAGCCGCAATACAGGCCGCGAAATTGGATTTCGCGACCGTTGTTATGGTAACGGCCGCGAAATGAATTTCGTGGCCGTTGTCGTGGTATTGGCCACGAAATTAGGTAAACAATCACTTTGACACCTTAGAATTGCATGGTTATGTTTATCAAATGTTAATCCCACAGCCACCTTGAAAGCTAACTTTCTATTTATGATGACACTATTGAAAATTAATAAAATTTGTAATTACATATTTTTTACGGTTGCACAATAGCTATTTGTGTATTAAGAGCGCAAAATGGGACATTGTCGATTGAGAGGTTGTTGCCGCGCGACGCAGGAGCGAGGCATTCTCTCGAAATCGACAATGTCCATTTGCGCTCGAAACACACACAAGATTTTTTCTACAGTCGCCACAATGCGGTCCTCCACCACAACAAAAATTTATTTTTTATTTATTTTTACTTATCGGTATTTACCATTCTTCTTGAGCTATTGCTTTAATCTAATCTAAGCATTTTATACTTTCGTTTTTGTAAATGAATGCCCTATTTTATTTTCACAGCAGTGCGGCATTTTGTTTGGTTATGTAACATACCGACAGCAGTTATATGTCAGATTGACTTGTTAAGTGGGTAATGTGTAACTACAGTGTAATTAAGTCGTGACTAAATGTTTCCATTAAGAATGTAGCCAAGTAACATTTCTCAACATTGTATAGTTAGAAATTTGAAGAGCGAGCGTTTTTTCTACTTTGTCGCTCTAGAGCGGCAAAGTGACATTTTGTGTTGACAAAAGAGAACGCAAATGGCTACTTTGTATATAGACTGTAGAAAAAAAATATTGTGTACACCTTGTCCGCGAAATCCTTTAGCGCCCTCGAGATTGTCTTGCCTCGGCCGCAAGCGGCCTCGGCGACAATGTTTCTCTCGGTACGCTAAAGAGTGATTTCGCGACCTTGATATATAAATAACTATGAAAGATGATAAATATAACAAACACTATGATTAAAAAAATATTAAACACTAATTAAGACAAAGAATATAAGACACTTAAACACTAAGATTATTTCTTTAAACAATATATTACTCACTTATTTATTTATACAACTATATTTATTTATGTTTACCACTTATCGACTATCTGTTTATATCACCAACTCACGCGACGCTTATTTATATCAGACTCCCACATTTGTATTCGAGAACTTACTAGAACACTATTCCAGATAAAAACTCAAACACAATAGGTTACATCAACCGAGTAATTCAGCAGGTTCGGACAAGTCTGTTGCGTCATCGCTAAAAATAGACACTCGCTCGTTGCTGCGACGCGGCTGCGACAGCGGCGGCAACGACGAACGTTGCACATTACAGTATGTAGACAGACACTGGAGTAATGGTATATACGAATTCTTCTATATAGAACAAAAAGGGATAAAAAGCATATACTTACAGACGCACAATTGTTACAAATTTTAGAAAATAGTAGCGAGGAGAGTTATTTAGAGTTATGGGAAGCAGATGAGATGACGAATGGTTAATTGGTTAGGGTCGGATTCAAAAGGTTGCGAGCGTTTTGTTCTTGTATTTTTCATTACATGCCACTTTTACAATCATTAGATAAACCTCGTATAACGCTATACCAGGTATAAAATTGGAAATTGTATTTTACAAACCTCGGATAAACCTCAGATAGAATAAACACCAGTATTTCTTATCCCATGGAAATCGGTCATATAAACCTTTGATAACTTTATCCCTGGTTCTTATGGATACCACGTAAACAGAAACGATGTTTTGTTATTCATACGTTTGACAGATGTCAATCAAGTATTTCATCATCACTGTCAGAATCAAAAGTATCATTTATATCATCTAACATCGTGAAAAATGCAAATTAGAAGGCAGAAATAATAACAATATTGAAGAAAAATAGTCTAACAAGAAGATAATTTTATTGTGCCAATATCAACCTAAAGTGATTTAACGTAATTCCTGGTATAACTATCTGACAGATAAAAATGCATTGTAAAAGACAGTCTTGTTTATCGAAAGTATAATTGCTAGGATAAAGTTATACCTCCGATAGCTATACCACAGTTAATCCATCAATTGTAAAAGTGGGCCTAAAATAACAAATAAATTATATTTCGTTTAATATACAGAATGTTTCGTTTAAAAGAACCAGCGCTTTTTTGGGTGAACTACTCAAACAATAGAACAAATGCAATATGAGGCTGAGCCCAAAGCTGGGCAAACTACCGGAAAGTAGTACTTGAAGTACAAGTACTTTTTTAGTTTCTAAAGTACTTGAAAGTACCAAGTACTTGAAAAAGTACTTGTAAATTTGGGTGCAAGTATTTTTTCAGATAATTGATATTTTTCTGATTATATAGACCTTAAAAGGTGATTATTGACAAAAATTCAATATGCGATATTTATTGGGTTATTTAAAACAAGAGTTCTTCGCTGGGACTGCCGTATCACCTAGCGATCGCATGACGTAAAATTGACGTCATATAATCGCCAGGCGAAACAAAAAGCTGTACCGAGATGTAAGAATGACGTCATTTTTACGTCATGCGATCGCCAGGCGATACGGCAAAGTTCCAGCACTGTAGTTAGGTAATATAAACATTAAATACTTCAAGTACTTTTCATTGTACTTCAAGTATTTTTTCAAGTATTAAGTACCAAGTACATGTGAATAGACTTACTTTGCCAAGTACAAAGTACTATAAATAGAAAGTACTTCAAGTACAGTACTTGAAGTACTGAAAGTGCTTGCAAGCCTAATAAAGTACTTTTCTTTCAAGTATTGCGCAGCTCTCGCTGAGCCCCATCTATGATTTTAAAGAAGAAGGAAAATACGAATGAATTTATTAAAAATATAATTATTTCAATTTTATATATCTATTATGGCCAAAGGCTGAACGTACTCGCCTTTGCGATTCTAAAAATTTATCAATAACTGAGGTGATGAATCTTTGGTTTTTTACGTGAATTGCGTCATTAACACCCCTCCTGGCAGTAAATTATCTTTCAGCCCCAACTTACGCCCATGATATGATATAACTTTGTATAATAATGAGCCGGTTTCACATTTTTCAAAAAGTATTTTAAATGATAGTTTATGCAATGTTTTTCATAGTAATATAAAAAAATATTGATTTATTATTTTCGTAAATAATTAAATAAAAATATTGGCGCCAGAAATAGTCATGAAAAAACAACACCCCACTCCTATGACGTCGGAGCATATATGCAGTACATCATTCATAGCCAATAGGAAAACAGTTTACGTTATTTATATAAATAAAAGTAGGCGATAGTTTGTCACATGTTGTTAAACTGTTTGTGCTCTTACGCCACATTCTGTTTCAAATCTCACGAGATTTTTTCAAAATATTACACAAATTTCAATGACTAATTGAAAAATATCTAATGGATATTTCGTGATATTTTCAAATTTGAGGCTCTTTAAAGAACAATATCTTTTAAAATTTAGTACTTAGAAGTCATATAAAAATTCTTGCAACAGCCCTATTATTTCGAGAAAAATGGTATTAAAAATTAAAAATAATGTTGCAATATCGCAATAGGCTGTACAATTTAAAATTCGAAATATTTGGCGTCGGTCCCATAGCTACCTTTAAAGCTAACTTTCTATTAACAATGAAACTGTTTAAAATTAATAGAATTTGTAATTACATATTTTTTACGGTTGGATAAAAATATTGTGTACATCTTGTCCGTAAAATCGTTTAGCGCTCTCGAGATTGTCTTGCCTCAGCTGCAATTTTTCTCTCGGTACACTAAATATATATAACTATTTTCGTATCGATTTCCATATTTGAGGAAAAAAATACGGGTTTCGGCTTTCGGTTACGGTTTAATAAAAAGTCAAATTACAGTTTCGTTATGATTCGTGTCCCTGAGTTGGAAGTTTTCTCGTTCCCGAATTATTGTGCAACAGCCTTCATCTACGTAATTTTCACAATTTGATCCATGATGCTTTTATGTCGTCACATATTACGGGATGACCTCACATTAGATAAACAACAGGTTTGTGAGTAAGTCAGTACACAATTATGAGATCATCACGAAATAAGAGTAAAATATTTATAAACTATAAAATAAAATTGTGTAAAACACGCATTTTATTGAAACAAAAGAAAATAATTGACATTATTAATAACAACAATAACACATAATTTAATTTAAAAAAGTAGTTTATATTTATAATTTCTCTGAAGATGGTGAATACACCGAAATCGATAAGAAGTTATTAATTTGTGTGTTTTATTTTTATTTCATAATTTCTATATTTACTAATTTGTGGTACACATCAAGAGATTGTATTAATTAAAATAAATATATTTTAAAATGTACCATCAAGGCAGTGGCGGTGCGTCAGATGAGGCAGGTGAGGCCAGGCCTCACCTCTTCAATTCAAAACATTTGTAAAATATTATAATTTTATTTTTCATTTAAAATGTATTGAAGTAATACAAATCTACAATATTTGAACTCATAATCAATCATTGTTACTATATATGCCAAATAACCATGCAAATAGTCTTATTTTCACGCGAATTTACACATAGAGGCCAAATTATACTGTCCTCATGGACAATAATAGCACAATACATAAGTGCGAGTGAGACGGAACGATTTTACCCTCTCTACGCTCTACATCTACACTACTGCAGATGAGCCAAGCGATGAGTTGGCCTCTCGCGTTCCGAGCAGAGCGCTTACAACAGAAAATGCTTGTTTCAAACAAGTATATTTGTATTATTTTCAATTAGTTTTTGTAAAAACGGTTTAATAATTACTATTTATTGTTACTGTTGTTATTTTTTTATGTTTTCATAAATTTGAAACTATTATTTATTTCTATTTTAATTGTACCTACTGTTACTTGTCACAGTTATTTAAATTAAACATTTATACACAATTATACAATAATAAATCATGTATTGTAGAAATATACAAATACCAACAACCAAGAGACAAAACAACAGTACGAACTACTTACAACAATGGGAATAATCTAAATGAACTGTTAAGAAAAAAGTTAAATAAATAAATAAACCATTACAATGATTACTTTTGCATCTAATATTTTCATTATTAGTTCTTTTAAATTATATAAATATAAAAAATATAATCTTTCAAGTGCAAAATAGCAAGATAAAAGTATCGGAATAATAGGTGAGGTTGAGAATTCTTGGCCTCGGTTGAGTGGTGGGGAGAACCCACTAGCTGCTGCTTGGGGTTTACGCTACCCGCTACACGCTCACGCCGCACAGCTAGCTATTACTCAGTAATATAATATATTAATATAATGCAATATTGTATTTTAGATTTTCTGTTTCTGTAGTTATTGCTTATATGCTCACATCTCGCATCATAATTATAATTCAATTACTAAATGTCTTCTAATGAATTCGTAAATTTTATTGGAAAAAAAAGATGCAAATAAAAATTTATTGGTAGCTTTAAAATCGCAAAAGAAATATAAATTTAAAAATATTTTTTATATTTAAGACTGACAATGTTACTTTTGTTATAGAATTTTTCTTAATTTTATGTTAATATTTTATTTAAATGAATTATTTATGTAACTGTTTTCTTATAATAAAATAAATTATTAGATTTGACTTTTAACCGATTTTATTTTTTAAGAATTTGTTAAATTTGTTTTATTGTATAGAACTCTATATTATCTTACTTTACATTAAAACACGTTTGACCTTGAAAATTTTTTTCTCACAAATTTGAAATCCATCAATATGTCCCGTATTGTGATATTTATAAATCTGGCCTCACCTCACTCTAAATTCACGCACCGCCACTGCATCAAGGAAAAGAAACAACTTTTAATTTAATAAAAGTAGTTCAAATAGTTCAAAGTATAGCTGTTGTTTTGCTTTACTTATTCGTTATTAATAGTTAAGCTTGTCATATTGTCAATATACTTTCCATTATTTGTTTAGTATCAATATATTATTTATTAATATACAGGTGTCCCACTCACGAAAGAATGTCAATTTTTAATCCACATGTTATTCCTTATACAAATTTAAGCAAAAATCATTTATTTCCCCAATCTCTTATTTTCTTTTCTTCAACCTTTTGGAAGTCCCCTCATTTTTTTAAGATACTCTTATTAACATTTAATAAAATGCATCGTTTTCGAGATAAGTAAATTTAAACAATTTTTTTTAATTATAAATAAATAAAATAAATATATCATCACGGCTTATTACCCATTGCTGGGTATGCCAATCTGCTTTGTACACAGATACCGGTAATGATGAAATATTTGCACCGTGAGGGCGCTTAGCAGACGTCACCTCACGGGTACTCATTGCTGACATGAAGAGTGCATCACAGGGGTAAATTCGAGGATCAATTTTGTGCCACTTAAAATTCGAAATATTTGCGACCAGACACTCGGGCATAGGACCTCGAGACCGTATGTTTTAATTATTATGTTGCTGATTTTTTAATACATTATTTTCTGAATAAAATAATAATTAGATTTTTATTAACTATAAATAATAAATAAACTAAACATAAATAATGTAATAAACAAGCTCTATTAATAAATAATCATTTATCATGAGAGCCATAATTTCGACTTTTATTGAAAATATTATATTTTAGTGGTTTTCTTGCATTATTTAACTATAATTTTTATTAATAATAAAATTTACTATGTAAAGAAATAGGATAATGTTTATTTTAATAAATATTATATTAAATAAAATCGATACATTTTATCGAATGTAAATAAGAGTATATTTTTTCATAAAATTTGAAGGACTTCCATATGAAGTCAGAATAGTATATTCTATAACTAGTATGGAATAGATAATTTCCACGCGAGCGAAAATTTTGTAGGTCGAGCCGTAGGCGAGGTCTACGGTTTCGCGAGTGGCGGAAATACTATTCCATACGAGTTTTAGACTATACTTTCTCTAACTATTTTAAAAATATATTTTGCTCATCACTTGTCATTTTTGTAAACAATAATAAAATATTATTGGTATGTTAAAAAGCAATCATTTTTATTTAATTTACCATATAAAAGCTTCAAAACGCGTAAAACAAGGCGTATAATAATATTTTGTAATCATTTCTTTTATAATTTGACAGTTAAGGCAGTTGAGGTGACAAAATAAAAGATACAAAGCGGCAAGCAAAGCCGTCTTGATTTTGAAAACAATTGCTTTTCCCATGTATTTTAAATGGGTGAATTGAAAAACTAGTGGTTTGTGACTGCCTATTACGGAATATTATTCCGTAATAGTATGACAGAATGTCCTCATTCTGTAACAGTTTTCAGTCAACTGTCCAACCCAAAGGATCTGATTCATTAATGTCTGCTCTTCTGGCTATAAGGAGCTTTATTATTTCTACATATTTTTGATGAGTTATAGAATGTATGAATTCTATAGTAGGGTTAGAAAAAGAAATTTTTAATCTCTATATCAAATTTGTAATGAAAAATTTGTGAGTGTCAAACAGATTTAAATAAAAGTGAACACCGTATTTGTAAAAACATTCGTTTCCAATGAAACCATTTTGTAACGTTTTTATTTATTTGGGTGAAGTGTAAATATTAGTTTATTAAAACGCTAAATAAATATTTAAAAGATAATAACTAATATTAAACAATTATTAAAAACTATTTTAAGATTATGAATATAATTAACTAAACTCTAACACTATTTATTTAATTAAACAATTAACAAGACTATGTATTTACACGATATTACTGATTATATATTTCCACTATTTATGTCACTTTACACTCAAATGTCCGACCTACTGACCTCCTCAGCGTCTATGTACTCAACTAACAACAGCGTCTGTATATTCAACTGCTCGGACAGAATTCACACCTTTCACCTCACTGTCTGTCTATTTATGTGAATGTCCTTCTGACGGACTAACACTCTATGTGAACGAATGAATTCGCAACCACGTACGTCGCTTATATAGTCACTCTTAACTTCAGGAATATTCTCGTGAAGTCTCGAACTATACAACAATACGCGGGTAAGTACGCTTACCGCCCTTGTTTACCTAACCGCGCGCTACACTGTTATTGTTCGGCTACCTAGGCTCTTCATCCTACTAGAATGCTTTTATTCATAGGCGTCGGTTCGCACGCGCTGGCCGGGGGCTCGCGGATCGAATGTAGGTACTCTCGCGTTATAATTTATTACCAAATTTGTTAATTGTGTAACAAATTTGATAGTAATTTATAATCGTGTCAAACAAACTTAATAAAAAAATTTCATTGTTTTACACCGTCATTCTTCAGTACCAATAAATGTGTAACGAAAAATTTTAAAAATAATTAAAACAAGTTTCTTATTTATCTTTTCAACCATTTCCAAATTAGAAACTAAAGTATACAAGTAAAATAAATAAATACATATATCATCACGGCATATTACCCATTGCTGGGTGTGCCAATCCTCGTTGTTCACAGATTTCGGTAATATGATGACATATTTGTACCGTTTGAGCGATGAGCGCTCATTGTGGAGTACACCACAGGGGTCACTTTTGTGCAATTTAAAATTCGAAATATTTCTTTTGGCATCGGTCGGATTCGAACCCGGTTACCCAGATTCGGGACCAGACACGAGAACGAGATCGAGCATATATTTATTTGGACCTTTTTGCTGCAATTTTTTCTGTTTCGGATAATAGAAAATTGTGATAGATTTAACTGTTTTGCTGAAAAATAATCAGGGTAGACAATATTTGACCATGACAAAATTAACGTTGAAATTATTATGGAGCGTCTTTTGATGCATCATCCCGTATACATATTTATTCCACTAAACTATTATTCACGAAAGATGACTATTCAAGGTCATATGTGAGCCGTCTGATATAATATTACTTGCAGATAACTTCATTGCATTTTGTATGCCTAGGTGTGCAACATGGAATATTTATGGACACGTTTTAACAGAAAAAATAAGAGTAATTTAATTGAAAATTATGTTTTTTTCTAAATAATGTCTTTCTGAAATATTTATGTTCTTCTTTTATGTTTTTGCAAAATACAAAAACATTGACTTAACTTGTAAAACTCGATTATGCCTCCATTATATGGTATCCTTCATTCGATTACCAGACACTTACTTTAAATCGAGTTCACCGTCGTTTTCTAAAATATTTATCATTTGAACTCGACAATGCCTACCCCGAACGCGGATTTGATAATGATGCCTTGTTAGAACGTCATAATATGCCTTCCCTCCAGACAAGACGTGAACATCAATCAGCTAAATTTTTATCATTACTACTATCCAATAATATTGATTGCCCTTCTTTACTATCACATATTAAATTTCATGTCCCCAGACTAGCTTCCAGGTTCAGCAAGACATTTCATCTTTCAACCCCAAACACCGATATTCTGGACAGATCGCCTATCCACGTGATGTGCCGAAATGCAGAAAGGATTTATGAAGATATATTTTTCTAAATTAGATAATATTTATATATCATGTGTCTATTTTTTTTTTCTCTTTTTACCTTCCGTCACCTTTAGGTAAGGAAGGTATTGTCTTTGGTCAAAAAATTCGGTGGTGAGTTTTTGATGAATAAGCACGTTTTAGGGTCCCTACAATACGATTTTACTATTTTTACGATGATGTCTGTATGTGTGTGTGTGTGTATGTATGTGTGTCTGTGTGTGTGTGTGTGTGTGTGTGTGTGTAACAAAATTTTCGTCTACGATAACTTCCATACTACAATTCTAAAAATTATAATTCTTTCGTATTTCTCTTCGTTACATCCATGTGAAGAGCTGATTAGATTTTGGTTAGAATTGGACAACCGGAAGTACCCTCATTTGAAGATTTTAACAGTTTTTCTTGAAAAAACTATGTTAAATATCATTTTTTCACATTTAATGTTATTATAAATATTAAAGAATATTTTATTCTCTATACGATTTGACTGCATTTTATACTTCATATTAAATGGATACAGAGTTAAAAAATTATAAAGAAATTAAATTTCATAAAGTAGCCATAGCTATGGAAACAGCTACTATCTATATTAAGAAAATTTTGATTGAAAGATGTCAGTGTCAAGTGAAATTGACATAAGGTGTACGTTCTATCGGTGTCAGAAATATTCCTACTAGAATAAGAATATTCTTAAAGCAATAGAACGCTCAGTGGCAAATAACTGTCAAGTAAAAAATAAATACGATAGAACAATGGGAGTGTTTATGTGTTATTGTCAGTTAACAACTAAAGCTAACTTTGTATGTTTATTTTGGATCTTCAAAATGTTGTTATTACAGAGATTATAATTATATAAAAATATATTAAATAATAAAAATGTAAAGGAGGTATTTCTTTGAGCACAGTCTAATCTGAACATTGACAAATGTAACAGAAAGGTATGCGCGACAGTCGGCTAGTACAATTTTGAATTTATCTCCAATCTATATATCTTCCAACCAGCGCTTCCAGCTCTGAAGTTGGAATGATTCGTAGGAATATTCAGATTTTTTTGACGCAAAAGAACGATCATTGAGGTTCTAGTAGAAGAAGTAGTAAGATTTCTGACACCGATGGAACGTACCTATAGTGTGTTTGTCTTATAATTTTACTGGAAATATAGGATCTTTTGCTATAAATTTTCTGTATGGAATTTGCATAAAATACATGCAACTGCCGGAAGGTAAAGTACAAGAAATATAATCTTTAGCAAGGAACTTTCTGTATGAAATTTGTACAAAATACATAGAACTGACGGAAGGTAATGTGCTGGCCACATCAGATTTTTTGTATTTACTTTGTATTTACTTTATATACTATTATTTACTTTATATTTTTCCCTGTAATTGGATTTCTGTTGGGAATAAACATTATTATTATTATTATTATTATTGTAAACCAAGGAATAATAATTTGATTTAAACGTCAACGCTACTGGGTAAATATTAGCACAGAGGGCAGTGTAGTAGATAATTAGGTATCTGTAATTATACGACATACGTCATTATTATTTATAGTGTGTTAGAAAGTAATGCCACTATTTGCGAATATCTGTCACACCACATAAATTAAATAGGCATAGGTCAAATAATCTTTCTCTTTCTAATACAAAGTGTTGCTAAGTTACTGCTGTAAAGTGATGTGTATTCTTTGTTCGAAAGAATGACCTTGAATAGTCATCTTTCGTGAATAATACTGTATATAAAATACATACCATTGTTCCTTGAAGACACCATATATAAACAACAAACACCTGATTCATTTTCAGCGCGCGCAATTATGTAGCACACCATGTTCTTTCCTTTGACCATGTCCGAGTTTCTGTTTACGTAATCGTCCCATCTTAGTGTCCAGCAGTCCAGCGGTATTTGTTATACAAACCTGCCTAGCATTTAATTTAATAATATATTCAACCTTTGTCGAATCAAGAATCGCCAGAAGAACGGCATCAACGATATAAATAGCACAACGATCAGAATGGTTTACGTTTACATGGAAACGGAAGGAATGATATTTGCCTATGTTTACTTTGAAGAGAGGTAGGTAAATAAAGATAAATTTTATTCTATGAAGATAAGATAATATAAAATATGACAATATACAAGCTGGTTTTATAACAAGTGTCATTCTCTACAACATTTATTTGGAGCATTATTGTCTAAAATTAACAAGCTCTTGTGCAAGGGTAACTATTTTAATTCAAATAATTTGTTAAAATTAGATGGGTTAAAAATAGACAAGAGTTTGGAATTAAAATACAAATTTTATTTTCCACAGCCTATCTTATTTTCTTAATCTCAATAATTCTAGCGAGACCCTCATATCATATGAATGGATTTAGTGATGTTAATTATGCAGATATGGTTTTATTTAAAGCTGATTAAAAGCTATTTCTTCCATTTGCAGATTTCGATTCAACCACCACCGATTACCAAGTCATCTATATAAACTTAAAATCATTGAACCGGAGATATGCAGTTGCAATGGCTCTATCTTTTCAGTTGTTTTTATTATAGGAATGATCAAGATAAATTGTTGGGAGATGTAATTCAAGAGAGAGTGGCATTTCCTACAAACTGCAACATACTCGTATTGTTATCAGAGAGAAATAATAGAACAACAAAAATCAATGGACCTTTTCAATTTAACGGCTATCTCTTTCTATCGCTACAAATAGTAAGAAAATGGCGCGAACAACTGCCAGTTGGACTGTCAAACGAAACGTCAAAAATATTGCAGTGATTAAAATACATGTATTCTCGGTGAAAAATTACATCGTTAGACATTTTAGCTCCAATAAAAGCTTTTGTAACTTCTTTCGGGATGTTTTTTAAAGTTGTCAAAGATTTTTCTCACATTTTACGTGTAATTTTTTTAGACACAAACGTCATAGATTTCAATTGTTCTTACTATGCGCAGATCCCCATTGCGCATATCTTCTATCTCTTTAAATTGAAAAGGTCCATTGTAATATTTATCCAGACATCCAATTTGGAAATTCAGAAGTATAATAGCACAGTACTTCTGAGCAATTGTTTTAAAAAACAAAGGTCTAAATAATTTTTTTTTTGAAGTTCACAGCCTATTTGATTTTCTTAATTTCAATAATTCTAGCGCTGGTCCAGTCGTTCCGTCATTTTCCTTGCAATGAAAAACCGACGAGACACACGACCTCACTCAAATGCTGCTTGCCAGCAACAGACGCTATCGACAGGCGAGAAAAAAATCACACATGCGCACGAAGGTTCAAGGTCGGCCCATGCAAGCGCGCTTGATTCAAATCCATCAGGTTTTCGCAAAAAAAATAAGGTCGGATACTTTTCTAACAGACCTCGTAAAGGTAAAGCTAATAAGTATTATCTACAAAACAGACACAATGGCCCGTATTACGATCGCACTTTTATAATAAAAACGCTTTTATGAAGCATACTCCTCATAAGAATATAATGTAAAAGCGCGCTCCATAAAAGTGCTTTTATTATAAAAGTGCGCTCGTATTGCGGGCCAATAACCATTGCTAGAATGTTGCCGGTGGTTATTTCGTCAAATTTGTTTATCTTTATGATTTATTGAGTTATTTTGTTTTCCCTAGTTTTGTTCAATTACAACTATATATATATATATATATATATATATATATATATATATATATATATATATATATATATATATATATATATATATATATATATATATATATATCTTCGTATTCAATTAATTGTATCGTTCACGGTTCTGAATGTTACAATAAAAACCGTATTAACCAGTTGAATGTCCCAAAACGTACCGGTAATATTTCAGGGATGAATTATTTTAACGAGTTATTGTTACTTCATAATTTATGTGGCTAAAATTTGAGATTAACGAATATCTGAAATACTGATCTAGTTGCCATGATCACGTCTTTTGTTTGGTAACATTTGAACATCGTTCGCCGGAACTAATTCCATTAGATTTTTACCCCCCCCCCTTAAAAATCGCATATGGAGATTTTGGTAAATGACCACGTTTTAAGGTCCCTAGAATCCAATTTTAACATTTTCACGATGATGGCTGTGTGTATGTGTGTGTGTGCGTGTGCGGGTGCGTGTGCGTGTGTGTGTGTGTGGGGGGATCCTCCACTCTAACTCAAATACTATCATTCAGAAAATTTTGAAACCTTGTGTTTCGAACTTTTTCTGTAATGGAAAGAGCCCATTAGATTTTGGTGAAAATCGGATAACCGGAAATGGCACTTTATTAGCTCAAAATAGTTTTAGTATTTAGATTAATGAAAATTAACGATTCACAAAAATGTTTAAGCTATTCCTCATTTTTTAAAGCCTCGAGGCTCTGGGTTCGAGTCCCACTAAGGCATGGATGTGTGTGAATGTGAACCCACTCTGTAATTGGAATTTAATCCTGTTGAGAAGTTTTAAAAAAAGGTAGTTAGTTGGGTTAGATTCGCTTACCCAAAAATAAGGATTAACTTAATCTTTTTTGTGACTCGGGCTGTAAATGGCGGGAGGTATTGTGTTGGCCACACCAGATTTTGAATTTTTTGGGGTCACATGAAACAGATTGTTTATACAACTAAAATGCACACGGTAGAATTACGCCTAAGAAAACAGTAGACTGCCGATATTATTAGGAATAACCACAAAACCGTATTAAGAAGGCAGCGATCTCTTTGTATCGAACACAATGGAGATAATTTTAAACATTTCTTGTAGGTAAATAAAAAAAAATGTATTAAAAACAGATTTATTTCGCAAAATTCGTTGAACTAAAATTTTAGCCACATAAATTATAAAATAAACAATAACTCGTTAACTAGAAGAAATGGGACCTGTGTTTATATGGCATTTTTTACTGAAAATGATTTGAGGAGTAAGCTGTGAATGTTTGTTACACTCATTCATTATAAAACAGCCTGTATATTTTTTTTTCAAAAATGGCATTGGCGGGAATCAATGTTCAACCAAATCACACTTTTATATTTCCTTTACGTCATTATTCGTCACTATTTTCCCGCAAATTTTTCATTTCTTATCAATTTCCACTATACTATGCCTCATATACGTGCTGTGTGTGAGTCAAGCGCGTCCTTCCCTCTTCAAACGTCGCGGCACCAGGCCCGACCAGCAACTAGAGAGAGACTCCGGCAGCACAGCAAAGCAGTTGTGTTCAAGACGAGTGTGTAGACGGATCAATAGGATACGCCCAAAATGGCTATAAGCAGGCTTTCAATCATCAAGTTCTTGGAGCTTGTAAGTAGATCAATTTAGATTTTAAAATGGGTGGAAATAAAAAGGGATTATTGGAAATATAGTTGAGGGTTCAAAAGTTATTGAATATGTTAAACGTTAAGCGTTCTATTTAGAAACGTACTTTCTTTTTTCCAAATACGTATTGTGCGTATGGGATTCTATATACAGGCTGTTTCTCAGATACGGGGTATTTTCTTTATTATTGGAAATACAAGAAAATCTTTCAAATAAAAGTTGTAGTAGATAAAGGGGGGGCATTTACTTATTAAAGAATTTTTTTAAACCAGTGGTTTTCTAACTATAACATAAAGTTAAATTTTTTTAAATGAGATGTTATATATATATATATATATATATATATATATATATATATATATATATATATATATATATATATATTTAGACCCATTCGATAGAGTATTTTTTCTGAATTTAAACATATAATCATTTTATATCCTATTACAAAAATATTGGGAAAATGCAATGGGCCTTTTCAATTTAAACTGATAGAAGATATGCGCAATGGTGATTTGCGCACAGTAAGAACAAATGAGATCTATGACGTTTGTTTCTAAAAAAATTTGACGTAAAATGTGAGATTATCTCAGACAACTTTAAAAAATCTTGTCGAAGTAAGTTACAAAAGCTTTTATTGAAGTTAAAATGTCTAACGATGCAAATTTTTACTGAGAATACAGGTATTTTAATGACTGCAATATTTTTGACGTTCCGTTTGACAGCCCAACTGGCAGTTGTTCGCGCCATTTTCTTACTATTTGCATCGATAAAAAGAGATAGCCGTTAAATTGAAAAAGCTCATTGGAATTTTACCTCAATATTTTTATAATGTAAGGATATAAAATGATTACATGGTTGAATTCAGAAAAAAATAATCTATCGAATGTATTTAAAAAATATATACCATGCCATTTAAAAAAATATAACTTTATGTTATAGTTTGAGAACGACTAGTTAAAAAAATTCTTTTCTTCAGTAAGTGAATGTCCCTCTTCATCTACTACAACTTTTATTTAAATGATTTTCTTCTATTTCCAATAATAAAGAAAATAATCGGGGTGTCCCGTATCCGAGAAACACCCTGTATACGTTATATCAATATATACTTGATATATGTTTATACAATATAATGAATAGCTACATTAAATTAGGGATTAGATACACAATAATATGTATTATTTATTTTAAAAATCGTTTGAAATTTCATATTAAACCAATATAAAATTTCTATATGACGCACTTTCTACTAACCAAGTACATATTTGTTTTGTAGTATATTTTCTATTAAAAGTGTAACACCCTTTTTAATTATAAATAGGTATATGAATGTATAATTAATTTTTAGTACCAAAAACACAGTTAAATATTCCAATATGTATTTTAATAAACATTTTATCCAAAATAAATAAATGCATCATCAATTCGTAATGAAAGTTGTTTTTTCTATTTTTCTCATCCTTTGTTATAACTTGGACTCGTACGTTGATACTTCTTTTTTAATGTACTATAAAGATCTTAAATATAAAAATAAATTAATAGATCATCACGGGTATTACCCATTTCTGGGTGCGCTAAACTGCATTTTTATTTTAAATTAATTAAATATGGTACATTAAAATTATACAAAAATAATATTTTTGAAAAGATTTAAATACGTAATATGGAATATTTATCCTCGGATCGTATAACTTCAATACGGGGATCGAATTCGACCCGCGAGCCATACATATGTGTTAACCATATCTGTCATAGGCACTCATGATTCAGTAACCGAATGTTTGTGTCCTATTTTCAAAATATTTGTGAGACAAACGTTGTGCTTGTATTACATATACACCCAGAAATGGGTAGTAAGCCGTACACCTTCGTGCTTGTGAAAATTGAAAATTATACGTATGAAAGTACACCAATATATTATTTTTCAATTGATTTAAACTGTCAAAATTAAATATGATTAGTTATTTATTTTCAAATTTGCGGATTTCTAAATGCATTATCAAAATTATATTGAAAATTCCTCATGTTTTAAAAAATTCGTGACTCATTCTTCAGCATTTATAATGTTGAAATTATTGATTTTTCATAAAAGAGCTGACCTAATAAAATGGTAAAACTTTAAGATAGAAGAGAAAAGTATGTCATCAAAATTTATGAGATCATAAGTATAATTAAAATGGTTTTAATTTCATAATTAATTCAGATGATAATGTGTGAAGCATTATCTTAAAAATGAATTAAAATTTTGGACAAAATATAATGAATCACTGATAAATATAAACATTGGCACACTCATTATAATTAATTAAAAATTTACATGAAATTTTTGAGAACATTTATTTTGCATTCAACAATAGTTAACACACCTGTTTCTAAATTTAGTTTTGGGAAAAAATCAAAGCAATGAATGCTAAATATTTGTCATTTTGCAACAATTCTGGTTATAGCTAATATTTTTTTTAACCAACTACATTTAAATTTTAAATTTATTGCTCAACTTTCATTTTTAATTGTATGTCTTCATAAATAAATTCACTCTTAATTGCATGTGAATATTCGGCCCTACTACATATTAATGACGTCACGTGATTTCCTTTTCCGGTTTTTATCAGGTGTGTGTAACTTTGAAAAACAGTTAACAGACTTTTTCATATAAATATACACCGAACACTGCTGATAAAGTACTATAAACATGCTTATTTGTTCTTACTTTAAAACGTGTTTATCACTATACGTGATAAAATATATTTACGAAGGATTAAGAGTAAATTTAATAATAAATTTATGTACTATCTAGTATAGAGCTGCTACATACAATTGTAGGTGTATGAACGATGATATTTGGTGTGACGCAATAATGACAATATAAAATGATAGTATTGTATGTATGGGAGTAACATTGTATATATGTCATTTACAATTTTAGCTATTACGAAATTAATTTCCATACAAAAGTTATGCTGTTATAATACTAACACAGTTTTGAACCTTGTATTAACAACGATACAAAGAGAATATTAACAAATTTTATTGACAGAAATAGTTAAAAGAATAATTTTTATTACAATTTTATAATAAATTATTATGGTATGAATTGGGGTTTTTAGTTTTTTAGTTCGTAAGAATAACTTCTTCTTGGGGCTTGTCGATTAGGAAAAGTCATTTAAATGGATTTAAAACATTTCGTGATATTATCTTTGCTACAACTGAATTATATTTAAAAAAAAATCTGGTGTGGCCAACACAATACCCCCCGCCATTTACAGCCCGAGTCACAAAAAAGATTAAGTTTTTTAGATTAGCGAATTTTACTCTAATTTTGGCAGTTAAATATAAATAAATAAATATATCATCACGGCATATTACCCATTGCTGGGTGTGCCAATCTGCTTTGTATGCAGATATCGGTAATGATGATGACATATTTGTACCGTGCGGGCGTTTACCAGGCGTCACCTCACGGGCACTCATTGCTGGCGTGGAGAGTGCACCACAGGAGTCAATTTTGTGCCATTTAAAATTCGAAATATATGGCGTCGGTCGGGATCGAACCCGGTTCCCCAGATTCGCGACCAGACACGCAGGCACGCGGCCACGAGACCCCATAATTTTGACAGTTTATTTCTTAAAATATAGTCTAATCTAATATATACCCCTCAACAGAATTAAATCCCAATTACAGAGTGGGTTCACATTCACAAACATCCATGCCTTAGTGGGATTCGAACCCAGAGCCCCGAGGACACTCATGACATGAGGCGTTGCTCTAACCATTGAGCCACCAGAACTATAATAAAATGAAGATTAAATTTCAAATACCGGGATAGAATAGAATTAACTAATCCAAAAATGAGGATTAGCTTAAATATTTTTGTGAATCTTATTGTTCTATTTACTTTTTCCTTTTTAAAAAGTTACTAATATTATTTTGAAATGATTAGTTCTTTCAGAGTGACATTTATCTGTTACATACATTTGAATAACTGAGCATTGTTTGTTTAAAGCGTAGGCTCTGGGATTTAAATTATAGATAATTTTATAAATTTATCTATAAAATATATAGAAAAAGTATTAATGCAAATTCATAGAAAATTTAATAACCTTGAATTTTTATAACATTAAACTATTTTGAGCTTCTAGTAAAGTGCCATTTCCGGTTATCCAATTTTCACCAAAATCCAATGGGCTCTTTCCAATACAAAAAAGTTCGAAATACAAGATTTCAAAATTTTCTGAATGATAGTATTTGAGTTAGAGTGGAGGATCCACACACACATAAACACAGACATCATCGTGAAAATGTTAAAATTCTAGGGACCTTAAAACGTGGTCATTTACCAAAATCTCGATATGCGATTTTTAGCACGATCCCTATACCTCCCTTACCAAGAGTAGCGGGAGGGAAAAATAAGTTAAATTTTCCCAAATATTTTGACATTTCATTTGATTTTTTTAAAATATTTACATAAATTTAAAACAAAAATTATATAAAATTTAATAAATTAAACGCATTCATTAATATTAAATAAACTTGCAATATTACTATTAATGCAATAAAAGTATAATAAAATATAGCGTATTTGTTTTTAACAAACGATATTAAATTTATCGTGAGTTAAATCGCCTGCAATACGATGACATATGCGGCATCTTTGGTTCGCCGTATTTGTCCGCTACGAGTGCTAGTTCAGAATGAAAACATGAACGTATGTCTTCTGTATTTGATAATAAAACGTCAAATTCAATGTCAAATCGCAAAAACCATATTATTTGATTTTAAATATGTAAAACCTAGAAAATACGATATACATAGAAATTAAATTGTCAAGTGTGAAATGTAAACATAAACAGGTGGCCGTGTTTTGCTTCTGTCTCTTTCTATGAAGCACGTTATGGGCACGTATGTCGAGACCTAATTCGCATATAGTTGATGTTATATATACCATAATGGCGGGAAGTTTAACATTTTTTTTCTCCGGTATTTTTTAAAATTTTACTAAATAAAAAAGTAAAAACTCTTTAGATTTAAAAATATTTTAACATATAAAAAAATCAAAAATTCAAAAACTACACCATTATTTAAAACGCAACTTTTGACTCGTTCTGTCTGATTTTGGTAGCGTGCGCGAATACTTCGTGCCCTAGTGCGCGAAATACACATTATAATGATACATAATAATGAACGATAAAAAATGAAATAGTAACCAACTTCGCATGCTTACATGAATGCATAAATATCAACTTGTTTTTGGCAATTGTAAAAAATGTATTTTTCTACAGTCTATATACAAAGTAGCCATTTGCGCTCTCTTTTGTCAACGCAAAATGTCACTTTGCCGCTCTAGAGCGACAAAGTAGAAAAAACGCTCGCTCCTCAAATTTCTAACTATACAATGTTGAGAAGTGTTACTTGGCTACATTCTTAATGGAAACGTTTAGTCAGGAATTAATGACACTGTAGTTACACATTAACCACTTACATAATCAAACAAAATACCCCACTGCTGTGAAAATAGAATAGGGCATTCATTTACAAAAACGAAAGTATAAAATGCATAGATTAGATTGAAGCAATAGCTCAAGAAGACTGGAAAATACCGATAAGTAAAAATAAATAAAAAATAAATTTTTGTTATGGTGGAGGACCCCATTGTGGCGACTGTAGAAAATATCTTGTGTGTGTTTCGAGCGTAAATGGACATTGTCAATTTCGAGAGAATGCCTCGCTCCTGCGTCGCGCGGCAACAACCTCTCAATCGACAATGTCCCATTTTGCGCTCTTAATACACAAATAGCTATTTTATGCATGTATATGAACACTATATTATATTAACAAATAAATTAATATGGAAGCGTTTAAATTTAAAAAGGGGTATAATTATGTTTATTTTATTTTTGAATCGTAAACTTGTTTATTCTCCCTCGAAAACGGGCGCAATTTGGCTTTTATCGCCCGAGGGCCTATAAAGTTGTCAAGCAACAGCTATTGAAACGTCAAAATCGTGGTTTATAGATGTTAGACAATACAATAAATGCGATAAATCATATTTTTTGAACACCACTGCTCGTAAAACTATTCGTATCCTTTCTCGTAAACGTCTTTTGATTTTTGTGGAACCAACCTGCCCTATGCAACCTCAAATTCATCCGATATTTCTTTTGAATAACCGATACCTTCCTTTTTCATTTGACACTAAATTAAAATTGGTTATTAACAAACAATATAGCTAGAAACCACAGCATACTTAAAATTTACAACACTAGCACAACGATACCGAATATAAACCTATTGAATCCTTGAATTTCGAGAACCAAAATAATATAAAACGTTGTATGTACCGCGAGCATAATCAAGATTATAGCTACGCGTCGAGCTTTAAACATTCCCCCGTACCATAATCTTTTGATTATGCCCTTAATACATAAATAACTATTACAGTTATTCAACAAAAACTGTTTCGTACGAAACTTTAACGATAGCTCCAAGTTCTGTCATTTATATTCTTATCCATTATGTGTGTAAATAGAAAATACATGCGAAACCTAATCATTTCTTTTGACCCTGAAACGTAAGACTGAAAATATTTAGTTTTACATTTAAAATTTTATTACACTTGTACCATTTCCAAAACATTGAGTTTGGTTCATAGAAAGTTTTCATGTAAAGATTTAAATGTACATCCCTTTAAATTTATTTTAAATAATATACAGTCAGTTTTTTTTATTGTATTCCCAAATTAATAAATTTGTTAAGTAATAATTATGATTATATACAAACGTTCTGTTGTTTTGCCCAAACTTAATTTATTATCATCATTTTTTTTTTTTTGTTTATTGATATGTTTACCATTGCTCATTTGACCAACATAGTGATAACTGTATTTTGGAAATTCACATAAATAAAAAATAAGATATCAAATTATATTCAACAAAATATTATATTATTGCTGTGTTGTAATCTATGAGTCTTCATATTTTTCTAACTGAGCCTGTTAATTAATTTATGATCTCTAAAACGTCCTTAAAGTATGAAATTGGTACAATTATGTGGAATGAATTTTATTGTCCATTTTTAATTGATGTGTTCTACATTTTGGTGAAAACTTTAACCTTCTATATCCACATTCTTGTGTTGTAAGATCAACGGATTTAATAAGGACGCTTACATCATCATTTCCTTACTAAACCTGAAAATCGCACATTGAAAATTAGACGATTATGTCAGCAACAATGAAATAATGATGTACAGTGTATTTTTAGGATGTGTTAAATTATTTTAACATTATGTATGTTTTGTTTTAGGCTCTAACATGTGTATGTCTTGGACTTCATTACCACACATTTGCTGCAAACAATATTCATGAACAAATTATCATCACAGGCAGCTTTTTCGGATATATCATCATCCTTTTAGGTGGATTTGCAGGTAAATTTCATATTAGGGAGATTTTTATACATTGTGTCCATTCTTAAAAATCCTTATAGGATATTAGATTAGACTACGAATAACTAATTTGGTTGATTTTTTTTTTCAAATTACTTTTAAATTATCTACAGTACAACAATTACGATAAATAGTCCAATAAAAATAGACAAAAAAAGTTTAAACTTAGGAAAAATTCGCATTAGTACAGACCGTAAATACATAATTGACTACGTTTATCTCGATAATTCAAGCGGCTTCAAGTATATTATGACTTGAAAAATCCTATTGATTTATCTCAGCGGATTGAAAATAGGATTGAGTTATTTTCAATCTTCTTTAAATTCGTATCGACTAAAAAAAGATAGTTAAACTATTATTCACGAAAGATGACTGTTCAAGGTCATTTGTGAGCCGTCTGATATAATATTACTTGCAGATAACTTCATTGCATTTCGGATACATAGGCGTGCAACATGAAATATATATGGACACATTTTAACAAAAAAAAAATAAGAGTAAATTATTTGACAATTATGTTTCTTTCTAAATAATGTCTTTCTGAAAGATTTATATTTTTCACTTATGTCTTTGCAAAATACAAAAACAGACTTAACTTGTAAACCAAGGAATAATAATTTGATTTAAACGTCAACGCCACTGGGTAAATATTAACACAGAGGGCAGTGTAGTAGATAATTAAGTATCTGTAAATCTACGACATATGTCGTTATTATTTATAGTGTGTTAGAAAGAAATGCCACTATTTACGTATATTTCTCACACCACATAAATTAAATAGACATAGGTCAAATAATCTTTCTCTTTCTAATACAAAATGTTGCTAAGCTACTGCTATGAAGTGATGTGTATTATTTCTTCGAACAAATGACCTTGAATAGTCATCTTTCGTGAATAATAGTGTACTTGATTATTCCGACAAACAGGGAGAGGTATATGACCAATATGAAGATGAAGTATAGACTCAATTATAAAATTGCACGTATTTGACGTAATTTGACATTAACATCTATTTTTTATTTTTTTGTTATTTTTTGTCCTAATCCATAGCAAGCTTCTTTACAAAAACCAAAAAGTACATAAGATTTAAATTTACATATCTCGCTTATACAAAGGGCTAATTTAATAATACTTAATGTGCTAGACGCAGAATTTAATTCTCTAAAACTCTTATTTGAAGCATTTATTTCGAAAATCAAAATGAAACCATTTTATTCAAGAAAAATTGTTAACAACTTCAGGTAATATATCACTTCCGGTTAGCCTGTTTTCACCAAATTCTGCTATGTTATTCCAATTGATATAAAAGCCTTATATACTAAATATGAAAAGTTTTGGATTATATTTTAATATAGTTTTTCATTAAAATCTATTATAGGCTTCAAATAAAGTACCTTTTCTGGAAATTATGTAATGACCAAAAAGGGAGGTGCACAACTAGATGTTATAGAAGACCTAAATACAAAATTTCAACTTTCTACGGCTTACCGTTTTTGAGTTATGCGAGATACGTACGTACGTACGTACGTACAGACGTCACGACGAAATTAGTCAGAATGGATTCAGGGATGGCCAAAATGGATATTTCCGTTGAAATCTGGAAACCGAAATTTTTCGCGAATACAATACTTCCTTTACTTTGTACAAGGAAGTAAAAATCATCGATGATTTACTTCTTTCGATGCCACGATGAATTAAAACTGTTATAAACAGTAAAACCTGTTAGACTAAGTATTAAATACGTGATTGTATATTGTTTTAATAATTCAAACTTATTTCATAAATTGTTATTTTGGTTAAATATTTTTTAAACGATATTAAATTAATCGTTAGTTAAATCACCCGCAATACGATGACATATGCAGCATCTTTGGTTCGTCGTAGTTTTCCGCTACGAGCGCTAGTTCAGAATGAAAACATGAACGTATGTCTTTTATATTTGATATTGAAAAGTCAAATTCAATGTCAAATCGCAAATTATTTGATTTTAAATATGTATATGTAAAAACCTAGAAAATACGATAAACACAGAAATTATATAGTCAAGTATCAAATGTGAACATAAAATGTAACCGTGTTTTGCTTCTGTCTCTTTCGTTATGAGCACGTATGTCGAGACCTATAGTTCATTTTTTTTAAGAATGCAGTACAGGGAAGATAGAGCTTATTTGATCTTGTTCTCTGATTGGTTTAAATCGAGGAGAAGTTTACACCGACGATATTTATTTCTCCATCTCAACCGTTTCTCTACTCATCTCTCTCTTTTCACATACATTTGTAGTCATTAGCGTAGAATTTGTTGATATGTAATTAAATGAATATAATACTACGAATAATTTCTAAATATATAATACTCGTATAATATAATACATTATAATATAATATATTATAATATAATATTATATAATATAATAGAATAGAATGTTAAATTATAATACGGCTAATATTAGTTCGTACGCCAATGCAAGTTGAGCTGTCAGTTCTCAATGGCTGCCAACTGATCTGTTGGTATCATTTCCATTTTTTGCGTTTTTCTGCATTTATGTGTTTGCATTATATTTCTCTTGTTGCCATTTCGTGTATTTAATCTATTTTTCAATACAAACAATAGTAGTATTCGTTCTTTCTGCTTTTATTGTTTATCTCTTTTAAAAAGTGGACAAAAGGAAATGGCCTACAACAGCTATTTGGCCCATAAAAGTAAGGGTGCAACAAAAACTAAAGCTGTGGCACTCACTGCAGCAGCTGTTGGAATCTCTGAAAGATCTATGTATAAAATTGTTGTGGAAATGGATAAAACAGGACAAGTTTCATCACCAAAGAAGGAAAGAATACGCGAATATTTGTTTTCAAAATTATCGGAATATTATTATGGAGATTGTGCCACAAGGATGATTTTCATGTAACAAATTGTTAAAAACTCTTGACAAACGATTTACTGTGTTGTTTTAAGCTTTGATTTTTTACGTTCTCTACTGTTATCACGATAATTGTAAATTATTTAAAATAACTGATTTACAAACTTTTGTTAATTTCTTGAAATTTTAAACAAATCCATTTTAATTGTATAAGACAATTCTTTTATTATTATCATCTTTGTAAAACTATTACTTTTTAAATGCAGTTTTATGTAATAAATTTAAATATATGTGTTTTCATTATGTTTTTAAGTAATTATAACTTATTCAACTTCTCATTTTAAATTACTAATTTAAAAAGTAAATTTGACATTTTTCTTCATTTTCCTGTAATATTTTAAAAATTGCCATTATTAAATTTTATATTCGAATGTAATTACATACATAACTGTTATTATTTCAAGTAACTATATTTGAATTTAGCGCCAAATTTTATAACTAGCTTGACCATTTGTCATTGTGTAAATCAGGTTTCTAGTTACTGCATTCTTAAAAAAAAAAATGAACTTTAAGTCGCATATAGTTGATGTTCTGTACGCCGTAATGGCGGGAAGAAAATATTGCAAAAGGGTAACATTTTTTCTCCGGTATTTTTTAAAATTTTACAAAATATAAAAGTAAAAAAAATAAAAGATTTAAAAATATTTTGACATATAAACAAATCAAAAATACGAAAACTCCCTCAATTAGCTGGACTAAAATAAGATTTCAAATACAAAAGTTAGATAGGTATTTTTATTGCCTATTAGCTGATACCCGCGGTTCAATATCATGATTTCGGCTAAAGATAGTGTTTAATTTTGCAAAAATGAACTTTAGAGGGTTGATTTGTATACTTCCGGTATAAAAGTGATGAAATTTCCAGTTAAAAACTTTTCAAACCCGGGGACAATAATGCTAAAAGTGTTTTCTGGCACTCTACCACTTGGACAATGGAACACAAAATAACTCGTGCCCGATTTTTCACATACAATGGGGTATTCCGGTGATATGGAAATAATGCAAAATAATAACTTTTTTCTATAGTTTACATCTTCATAAGGTAGGAAAATATAATAAAACATGTTTAATAAAAACTTTTAATTCATAATTTAATGTTAGAAAATTGGAATTTCTGCAGCTCTAGAAACGTCCTTGAAATTTGTGACGTGAAATTGATAATTTGTTGCTCATTTCATGGTAGATATTTACGTTTAGAATCATAGATGGTGCCAGTAGTTAACACGCGCGTATATTTCTTGGTTGACATTTCGTCCACTTTATTTGCAGCAATTCTCGAACAAAACATACCTTTGGCTTTTAACATTACGTATTTCTGTACTCACGTATTATGAGTTATGGAGAAAATAATCATTTACAGCAGAATCCACACCAGGTGAATTACCAGAATCAGCCTTTTTATAATCAGGTTCCATAATTATGAAATATTACTCTTATTTTTACCACAAACAAACACAGGACAAACACTTAATGTACGCTGCTACTGAAACCATGTGTAAAAAAGCAAATGGCTGTCATGAACATGTGGATATCGCTGAAGTTTGTTGCAGATGTCACTATCGATTTGACGTCATAAGCGCGCCAATGATAAGAAAATTTAAATTGCAATGAAATTTTTAAAATTTCATATCTCACGGGATGTATACATTTTCTTACTCAAAATTAGATATTCAGAGTCGTACTGGTATGTACTAATGAAAAAAAAATATTTTTAAAAAATGTCGGAATACCCCATTTACAAGAATTAATGCATATTTATGTAAAGAATATAATCCATAAACACAGAACAACTAAACTGGAAATAAAAACACATACTATATTTTTTCTAGGTCACTTGATGTCAACACCAATTTCTCGTCGTATCGATATCTTCTTCTGCCTTTTGGGATGCGCGCTTTTCGTAGCAAGTGGTGCCTTCACCATCCAACTATTCGATAATGCTAGTGGTGAATACAGACACAAAGGTCTCGCCAAAGCAGCAATGGCTATCATCAACGGCGCTCTCTTTCTCTTGGACGCTTTGTTAACATGGAGAGGAGAATACTGAACAACGAGAGAAAATTAGAGTGAAGATATTATTTATTATCGTTGTGGTAGCTGCCTTACCAATATATTTTTTATAATCTTGGTACAAATGTAATCTATTTACCTCCGATAATGATTTTTGTAAGCTTTACATGTTAATATTTTTCTATTAATCAATAAAATGTAAATAAAGTGATATTATAATAATTCTTGTAGATAACTTACAATATATTTATCTTAACATATTCAAAACTAGATAAATTACGTAGAATCTACTTAGAAGAATTTGAATTTTTAAATATACTCGTATGTACACTGAAATTATAAGAAAATTTTAAGAAAAAATAATGTTAAAATATTACAATAACATCTCGAATTTAGTCTAACTCAATAGCTAAATAGAAAAACGAAAGACATAAAAAATAAATAATTCCTTAAAACAAGTCAGAGAAAATAATAGAACTTACCAGTTACAAAAATATATAATGTAATAATTCGTGGTTTTACTACATTGACATTTACAAAATAAATTTTGTGCAGAAAGTACAAACGGCTGCACAGCATCCAACAGCCCGGGAAGTATTTAAACATTCAGGTATATACAGGGTGAGTCTGGGAAGACGCCCCCGCCTTTAACTTTTTTATTATAAGTAATAGAAAAAAATGGCTCATATAAAAGTTTTATTATTTTACATATACTATTTGATGGCAGATGTAGATATTTTTTATAAAGTCAGGTTTACAAGATACGACTATCAACTTTTATTTTTCAAATGGCAATCTATAATTATTTTAATAAAATAGAAACCGCCATTTTTTTCTCTTTTCACCGATGTATTATTTTTTTATTAATGTATTTGAAAAATATCGAGAAAAATGAGATAAATTAGAAATAATTTTTAAACAAATATTATAGGTGGCTATGTGAAAATAAACAAAACGTAACAATGTAAAATAATTAAATTAATGTCACAAAAGTATACATTTGTTTGTTACTTAATTTAACTTATTTTGTAAACAAAAAAAAAAACATTTTGAAATGTTTACGAAGAACGAAATTATTTCTAATATTTCTAAATTATCTCATTTTTCTCGAATATTTTCAAATACATTAATAAAAAATATCAACTTTAATTTAATTATTAAACTGGCCGATATTCACAGGAATCCTGTAAAATTAATTGAAAAATCATATATTTTTACCCAAAATTTGTTTAAAACATTAATTTTTATTTTGTTTGAAGGCGACTCAAATTCAAATAATAACTTTCATTTAAAAACACAGAATTTCTCATTTATTTCCTTGTAACGTCTAATATTTATTTACTGCTCCTATACGGCTAAAAAGTATCTTACCCTCCATGTTCATGTTATAGTTTTTACTGTTGAGTGATTTAGAAATTATAAACATAAAACACTTGTACGTTTTTAACTGTGTATTTTCTTTATAAGTATATTTTTAAATAAGAAAACGCTAACTAGCGGCGGATATTAGAACTACAAACAGTGGTACACATTTGACATTTACATAAAATTACAATTATAGGACTACAAGAATTCTATTATACGAACTTGAATTATAAATAAAAAATACTAATAAATAATACGAAAACTAAAGAAATACAATCGACAGGAATGCTAGGCTTACAAATGTCAACAAAAAGTGTACCATTGTGTAATGCGATCAGCGCCATCTCTTGATGCTTCAAAATTCCAATAGTGTTAAAAAAAACCTAATTCGGAGTAGGCTATGAACAAAGAAACGTATGTCAATTTAAAAGTATTATTGAAATAAATGTAACTAACAGTGAAATTTCGAGTTAGTTGTAACTATCATAAATTTTCTCTAACTTCTGTCCAGTTATTTCGAGTTTTCTTCAAATAACGACACCTCATTTATGTAAATCTGACTTAAAGATTATAACTTGTTCAAGAAAAAAATTGGCGCGGCAAAAATATGCGAGAGAATTCCCAGCAAAGAGGTGCCACTTTCCAGAATCCAGAATAAATTACCAACGAATAAAGTCGGCCATCTTAAATGAACGCAGCGCTTCTATGGGACATTTCAGTCGCCAATACACAGAACTTTATATAGCAGAAGCTTAGCAACCCTGATGCTACTACACTACTTTTACGTTTACTTTAGCTCACTTTAGCTATCCATAACAACAATCAACTAGGGACATATCAATTTAAAAACCGACAGCGTAGGAACATTTCACTGGTATTATTACCAACTTAACTTTTTTACGTCACAGCACGTCACAGAAAAAATCGCTGTATTTGTCATCAATGAAATAGAAAACCATCGATGACGGGTGCGTACTGTTGTTTCATCTATGCAATCGATGCTCCTTGATGTTCATCGACAAGTATGCCATAGGCTTCGAAGGATAAATATTATTTGACACATGTCTATATAATTTATGTTTTATGGTGTGACCACTAAACTAAATATAAAACGGGAAAGCTTATGTCCTATATCACAACATAGGCATTTCCGGCGCTCGATAGGAGACCGCCATACTACTTACTTCTAGTGTATTTCATTATTTCAGGTATGCACTTAGGGATATTTTAAAGGTGTGTCACTTGTAAATTGTTGTAATGCCATACTCATCATTGTTTTGATTTTTAAATAACCTGTTTACTTGAGTGAAGGAGTGACGTGTATTTATGAACTTTTCTTAATAATTTATTGCGAAAACGTTTCAAACCACTACTGCCGGCTGGTTCAAAACTATTTCAAAACGGTCGTAGTGTGACGTCATTATTTGCACCGTTTTCATTCGAGAAAATAATAAGTTTCAAAACACTACGAACCAGCATCAAACCAGTGTGTCGCCAAAAAACAGCTTTAATTTTTAAAATATTTTTTTATAAAAATAGAGCGATTAGTGCTGCCATCTACGATACAAATATTTCTTGACGCCATAAATTTGAGGAAACCATCGAGATCATGTTGAACGCTCTATTTAAACAAAAAATAATTTAATAATTAAGTTTATTGTGCCAGAAAATAAAACAAGATATTCATTAATAATAACTAGATTTACAATTTGATTTATTAATTTTACGCTTAAAATGATTTGGCAAAACAGGCAAAGTACACAAACTGCATATTTGGCACCCATGTGGGGCTCTACAAGTACTTGTCAAAATCACGTGTCCGCCCGCGCCACTTTACCTACGACGTAGAGAAGAAAAAGTATGCAGTACAAATGTTGCCAATAGTTGAATACAAAAGAACCCTAGAGCAACATTAGCAACTTCAAAAGACTTTAGCAAAATGCGCGCGAAAACTGAACAAATGTCAAAATCGAGTTATGTAGATAGAAAGTACATTTCACTTACCATCATATCTTATAGCTTTCATTAACGAATTTTAGAAATTGTATACTTTTTTTCCTTTATTTTCATTCAATATAAAATGAATAACAAACATATCAAAAAACATAATTTAAATTTATGGTTGCATGCGAATAGCTCCGTCTAATCTAATAACTTCTCCATTCAACATAGTGTTCTCCATAATGCTAGTTACTAATTGGGCATATTCAGCAGGTTCTCCCAATCTTTGAGGAAATGGCACTGATTTACATAAAAATGCTATAGCCTTTTCGGGTAACTTTTCCAACATTGGCGTTTTGAATATTCCTGGAAGACATAATATTTGCAAAGAAGTTTTAAAAAATAAAAAATAATTTTACCTGGTGCAATCGCACAAACACGAATCCCTTGAGTAGCCAAATCTCTAGCGAGAGGAAGAGTGAGTCCAACTATTCCAGCTTTACTAGCTGCATAAGCTGCTTGGCCAATTTGACCATCATACGCAGCTACACTAGATGTATTTACTATCACGCCTCTTTGTCCGTCGTGGTTTGGTTCATTTTCACCGATTAACCCAACTGCCAAACGAATAACATTGAATGTTCCTGCCACATTTACATTTAAAACTCTTTGGAAGTCTTCTAAACCGTGCGGAATTTTCTTGTTAAAGTTGTAAGTTTTATATGCTACAGCAATACCGGCACAATTTACAGCAGCGTCTAGTCTACCGAACTTTTGTTTTGCCAAATCCAATGCGCCTTTCACATCGGCTTCACTTGTCACCTAAATACATTCAATTGTTTTTAAATATACGAGAAGAGATTTTTGTCAGCTAACAAGAATATATAATAACAATCGCAAAATTTTTCGTGTCAAATTACTGACATTTGTATGCTCACTCATGTATGTTTCAAAGTAAAAAAGTCTGAAAGTGTGTCAAGTGGAGCAGTGTTATATACAGAGTGTCCCATTTAAGATACGAATGCATTGGGATCTCGAGAACCGTAAGAGCTACGAGGTTGGTTAAATTAGACAAAAGTTGCCCCATTAGGAGGTCATTTTAATGGTATTTTGTTATTTGCGAAAAAATGCATAGGTCACTAGATATAGGCGAAAATGTAAAATTTGCAGTTTTTTATTTTTGCAAATAACTTCGAAGTGTGAAATCATACTGGATTTTGGTTTGCACATCTTTAGGGCACTTTTTTATGTTCTTTCGACTGGCGATGCTCAATTTTTTTTATCAATGTTGGTTTTCGAGGATTGATATCAAAGTTTTAATTTTTATATGGACGCCATATTGGAAAGTTACCCCATTGAAAAGATAATTTTTTTTAGCTTTACAATGATATAAAATAGTAATAATTTATTTTTATAATTAACAGAGAAATTAACAAAAAATATTATTAATACTAAAATTTAATGGGGTATTCCGGTGATATGGAAATAATGCAAAATAATAACTTTTTTCTATAGTTTACATCTTCATAAAGTAGGAAAATATAATAAAACATGTTTATTAAAAACTTTTAATTCATAATTTAATGTTAGAAAATTGGAATTTTTACAGCTCTAGAAACGTCCTTGAAATTTGTGACGTGAAATTGATAATTTGTTGCTCATTTCACGGTAGATATTTACGTTTAGAATCATAGATGGTGCCAGTAGTTAACGCGCGCGTATATTTCTTGTTTGACATTTCGTCCACTTTATTTGCAGCAATTCTCGAACAAAACATACCTTCGGCTTTTAACATTACGTATTTCTGCACTCACGTATTGTGAATTACGGAGAAAATAATCATTTACCATGGCAGAACCCACAGCAGGTTACCAGAATCAGTCTTTGTATAATCAGGTTCCATAATTATGAAATATTACTCGTATTTTTACCACAAACAAACTCTGTAATACATGCTGCTACTGAAACCATGTGCAAAAAAGCAAATGGCTGTCATGAACATGTGGATTTAGACGCTGAAGTTTGTTGCAGATGTCACTATCGATTTGACGTCATAAGCGCGCCAATGATAAGAAAATTTGAATTGCGATGAAATTTTTAAAAATTCATATCTCACGTGATGTATCCATTTTCTTACTCAAAATTAGATATTCAGAGTCCTACTGGTATGTACTAATGAAAAAAAATATTTTTAAAAAATGTCGGAATACCCCAAAATCGAAGGCTGCTGTTTAAGAAAATAACTATTTAATAAACAAATAATGTTAAAAATACAAAAATAATTTACAAAAACTTTACAATAAATTTTCTATTAACCCACCATTCCTTCTAAAATTTTTCTCAGCATTCTTGGCCTACTTTGATTTATAATTCTTACTGTGGCATTTCTTAATTCATTTTCATTCTGATATTCCCGAATAAAAGTTTATTTTTTAAGTATCCCCATAAAAAAATCTGAAGGTGTTAAATCTGGAGATCTAGCAGGCCACTTGATTTCGCTGTTGCTCCCTATCCATTGTCCTCCAAATCTAATATTGTACTGTAAATTTTAGTATTAATAACATTTTTTGTTAATTTCTCTGTTATTTATAAAAATAAATTATTACTACTTTATATCATTGTAAAGCTAAAAAAAATTATCTTTTCAATGGGGTAACTTTCCAATATGGCGTCCATATAAAAATTAAAACTTTGACATCAATCCTCGAAAACCAACATTGATAAAAAAAATTGAGCATCGCCAGTCAAAAGAACATAAAAAAGTCCCCTAAAGATTTGCAAACCAAAATCCAGTATAATTTCACACTTCGAAGTTATTTGCAAAAATAAAAAACTGCAAAATTTACATTTTCGCCTATATCTAGTGACCTATGCATTTTTTCGCAAATAACAAAATACCATTAAAATGACCTCCTAATGGGGCAACTTTTGTCTAATTTAACCAACCTCGTAGCTCTTACGGTTCTCGAGATCCCAATGCATTCGTACCTTAAATGGGACACTCTGTATAGTGCCAAAAGAAGGCAATGGATCAAAGATTATTTATGAAAGGATAATTGGCGCATATGGGTAAGATGTATCGTCAATAAATTTGGTATAAGCAATGTCGATGGAACCGAGAAACGATTGGAGAAAGTGTGACAAGTCTGTGGAGGCAACAACGTAGGAAAACAACAAAAAGTGTGAAGATTTGGTTAAACAGAAGAAAGATTGCAAGTTTAAATTATTGCAAATAGATCTGGGATATTACTAGTATAAAAGTAATAAAAAACTTACATCTATAGGAGCAAATATAACATCATTTCCAAATGTATTGGATACTTCATTTCCTTTGGATGTGGGCAAATCACATAAAACTACACGTCCTCCAAGTTTAACTAATCTTTCCACAGTGGCTCTTCCTAATCCTGAAGCTCCGCCGGTTACCAAAGTTACTGATCCCTAGAAATAAAATTGAAATTCACATCTTCACAAGCATCATAACCTAAAAATCAACTAATCTCTTTACCTTAATCATATTCGCTAAATAAATAGAAAGTATAAATTATAAAAAACTAAATGCAAAGTACCTATTGTTCAATTCTATTTATATTTACAGTAACTTGCTTTTTGCAATTCCAAAGGCCAAGTATACATATTTAGATTAGATAAGACGTGGATATGACTGTTAGAACTTGCGCCACGGTCCACGCCACTATCTTTATGTTATTTCGCCATAAGAGTGAATATAAAATTTAATCAAATATTCTACGTCAGTTTCATTTTTTATAAAATTATCATACAATACTTTTTTGTGTTATCAAAATGGAGTCATTTTCATGTTATTAGAATCTTATACATACTTTTTATTATTTATTAGTATGTTCCGTAAATACCCGAAAGTCACCAAATTGTGTTTTTCCGTTCCGTAAATATTTAATTCCTGAAAATATTTGATTTATGGAACGCGTGACCTGGTTAGTCACCAAACTCATCGCGCTCAAAACACGATGACTTCGGTTATTTGCAATTTGCATCAATTCGACAAATGACATTGGCGTTATTTGAAGATGATTTGAAGTTTATTGTTTGCTTTGTGAGGTTGTGCTATCAAAAATTCATGATAGTGATAACTGTTTAAATTATTGAAATAAAAATTGCTAATATTTTTTTCTTTTTCTTTCTACAAGAGTAAATACCAAGGTAAATACAATTGTGCACACTACAATGGAATTATAAATAATTTGAACAGTGTTGGGAAACATGAATGCTTATCTGACAGAACTTGAATATCAAGCTGTTCCGAAAATACTCACCACTTTCAGTAACCAACTACTCACCGAAATCACCGATTATGATTAGTCTGATTTATTTACGGAACATACTATATGTATAGGTTCATTCGTTCATTGAAAATTTTGTTTTATATCGTGTTCTTTTCGAACTTTACAAATAAATACTGCAACCCAAGTTCTTTTAGAGGAAATCTATCAATATATTCACAACAGCAACAAGGTCGTGAACACATTTTAAAGGATTCGGAGGCTTTCAACATTCATCATTCAAATGGGTCTTGTTCTAAAAATAGCACTTTCTTTCTTGATTACCAATGTACGACAGCTTAGAGGGGGCCACAGAAAAAAGTAATTTATTCTTGAAATTTCAACGTTTTTCCTGAAATTTCACCTTTTCAAAAAGTTGAAATTTCAACTTTTTTTTTGAAATTTCAACTTTTTTCTTGAAATTTCAACGTTTTTCCTGAAATTTCACCTTTTTAAAAAGTTGAAATATCAACTTTTTTCTTGAAATTTCAACTTTTTGCCTCTCGCTAAGAGAGGTATTGTATTCATGCTAAAAATCGCATATCCAGATTTTAGTGAATAAGCACGTTTTAAGGTCCCTAGAATCCGATTATAACATTTTGTGTGTGTGCGTGCATGTGTGCGTGCGTGTGTGTGTGGATGTTGGATACACGATTTCTCAAACACTATAAGACTTAAGACATTTTTAACTACGGATTCCTCAATCTAACAATAATGGGAAGAGTTGATTAAGTTTTGGTAACAATTGGACAACCGGAAGTAATAGTTACAAGAAAAAACTAAATATCTGAATTAATTACGTTACAGCGAAAGTATTGTCAACAACGAACATCGTATTAAAACGGAATGTCCTAACTTAGTCGAAACAATATGAATTTTTGAAAGACAAGCGTGTTATATCCATCCTTATTGCACACGCTTCTTGTGAGAGATATAAACATATGCCAATTTGTTGATTCGTTCATGATATAAATGACCTTGATCTGACATCTTTCAAAAATTTTACTATATCATATGGTTAATATACATTTATACAAAATATTATTCAAATGATATGTATTTTTGTAAATGTGATGTTTTTATAATAAAATATATGTTTAATTCTAAATAATCATTAAGTAAATATGGGTTTTTCTTTTTACATTGTCTTCTAGGATCTGTGCGTAAGTTACCAAGTTTATGTTTGTTATTAGATAAAATTATAAATCTTCTGTTTTATTGCAGTACATACGTACTTAATATGTTCATTATTTATACTACCTCAGTTATTAAAAATGAATATTTTTTGCTAAATTATAAATTACGTATATTGATTTAATGATAAGAAATGCTTTATATATATTTCGGAAAATAATTTCATTCAGTCAGTTGTTTAGAATGAAAATGATTTTCATTATTTGTTTTGTGTTATTTTTAACAGCAAGTGCTTCATTAGCATCTTCAGAAAAAGAGTTAGTATATAACAAACATTATTTTTCAAATTTGTAATACATAATTGTGAATTGTTGTACAGGATGTCTCATTTTCGATGTTTTTTTAAGGTATCTCGGGTTATATTAATGATAGAGCAAAACTGTTTGCACATTACAGCATCAACTTTTCGAGAAAAGTTTAATAATCACCACAGGAATTTTCGATCTTCTTTTGTTTTTGAGATACAGGCAAAAACTCGTTTTTCGCACATTTTGAAAATATCTCATATCTTATTTATTATGATAGTCGGAGGAAAAATATTTTTACAAAAATTTTACCGTTTTTTAAATAGAATAAAATGGCGTAATTAGATTTTTTGAAAATTTAATAATTCTCGAGATATAACACAAACTTATGATTTTTTAAATGGGAACCTATGTTGAAAATAGTCTCGTCTTTTTGCTTATTTTATAAGCTTTTCAATGATATGTATAACAAGTCTACATTCTTTTGTTTTAAACATTAATAAAAGACGAATTATTAATTTATTGAGGTGAAAATATTGGAAATTACTAAAAAACAAGTGAAAAAAATTATTACAAATCATCATTTGTTTATTTTGATTTAATATCTATTAATTATGTTCCCAAAATTATTCTTAACCTATTATTTTCGGGTAAGTTAAATTACTAGTTACCGACGTTACAGTTGGCTTTGACACAATCCGAAAAAGATGGTTTAATACGCTTTTGAAGTAAATAAATTGAAAAAATGAGTAAAACTGAAACAAATATTATTAGAAATATGCAAATGATTATCTGTAATAGATTTTTTCATTTGTTTCTTAATAATTTTATATTTTTTCACCCCAATAAATTAATAATTCGTCTTTTATTAATATTTAGAGCAAAAGAATGTAGACTTGCTATATATCATTGAAAAGCTTATAAAATAAGCAAAAAGACGGAACTATTTTCAACATAGGTTCCCATTTAAAAAATCATAAGTTTGTGTTATATCTCGAGAATCATTAAGTTTAAAAAAAAATCTAATTATGCCATTTTATTCTATTTAAAAAACGGTAAAATTTTTGTAAAAACATTTTTTCTCTAACTTTTATAATAAATAAGATATGAGATATTTTCAAAATGAGCGAAAAACGAGTTTTTGCCTGTAGCTCAGAAACAAAAGAAGATCGAAATGTCATGTGGTGACTATTAAACATTTCTGGAAAAGTTGACCCAGGAATGTGCAAACGGTTTTGCTCTATCATTAGTATTACCCGAGATACCTTAAAAAAACATCGAAAATGAGACACCCTGTACAATTATTATAAAAATTATCAATTTAATTAAACAGGTTAAGGGAATCGATACCATTGGATGGTAAAACTCGAGAAATAAAAGCGATTTTGATTTTAAAATTGTAAATTACTACGTAATTCCCCAAAAAATTAAAATTAATTTTTCAATAAAATTTCAGAACCGGCCTACCTAGTCAAAATATACCACAATACCATCCAGCTCTTGAACCACCGTATGGATATCAAGGTCCCCCATCTCTTTTTGGGCCTTCCAGTTTTGGTCCTTACTTTGGACCATACGCCGGAGGATCATATGGGGGCTTTGGACCACCCCCAGGCATAAGATATGGTCCACCACCAGGTATAAGATATGGTCCTCCACCCGGAAAAGTATTTGGACCACCACCCGGAAAAGTATTTGGACCACCACCCGGCAAAATTTTTGGACCACCACCTGGTACTGTTTTTGGGCCACCACCTGGTACAGTTTTTGGTCCTCCACCTGGCACAGTTTTTGGTCCTCCACCTGGTACTGTTTTTGGGCCACCACCTGGTACTGTTTTTGGCCCTCCACCTGGCACTGTTTTTGGTCCTCCACCCGGGACTGTTTTTGGACCACCGCCGGGAAAGGTATTCGGACCACCTCCAGGGACTTATTTTGGTCCTTATGGAAGATATCCATTCTGGAACAGTCCTGGATATGGCGGATATCCACCAGTAATAAACGATGAAGATTCTTTACTATAAGTAATATTTGTAAATATTTATTTGTATTTTTCCAACACTTATTTATTTATTGAAATCTTGTTACTAAAATGAAGTTTTAATGATGAGGTGACTGTATAAATTAAATATATAAGTAAATAATAGTACATTAAAATACAAGTATCATAAGGCAATCTGTTAACGTACGAGTCCAAGTTTGGAAAACGAGCCGCCAGGCGAGTTTTACAAAGGACGAGTGCGTCAACAGGCCTTATGATACATGTTTTTTATATTATTTTTTCTATTGAGGTAATTTTACAATTAGATTATTTTAAAAAGGACTTGTCAAAAATATGAGTTGGTGTCTTTTTTATCAGTTATGTTGGTAGCGCTTCCCGCTAAAAATTGAAATTTCACATTTTGACAGTTTGTGTATCTTGTGATTTTGTCTGATTGTTTACATTAAAACATTTCGTAACCTGCCTGGAATAACAATACATTCAATTCAAAATTGCATTACCATAAATTTAAATTGTAATAAATAAAACTTACCGTTTTAATTATTTTGACAAAGTAAACCTGAGCGCCTTGTTTCTTGTTTCATAATTTTTTAGTTGAAATTTTAACTTCACAGATTCTTATTCTTTCTTAACTAACACAGCTATAGCTATAAATTTATTTTCTTTTTAGTCCTATCACCTAGAGAAAGGATAAAAATCCACAATTAGAAATAATATTTCAACACAAATAATTTACCATTTTGAGGTTATCTGTCAGTTATGAAAACATGACTACCACCTCTAGAACATGAAAGGCGCAAAAACAGTACGTTTATAGATTTTCTAAACGTCGTGTTTTCAGTGATAAACAGTGCTTTTATAGAAACATAAGAACACCGAAATAGAAAAATATATTAACTTTTTACTCATTTCTGGATGTGATAGTCTAGTTTTTTATTTGCAGATTTTGCTAGTAACGATATATTTGTACTACTGTAGAATGCGCTTCCCAGGCGTCACCTAATGAACTTTCAAAGTTGTCGACTGATAAAGTTAAATATAAAAATCAAATGTTATCTATAATTTTAGTTATATAAAAGTAAGTGTTGGAAAAAAAGTTTGTTGCTCGATAGAAAAAACATTTTATATCCATTCGCAGAAATTACATGTCTGAAATTTTTTGCTTTTGGATAAAATATGTGATTACTCACTTGTATCATAAATAATTAGTAAATATTAAATAAATTGGTTAAATTGCAAAAATTAGCCATTATTGGAGTAGTGCAGGACATGGAAGATTTGTCATCATGCATTGTTTTCTTAAGCAAGCTTTATAGATTGCATAGAATAGCACGGAATAGAAATATAAATCAGTGCACAAGCACGGATCCATTTATACGTTCATAGAATGGAATAGAATAGCTTATGGACGTTTGCACCATTCTTATTAAGCCTCAGTTAACTGCTAAGCCAAGTTTAAAATTTAAGCGATCCATACTTTTGTTGCACCGGTAGTTACACCATTGCTTAAACCGCCCTTATATACCTTAAGCGAAGTTTAAAAATAAGCGCCCGAAACTGACAATTTATTTATCGCTTAACCTCAAAACAGAAAAAGTAAAACAAAGTGCTCTTCTTTTCAATTGGTAAGTATCTATTAATTTGACTATTATTGAGTATGGATGACGTGATATAAAACTATCCGAAAATGAAAATGGTGCAACGTATTGCTCTTTTTTAAAAAATAATAAAATATAAATATATATCATCACGGCTTATTATCCATTGCTGGGTGTGCCAATCTGCTTTGTACACAGAATTCGGTAATGATGCAATATTTGCACCGTGTGGGCGCTTATCAGGCGTCACCTCGCGGGCACTCATTGCTGGCGTGGAGATTACACCACAGGGGTCAATTTTGTGCCATTTAAAATTGGAAATATTTGGCGTCGGTTCCCCAGATTCGCGACCTGAAGTTTAACTACTCCACCGCTAAAATGAAATGGTGCAAACGGCCATTAGAACAGAATACGAAATAACAAAAATAACCAAATTTTATTTCTTATTCTATTCCATTTGGCTTATTTCGAAGCTATTTTTGTGATTTCGGTGTAATTTTTGTAGTATAAGGTAATTTTTGTAGTATAAGGATACATTCATACGGGTATATTTACAAAAACATCGCTATCCGTACTTTTAATTTCATCTCGCATACAGTGTTTTTTTCAGAGGGGGGTCGGGGGCTTCCCCCCCCCCCCCTTCCGAAGACAAACGAAAACCTCCCCGAAGAAGATTATTTTAAAAATATCATAGTTGATATGTGTTAAAAGTAAATGTGGAAAACTTATTTATTTTCCATTTTTACCTCGCGCTACCCTTGGTAAGAGAGGTATAGGGATCGTGCTAAAAATCGCATATCCAGATTTTGCTAAATGACCACGTTTTAAGGTTCCTAGAATCCAATTTTAACATTTTCACGATGATGTCTGTGTGTATGTATGTGTGCGTGGATCCTTTATTCTAACTCAAATACTATCATTCAGAAAATTTTGAAACCTTGTATTTCGAACTTTTTCTGTAATGGAAAGGGCCCAGTAGATTTTGGTGTAAATCGAATAACCGGAAATGGCACTTTACTAGAAGTTCAAAATAGTTTTTCTTCGAAAAATACTTTTTTTTTCAAGATTAATGTTATTATAAAAAATAAAGATTATTAAATTTTTTACAGATTTGCATTAATACTTATTCTATATATTTATGGATAAATTCATAAAATTATCTATACATTTAATCCCGGAGCCTACGCTTTAAACAAGCAAATCTCCTTGATTAAACAGTTCATATCTTAAATGTATGTAACTGACAAAAAAAGGGTCTGAAAGAAACACTGTCTCGCAAATATAAATAAAATAATAAATACAATACGCCAACCCATCAACTACTCGCCCGACATCTGGCGGTCATCTGTATTGCACATTTTGTTGGAGGAGAAAAATCCAATGACCCTCGTTATGAAAACTACAATCCAACATTTTTTTCATAAAGACCAGGGGCCGTATTCTCGACTCTTCGTAATCGTCAGAGTCGTGCGCGTTCGTACGCATAGCGAACGAAATCAGTAAAACGGTATTCTCGACTCTTCGCATCGTTACGAATTCGTGCAATCGCTTTCGTGTTCAAAGCGAGTGGGTAAAAGCATTCGTCTCACCGGTTGTCGCGTTTATTTGCGCCTTGTCTTTTAAAAGTAACGTGTAATCAGTTGTTGTAATAATGCAAATTTTGTAATATTATTAATGAATGAGCTAAAAAAAATTGTTAATGAAGAATTAGATATATATTAGATTTGAAATTATATGTTGAAGAGATGAATAACAGGGATATAGAAAATCCTGTAGATGTTCTAACAGATACACCATTCAAAAAATTATTATATTAGAGTACTACCTAAGAGATTGTTTTTGTTTTATTTATTATTCAGCGTAGATTGGCACGAAAATTTATATTTCTGCCTATACTTATATTTTGTGATGCTTTCTCCTTACAAGTTCAGCCTTTCTTTAAATAACACATTTATCAGACTTCATAAGACAATGTAAAAGAACTGAATTTGTTTTGTTAATAACTTGACAAATTTACAAAATATTTTATTTATTATTACACGCTTTTTGTACATTTTATGTATATAAGCGGTGATTTAATGACGATGAGACAATTTTCTTACATATTTTTCACATCTTTGCATTTTGTATTCGATGGGAATGACGATAAAATTGGGAAAGACACACACCACAACCATACCTTACCCGGGATTCGAACCCGGAACCCTTGGGTCGTGAGTCAGCTATATTGCTCACTACACCACAAAATAAGAAAATATAAAGAAATAATATATTATTAAGAATAATAAACAATTTTTTAGAATACATAGTATATAATTTCTGTGTATATATTTTTTAGTAGATCAAAAACCAGTACCATTGGAGAAACTATATAGCGGTACGATTTAAAAAAAACTTAGCAAACTTTTTAAAACATCAATATACCATTATGCGTAGGTACAAAATATACATAAAATAAATATTGACAAATATATAGTGCTATAATGCTAGTTTTACAAAAATTAATTGGTATATATTTCGATTTAGTTCGGTTCTTATATGTTGCCATGTCTGAAATACATATTGGTAAACTGTAATAATATATTGCATAATAAGTTATAAGTTGTTTTCCGCTATTAGAAATTAAAAGTATTTGAGATTTTTAACATTTAGAAAAAAATATTTTTACATTTTTTCCAATTTTTTCTAGCTCCTAGAATACAATTTAAAACGTTGGATATTTCCTTCCATTTAGCTTGCGCATTTTTAGATGTAAAAATGCTGTATATTTACAACTTACTAATTTAAAGTTTTTCTTAATTAATTCAATATGCATTGGTCTTTGTTTCTCAGATATTTTGGCAATGTTTGTTTCCATATTAATAATAGTAAAAGCTAATCACCCAAAAAACAAGGACGATTCAAACAACACTTAACCATCCATTCATTGAAAACAGTTATGCAACTAGCAACACGTCCAATGTCCAATGCGACGTTGCTAAATATTACCGTTCGTCTAAAATGCGAATGCGCGTGTGGCGAAGCGAAGGGTAGTTGAGAATAAGCTTCGTGCTTACGCATCGCGTTGTACCTCTCGTTTCGCCTTCGCATTCGCGCGAAAGCGAACGATGTCAAGAATCGAGCCCCAGGGGCTCAATTCTCGAGCATTCGTATTCGCCAAGGTCGTGCGCTTTCGTACGAATAGCGAACAAAATCTGTATAACTGTATTCTCGACTCTTCGTTTCGTTGCGAATTCGTGGAATACTGTTCGTATTGCAGCGAGAGAGTAAAACCATTCGCTTTCGTCATGTCATTCGCTATCCGCTTTCATATACTTGTGTCTTTTGGACGTTGTTTCTAATCAATGTAAAATGAACGAATTAATTAATTTCATACTAATTTATCGTTAGCAATTGAAGAATTAAATGAAAAAATCAAAATCTAATTCGTAGATTTTGTTTCCGGTTTTTATAAAAAAAAATCTGATGTGGCCAGCTTCCGTCAGTTCCATATATTTTGTACATACAAATTCCATACAGAAAGTTTCTTGCTCAAGATTCCATATTTCAAGTAATACCTTCTGTCAGTTCCATACAGAAAGTTTCATATACCGAAGAGATTATACATTTCCAATAAAATTATAACAAACACAAACATGTCTAGTATTTTTTAGTTGCTCTAGAGTGAACCCTCTGATTTTTTAAATATTTAATTCCACACTGTTAAACATGACCACCACCAACATTTTAACAAAAAATTACAGAATTTCAAAGAAAGTTTCCCATAAAGCCCCAATATTTTTAAATTGTGAGCCTTTTTCTTAAAATAAATACTTTTGAAAAGTCTCTAGTTTAGTCGGAAAATGAAAATTTTGCAAATTTTAATAAAATATGAGACCCTCACTGCAATCTACAGACAAAAATCAATACTACATACCCGGAAATTTTTATAAAATATTAATAATTATTTTTATGTTTCATAACACATTCAGATAGTTTAAATATATTGTAGTTTAAAGTATTTTTTGGATATTTAATTTTTTTATTGAGAAAAACCAATAAATCGATAGATTTTGCATTGGATGATCAAAAATCAATACATGTTCTGGCATCTGTATGGAATATCCTGAACTAATATGTTTATAATAAATTATTTAAACAAATGTATTTTAACTTATAAAATTATTTTTTAAATATGTAAAATTATTTTTTAAATATGTATTTCAAGTTTATGCTTTAAATATGAATAACAACTAATCTTTTGTAAATTGTTAATAACAATATTTATAACCTCAAATCTCAAATGACAGCTGACGGCAATTGTTAATCAATTGTACCTACAATAATTAGAATAGAAAACAAAACAAATTTAGGCAATTTTTATTTGACTTCAGGGTGGTATTTGGTAAGAAAACATTTGTTTAAACAGCAGATATGCAAATAAGTTATATTTCAGGTGCTATAAACCGGTTTTCAAAATGTTATGGATAATAAAATAAATCAGTTTGCGTTTGGAGTACCTACTAAACTTGAAAAACCGGTTTGTGGAAGTGAACTCGTTATAAAAACAATATTTTATGAATTATAATAATAGGGTATGTATATTTTGTAATTAATAATCATTATATGGCATTGTTATTACTAAATATGCATTATTTATAGAATTGCAAATCAGCTGATTACAAGATTCATCTAAATGCAAACATTAGAAATGTTTGGAGATATCCTGCGAAGAATATTGTTGTTTAAGGGATAAAATATCGTAGGACTAAACAGCGTCGGACTGGCCATTGTGGCGATGTGGCGATCGCCACAGGCCCGGCGAGCGAAAGGGCCCGGTCTAAACTTGTAACTATCATATCTAGTACTTAGTTAATAGTTTTCAATATGATAAAGAGAAAAAAATCTTAAAGAACTGATTGTAGATCAAGTATAAACATAATTCAAGAGTCTGACCTTAACCAGAGAACAAGCGTAGCGTGTCAAAGAAAACTAATCGCCAATATAGGCTTACTTCTATCCCTGTCTTCACCCCAAACTCCATCATCACCCCGGCCAGTGTATTCTAGAAATACGTGCTCAACGGGCATGTGCAAAATCTACTATGTAGTAGATATAAAATTTAGTTTTAAGGTCTGTGTGGTTTGATGTGACGTTTCACTTTTCACATAGTAGACTTTCATTACCAGATACATAAAAATGATTAAATTCAGTTAACTAACTCCATTTTTATTCCGGATTAAAAATTTTAATATGAGATCTGTTCACGAAACAGAATACCTCTAAGGCATGAGTTAAATTCTGCAACTGCATTTTAATAACAATTTTTGTCGCCTTAACTCTTGGAATTGTACTTAAACTTAAATATTCCCAATTGCATCAACAAGGCTTAAATTTTAAGCGTCCCATAAACAAAAAATGTAAATCGAAACAACAATGCATAGAAATTCATTTAACATTTTATATCGACGTAATATTGTCAATTGTGAAAGATAGCACTAAAATGAAAATTAATTATAAACATTGCACCTACAAATAAAAAAGATTATCTTTAATAGTATTCACCATTCACTATGATTTGATTACAACAACGAAAATGTTCCAAAAATGATTATAACAATATATTTATAATTTTAATATTTAAATTCATTAACTTCGTAATGCATACTTCGCATATGCGTTATTTAATCTATATGCCAAATCTCGGCCAAAATATACGTGTTTGAGACGCGATTTTCATATTAGATTACTGCTAATTCTATACAACCAGTATAGTTATCTTTGGTAATAAATAAAATACCTTTTTTTGTAGTTATTCTCAAAAATAAACCATTTCAAAATTTATCGTTTTCGTCTGTTATGTATGTATTTTTTCTCAAATAACGATACACCATTAAAATGGTGTTCTGATAGGGTAACTGTTGTCTAATTTACCCGACACCAGAACTCTTATATTGCTTGAGAACCCTATGCAAGGAGTATTTCAATAAATCTGTTTTTCCATGTTAATCGTCAATGTCACGGATTTTTGGGTTCAGCTTGTGTCCTTACTCAATATTTTCATTTATTAATATATTTTAAAAAAACCTTCATTTATAACCATCTTTGTTTCATTAATAATATTTTGAATGGCCCAGAATAGGGGGCCCGGTAATCCAAATCGCCACACTCAGAAATATGTCCCAGTCCGACACTGGGACTAAACTTAAGGGGTTGTTTGCATGTTCTGGCTACTTAATTCAGTTTTGAATTACAGCCAAATAAGAATGCAGGTCAGTACAGATATCAAATAAATGAAATAATTCAGCAGTATTGACATTTTTCATGTTGTAGGTACTTAGGGACCGTACAAAACGACCTACAGGTATCTCAAAAGTACTATGCGATGCAGAAAATTTTGCAAAAGGTTGCCAAATTGTATTCGAAGACTCTACTAAGCATAACAGAAGTCAGAACTCAAAGAAATGACGTGAAAGAACAAAATATTGGGTAGAATTTCTTGAACATAGCCTAGAAGACAATAATTTTATTGTTAATTTAGTATTTTTTGTGCTAGAATTTAGTATCATTGTAAACTGAATCTGCTGATGTATAATTGAATTACTTTTGATGAAAATTTTGTATTGAAAATTTTAACTTAGAAAAAATATAAGTATGTCAAACGAAATGTATAAGATTTTAACGATATATTAAGCCGGTATCCCACTGTAAAAATTTTGATAAAAATTTCTGTAAATTTTTTTATAAAAACGTTCCATGAAAAGTACTGCATCCCACTGTAAAAATTTTTACGCATTTTTATGGAGTGTTGCATAACTCATGAAAGAGAATTGGCGCCAAATATACTACTAAACCTCATTTTGTAGCCGTTGTTCTGCAGAGGTAGTTGCGTTTTGTAATTTCATTATGAATAACGTTCATTCAGATAAAAAAATGTTAGCTGCAATAATTGTTGGAGTAATGGGTTACACAGTTATACAAAAAATTTAAAAAATCAGAACATCGGTGGTGGACTAGTCTATGACTGGAGAAAAGAAATACAAATCGCAGTGTTTATTATCAGACACACCAAATTACGAATAGAAGATGAAATAAATTACAGAAATTTTCTTCGAATGAAAGACCATTTCTTAAAAATCATGGACATGGTTCGAAAGTAAAGAAACGTGACACTCAATTAAGGCAGTGTATTTCGGCAAAAGATAGGCATTGTTCTATCTAATGTACACATAAATTTTGAAAAATTAATCCTTTTATCGTCCCTACTTAAAGGGTACGACGCGAGTATATAGGTGAATAAAGTCCATCTTAAAATGCTTGAACGAGGCGGATTTGTATGGGCTTCTCATTTACTTCATATTTTATTTTTGCAAATTTGTATAGGTAATTTAAAATACACTTTCTATAAATTATAGATCAAGATATTTATACTAATACTACGTAATATTATTGATTGAAAAACTTTGTTGGTTACGATTAATGAGTATTCTAATAGGATTCGGACGGAAATGTAAAAGGAGAAAAAAGAAATGCAAAGAATAACGCATGTAAATATTAAATAACTTTAATACTTATTTTTTTGATGTTGTATTGCCTGATTATTATAACATAATAACATTTAACAGTTTAAAATCACACTTTGCCTGGCGTATTTATTATAATATTCAGGCGATTTTGTGTGTTATCAAACTTCTTCATTTCTATACAAATCAATTAAAACGCTGTCTGTTCAGGCAACCACACTACACATTTTGATTATTTTGCTTCATATTATTTCCAATTTCAATATAAACAAACGCTCACCGCTGTTCAAATAATGTCAGAGAATAACAGCTGTCTTTAGAAAAATGACTTTACCCATGGTTCAAGCAACCGCATTGCGCACGCCCGCATCAACATCCAATCATAACGCAGCTTTCAACAAAATGAATACAGACTGCTGTATTTATGTGACGTCACATCAAAATTTTTACGTGACGTCATGTAAATACAGTTTTCATAAAAATTCTGTCAAAACGGTTTTTATAAAAATATTTACGTCCATTTTTATCAAAATTTTTACAGTGGGATATCGGCTTTATAACTACAGTTTATAAATTTGATACTTTTGTACTCAGAATTTCATGCTGAGTCTTTTAACATATAACTTAACTTTAATGAAAATTTATTGCAAAAAATGGGAAGAAAACTGTATGTGTCATGTCATGGTGATATAATATTTTTAATTTATTTCGTATTATATGTTTATTTCTGCAAACTACATTATAAGTACAATATTTACAATAAGTTATTGTTAACAATTAATGTTTATAATACTCATAAATAATTAAAAAAGTTCTTTTTTGTACACTTTTGTAATGGATATAAACAAATACAGTATTTATTAATATAAAAATTGAATAATATGTGTAATATTTTATTTATTAACCTCCTAGAATACATATAATAACAATAATTTATATAAAAATCATAATACATTGTTAAAATTTGAAGAAATTCCAATGTTTTTATTTTGGTATTTAGGCGCCGGCGCTTCTCATATTTCACATACCACATATAATTTGTTAATATAACACAAGACGTATTCAGGAATTTTTTTGCTAACCAATTCTCGAGTATATCTTCTCTGAAAATAAAGTTCAATCATTTATTTTGTACTTTTCATAAACTATTGTGTTATATTTGTTGATTTTTGTATAAACAATAGCCAAAAAAACTATTAAATGTTTTCTGAAAACAATTATTTTTAACTACGGTACTGGATTTGATGAAGGTCAGATTTTTGTTGAGAATAGGTAGAGACATCATGTGCAACGGTGGTTGCAATTAGTACTAACGAAAAAAGCAACAAATTCATATTTTAAAACAATTAATACGAAATAGTTTATTTTAAAATATAGCTGTATCAAATAATAAAATCAGAAAAAATAGTGTTGTTTGTATATTTCCCCAATGTTCATTTTAAGTATATTTGTTTATTGTTACTGTCATTTGACATTTAATATTATAATTATTGTTTATACTAATTAACGAGTAATTATTTGTTATTTTTTTGAGGCTAAATGTAAATAAACTCATAAAAATATGTTACTTAAAAATCATTATTTATAAATTGTTTATAAAATCATAGTTCATGTTATTGCCGAAAGATGCCTCAACTGGTATTGATTTTTGCTAATTCAATGCAAAATCAATCGATTCTTTTGGTTTTAGTCAATAAAAAATTATATTGTCAAAAAATATTTTAAACTACAATATATTTAATCTGTCTGAATAGGTTATGAAACAGAAAAATAATTATTAATATTTTATAAAAATTTCCAGGTATGTAGTGTAGATATTTACCTGTAGATTGCAGTGGGGGTCTCATATTTCATTAAAATTTACAAAATTTTCATTTTTCGGCTAAATTAGGCACTTTTCAAAAACATTTATTTGATGAAAAAGACAGAATTTAAAATAAGCGAGGTATTATTTGAAACTTTTTTTGATATTCTTTAATTTTTTGATCTGACATTCCGTTGATCAGTCAGCTGATTTTGTAGATATATAATAACAATAACAATACGTGGTGTAAAGAGTATAAATAAGTAAATACTCAATTTAAGGGTGAAAAGGGAATCAAAGAAAAACAGAAGGGTGCGTTTTGCAGAATTACAATTGTTTGGTAAGCATATCTTTTAAATTAAACAATCTTTTAGTTAAATTTTCGTTTATATGTACAGGGCCGCTCCGTGCGGGCGGGCAGATTGTGCCCCGTACAAAGGCCACACAATTCCTGAAATGATTTAGTTTTTTCAGTACAGACGCCTTCTTTAAGGGGCTTAATTTTCATATGTTACCAAATGCTCATATAAATAATACTAGGTAAAAAAATGTATCGATAGGTCTGGTGTGGAATCAGTGTGACGACAAGCGATCGAAAAATCAATAATATCGATCATGGGCAGTAGATGAACTTAAAATATTAAAGACAAGCATCGTTTGACGATACACAATCTAAAAATCTGATGTGGCCAGCACATTACCTTCCGTCAGTTCTATGTATTTTATACAAATTTCATACGGAAAGTTCCTTGCTAAAGATTATATTTCTTGTACTTTATCTTCCGGCAGTTGCATGTATTTTATGCAAATTCCATACAGAAAATTTATAGCAAAAGATCCTATATTTTCAGTAAAATTATAAGACAAACACACTATGTCAATTTCACTTGACACTGACATCTTTCAATCAAAATTTTATTAATATAGTAGCTGTTTCCATAGCTATGGCTACTTTATGAAATTTAATTTCTTTATAATTTTTTAACTCTATATCCAGTTACTATTAAGTATAAAATGCAGTCAAATCGTATAGAGAATAAAATATTCTTTAATATTTATAATAACACTAAATGTGAAAAAATGATATTTAACATAGTTTTTTCAAGAAAAACTGTTAAAATCTTCAAATGAGGGTATACTTCCGGTTGTCCAATTCTAACCAAAATCTAATCAACTCTTCACATGGATGTAACGAAGAGAAATACGAAAGAATTATAATTTTTAGAATTTTAGTATGGAAGTTATCGTAGACGAAAATTTTGTTACATACACATACAGACATCATCGTAAAAATAGTAAAATCGTATTGTAAGGACCGTTAAACGTGCTTATTCATCAAAAACTCACTACCGAATTTTTTGACCAAGGACAATACCTTCCTTACCTAAAGGTGACGGAAGGTAAAAAATAGAAAATAAACTTATATTTATCAAATATATTATATAACTATACGCGATTCAAGTTGAGCGGACTCTATCTGGTGACCAAACATCGCACTAATTATGTGACGTCACAACGAGTATAGTTTCTTACACTCCGTAAGAAGTAACGTTAGAATTTTAGACGAGATTTTAAAAATTCAGCAAGTATTTAAATTTATATTTATTGGTGATGATTGTGAACACTTCCTCTCTTTTATTATACAATAAAATTCGCGAGTATTCCTAGTATGTTAAGAGAATATTGTATATTTTTAGAGAAATAAGGTTAAGTATAATGTTTGTAGTTGCTTGTTAAAATAATGACAAATTTACTATAAATAAGTTAAAAACAACATGAATGCAATATTAAATCGTTTAAGGATTAATTATATATTTGTAAATATTGTAGAAATATGGAATTTTCACCAAAACTAACGAAATCAAGTGTACTGTTGTGTTCCGAAATGTCATTCCTAAAAATCGAGAAATCCCACCCTTCGTTTTCACATATTTCCAAAACGTTAAATTTATAAGTAAATAGGCATAGAAGAAATGATTGAGACACAAAGCATGGTAGATTAAATTGTTAATTGGAAAACGAGTTACAAATTCAATGTTTGTTCCTTACATTTTTGTAACTAAGATTACGCATATATTTGGTAGCTCTAAAACAATATAAATATATTCAATTATTTTATTATGTGTTTACATTTAGGTTAATATATACTTATTTATATTTAGGTTTTATATTTATATATTTAGGTTAGTTTCCCGCCTTACACGAACAAGATGCCTTTTATTGCTAGTGAGCCAGAATTTATCAATTTTTCAGTAATTTCATGCGGATATTTATTTACGCCGCTGATTTGTGGACATAATCCAAAGCGAAGTGTTTAATTTTTGTCATTTGACTGTGTTTTACCATATACTAGCATATGTCCAGAATTCAATACTTCATCATCCTCACAAAAATTTCTGCTGCACGCAGAAGTATTTAAATAATTAAACACATCCTTTATTAACAGTCTTATTACTAATAAACTATTATTTCATTAAATACATGTATTAAAACAGAAATACACACACAAACTTTAATGCAGAACTGAACGACAATTTGAAAACATACTCGTTGTGACGTCACGTCACGTGTTAAAAGTTGCGGGAAAAGTTAATTTGAATCGCCTATTGCAATGAATTATAAATTTTACGCAGATTTCGGTAAATAATTCATATTAGATTACTAGGAAAAAGTAAAACATCTTCAAGGGTTTTTTCACCCATGCTGGATCGCAGACGTTATTATTTAATAACTAACAAGAAACCAATATATAATTTCGGTACAGGTTTCGGTTTTGGTTCTCAATTTTTTTCGGTTAACGGTTTCGGTTACCATCTCTACCTATATTATTTATATTTTTAGCATTAAATAAAAAAATCTATGAATTTTTTTTAGTAGTAATTTTACTTATAAACCCATTTAATAATTTTCTTAATTCAGTATTGTTAATGTAAAGAATGTAAGTGCAGACTCCATTAAATATAATAAAATTTGTTTATAAATGTATGTAAATATTCATTAAATTTAGAATTTAGTAGCCAGTTATTCTTTTTTTTATATTCTATAAGTGTTTTTCTTTGGTTATCCGATCTTTTTCAACTATTCTTAATTAATTCCATGTTAATATAATAAAAGTACACGTAAAACTAACAACTTCTTCCAATCGCAACATGGCAAACAGTGAAATGTCAAAATACATGTGAAGTTGTCGAGTTGTCCCATGCAACGTTGCCAAATACTGTACTTCGTGTTATTCGTGTACGTACGATACGCGAAGCGAAGAGTAGTCGAGAATACGTTTTAGAGTTACTGTTCGTATTGGAGCTTCGCTTCGCTTTCGCATTCGTGCGAATACGAACGATGCCGAGAATTGAGCCCCAGAAACATCGACATCTGCAGATCGAAGAAAAAGATTAATGGAACAGCATGAAACAGGGAGAGTACCTACCACTGATGGAAACAAATAATATTAATAATGGTAAAATGTTTATTTATTTTTCTGTATATAAGTTACACTTCAGCAAGTAGCACTTAAATATAAGTGACAGTTACGAAAAATTATCTTTGCACCAGTTCCACTTTGAGAAAAACTTTCCTAAGCGTCACTTGCCCGGATCACTCTGGGGATATTGTTTTTTTTATTGTTTCTATATATTCTCCCTTTCAATTCTTCTATCACTTAAATATTTTAATAAGTAAAGAAATAATTTGTAACTAAACTTGAAATTATAGTTCAGTCGTATCCATGGTTTAATTTAATCAAAAAACTAGGACGTACAATTTTACAATTTTTAAGATAATGCAGCTGTGAATATATCATAAACTAAATTGTATTAGAATTAAAGAAACATTCGTGATTAGCCATTTTCATTATTGTAATCAAAGTTCCTTTGTTGTAATTATATAAGTATTGTTTTATTGTAATCAAATCAAAGTTCCTGTTTTTTTTTAAGAAAACTGAGGGACTCTAATCAGATGGACATATATTCAGTAAATTATCTACAAAGGATACATCTTTGATATACATATATGTTCATATGTCCCGATTATACTAAAAACATAGAGTAACGATACAATTATTGTAATAATTTTTCTGTGTGTCTAGTCGTTTTCTTTATCAGAGAGACACATATTCACTATTATCTCCAGCCATATGATAAAAATTAGATGTGTGCATTTGCCCCGATTAAACTATAGTTCTATAAAAACATACAAGTGTTATAATAATTTTTTTGTATTATTAGCCATTTTCATTATTGAAATCAAATTTTCTTTATTGCGAAACATCTTTTTTAACAGTTATTTCGTAGATTTAAAATTAAAAGTTTGTCTTTTGGGAATTACAGGCCCTTGGTAAATCCAGTAGTTTCCTTGGCCTAAATTAGGTATTGGTCTTATCTCAAATTTGACAAAATTGGAATGAAGTTTCCTTCTTATCAGTCAATGTAATTATTGCTTTTTTCTTCACCTAACATATTTTAAAATTAATTATTAATTAGACTAATAATATCTACATTATTTTACCTTAATTTCAACATTATAAAAATATTTTAATGTGCTCTATTGCCAAGAGCTCCTGAAGTTTCTCTTAAAATACCACCTTAATTTTCGCGAATTATTGTCAATAATTTTCTTGACTTAATAGCTTTCCACTAATTTTCTACCTTTACTTTTACTTTTATTTCGAAAAATATTCAAGTTTACGTCTTCAAAACCACAAGTAGTTGTAACTGACATTTTCCGCGCTTTGACAATGATGACAATGATCAGCTCAAAGATGCTTATCGCTTCCAATAGTCGGCGCTGCCGTCGCTCAAAAAGGAACGGTACAAGCGTATTATGCAATCTATAAAGCAGGCTTTACTGTCTATGAAAATAAAACTGAAGTAAATACATTCTAATTATAAATATTCTGGATACGTAGAAAATAATAAATAAAAATGCAGAATAAACGTGATAAATATTTGTAAGATTTAATTTTGTTATAAAAACTATTTTTTTATATAAATTTCATTTTTAGAGCTGATCCTTATGAACCATATGAGAACCGTCACAGGGAAGGAACTACTGGGTACTGTCAAAATATTTCGACATTAAACAATCTAAATTCTCTACTTTTTTAGTCGATGTAACACGTTAATTCATTTAGTTAAAGGATATTCGGGAAGTGGTATTTTAGCTTTACCTGAAGCATATAAACATTCAGGTTTTCTACTTGGAACTGTCGGAATGATAGTTTTTACAGTAGTGTTAACTTACTGTCTCCATATTTTGGTAAATTAAAATTATTTTACATTATTTGTGATGTGCTGACGGTACAGTTTCGTTTGGATCTTTTCCACATTTACATTAGATGATAATCTGAAAATTCAACCAATGGTTCTCAAACGGTAAAACAAAATTACATTTTTTTTAAGTGGTACGTATCTAACTTATATAATTTTTTAGTCCATTTTTTTGAAGGACCAAAAAATTATACACCTATACCACTGGTACGACACTACCTATACGTGTGTATTTGAATTTGGTGACCTTCAACAGGCCCGCTTTACGCGCTAGCATAGGCGTACGTAAGATATCTGCCTAGGTATCTAAGAGGAAAGATTATTGATTTTGATATAAATGTTAGTATAGTACTATGAAATTTTTTGAAATAGCATTCTTTTAAAACCTTTTCCGGTTTAAATTAAAATGTTAACATGCAGAAAATACCTGAAACCTAATTCAAATTTAAATGTCCATTTGATAAAAATAAAAATTTAATAATTGTTCTAAATTAATAAAACCCCTTAAGAATTACATATAAATTTTAGTGTAACCATAATATACTGAGGCGGTCGATAGAAATGTAAAATAAAATAAATATAATATTTTTCTGGGTCAGTCGGTAATCTAAAAAAGCTTTTTAGGATTGTTTTATCTTTATTATTATTTGGACAGCCTTTTACACAACAATATATTATACCAATCGGCATTATGTCTAGTAGTCTAATCTGGTAGTCGTAATATTCTTGCGCTGAACCGCCCTGCACACAAACGTCGTCACTCCGTTACTGGCAAAACCTGGCGTACCCGAGTACGCCCAATCTCCTTACGTTACCCATCCCTGGTCCAAGTTCACGCACACATAGCCATGAGCACACGGATGGCAATACATACAACAGTGTCGTTTCTGTTGACGTTAGTCATGTATATATTCTGTGCCTATACTCTGTTCTATTTAAGCCACTCAGCAGATGTCGCTCGCATCAGCGCTAGTTTTAAGTAGCCGGCATTATTTTGGGTAAAAGTGTCTCTTGTCTCCAATTTCAGCCAATCAGAGAGGTGAAAACTATTCCCAATTCTCTGCAATACTGAATAGCTTAAATGGAACAAGGTGTAGGTTACAATTAAAAAAATATATAATTTTGTTCTACCGTATGAGAACCACTGGTTGAATTTTCGGTTTGTCATTACTGATTAAGTAGTGCCTGTCTACGTGAGAGTAAAATTCTCGAGAGTCGCAGTGCACACAAGGTTACCTTTATAATTAGGATATGGCCATGGTCCAAGATCACCGCCATTGTCGGTAATTCATTTCCATATTTATTTGTAATAAATGTGATATTATATTATAAAAGAATATTAAATTATCACACTGTGAATTTATAAAGGTAATAAAAATTAATTAATTTAAGAGATACTCAATTATTATTAAGACATACAATTAGAGGTTATGTAGAATATATGATATGTGTTGTTATTATCACATGTAATTTAATACCTGTAGTTCTTATTTACATAATAATTGTATATTCTAAACTTACCTTTTAAAAATTTAAATCATTGTGCTTAATGTTAGTAATTTATAGTTGTTTTCAATATGTCAGTAATCGTGGTGGGTATCTTAACAAACTACACAAGTAAATAAAATAAAATATATTACTTACGCTTTAAACACATATTAAAATGATAATTAAATGTGTTTTTCATTAAAATAAAACAAATAGCCACGATAATACATAATTTGCGAAAGAACAACACATATGACAGATGGTCCGGTAATGGCGGACGAAACGTGAGCCACACCATGGCCATACCCTGGTTATAAAGGTACCCTAGTGCACACGCTCCTGGGAGTAACCCGCAGGCAGTAACGTAAAACTCGCCGATAATAGATTCCTGCGAGCTTACTCTCAAGTGGACAAGATCAACATAACTATCTAATAGTTACTCGCAAAGTTTGAACGCAGTTCGTATTGTGACAGTACTCTTAGATTTGTGACTGTACTTTGAAATATAAAATGTGAAGAATACGGCAATGAGGCGGACACGTGACTTTGAGAAGTGCTTGTAGGACCCCACAAAGTTGCCAAGTATACAGCTTAGACGGGTCACAAATGACCTTGAATAGTCATCTTTCGTGAATAATAGTTTAGTAGTGCACTTCAATAGTTTTTTTTTTTATTTGACACTATAATACCTACTAGATAATATACTGCTATAATGGGGCACTTGCACGTGACATTTCAACATGGCGGCTAAAAGCTGATTATGGTATTGTGTGTAAAGGTGAGTGTATGAGCAGTGTTTTCCGTAAATATTTGAATATGTGTTTATTTAGTGAGTTCAAGGTTATTAAATTATAATTAATCTAATCTAAAAACTTGAAATAGTTATTTACATAAGAGTCAGGAAGAGGGTACTCTCGAAAGCAACTCTCAGATCTCAGAATTTACTCTCACGTGGACAGGCACTTTTATCTGATCATTTTTGTATACAGTGTTTATTTTATTTTGTCCACTATTGCTACCTCATCTATAAGAGCTACAAACAATTTATATTTTACATGCTTATTTTAATGAGCATAATTTTTTTTTTCAACCAGTGGTCCACAAACTTTGGAGACCAGCTTTTGTTATTTTAAATGGAACTAGTATATATTTTCTCAACACTATTATGGAATGAGCACATTCTGTAACAGGCAGTCAAAACCCACTAGTTTTTTAATTAAAATACATGGGAAAACTCAATTGTTTTCAAAATCAAGCCGGCTTTGCTTGGCGCTATGTTTCTTTAATTTTGTCACTTCAACTGCCTTAATTGTCAAATTATAAAAGAATGCAAAAACTAATTATGGGCTGCGAGCAGACACGTGATTCGAACGACCTTGAAATACTTGGAATCTGTTGATTTGTGTGTGTTTGTCACTTTGACAATAACAATAGGTACATTCAATAGCCAAAAATGCTATCTAAACTATTATTCACGAAAGATGACTATTCAAGGTCATTTGTGAGCCGTCTGATATAATATTACTCGCAGATAACTTCACTGCATTTCGTAAGCATAGGCGTGTAACATGAAATATTTATGGACACATTTTAACTGAAAAAATAAGAGTATGTTATTTAAAAATTATGTTTCGTTCTAAATAATGGCTTTCTGAAAGATTTATGTTCTCAAGTAATAATAATTTGATTTAAACGGCAACGCCACTGGGTAAATATTAACACAGAGGGCATTGTTGTAGATAATTAGGTATCTGTAATTCTACAACATACGTCCTTATTATTTATAATGTGTTAGAAAGTAATACCACTATTTACGTATATCTGTCCCACCATATACGTTAAATAGACATAAGTCAAATAATATTTCTCTTTCTAATACAAAATGTTGCCAAGGTACTGCTGCAAAGTAATGTGTATTCTTTCTTCGAACAAATGACCTTGAATAGTCATCTTTCGTGAATAATAGTATAGCTGCTAGTGCTTGTATTACAGCGAAAAGGTTTAATTACTGAACGACATTAAAGTTGACATTTGAGATTAAAATCAAAATTCAGGCGATTGAGTTGCGACAAAACAGATTTTGTTAACGAAATTGTTGTAGCAGTCACTAAGTGCAGCCAGACAAATATGCAGTTACAGCACTGTGCATATGCAACCTAAAACTAAGATGTATGATACCAAAATACAACAAGTAATATAATTATAATAAACTTACTTTGAATATTATAGACCAATTTCTGGTTCTTTTCATTAATTGTACAATTTTCAGTCTTTATAAGTTAAAAAATCTGATGTGGCCAGCACATTACCTTCCGTCAGTTCTATGTATTTTGTATAATTAAATGTCATACAGAAAGTTCCTTGCAAAAGATTATATTTCTTGTACATTACATTAAGGCAGTTGTATGTATCTTATACAAATTCCATACAGAAAGCAAAAGATCCTATATTTCCAGTAAAATTATAACACATACATACTGTCAACTGCACTTGACACTGACACCTTTCAATCAGAATTTTCTTAATATAGCAGCTGTTTCCACAGTTATAGCATAGCGTGCTAATATATGTCAAATTTAATTTCTTTATAATTTTTTAAGTCTATATCCATTTAATATGAAATATAAAATGCATTCAAATCGTATAGAGAATAAAATATTCTTTAATATTTATAATAACATTAAATGTAAACAAATGATATTTAACATCGTTTTTTCAAGAAAAACTGTTAAAATCTTCAAATGGGTGTACTTCCGGTTGACCAATTCTAACTAAAATCTAATCAGCTCTTCCCATGGATGTAACGAAGAAGAATACGAAAGAATTATAATTTTTTAAATTGTAGTTTTAGAGTTATCGTAGACGAAAATTTTGTTACACACACACACATCCACACACACACACACACACACACACACACACACACACACACACACACACACACACACACACGCACACACACACACATACAGACATCATCGTAAAAATAGTAAAATCGTATTCCAGGGACCCTAAAACGTGCTTATTCATCAAAAACTCACCACCGAATTTTTTGACCAAAGACAATACCTTCCTTACCTAAAGGTGACGGAAGGTAAAAAACGATTTCGCGCTGTTCGTTCATTTTGAATTTGGTACCTAGCACTAACCTAGCAATGAAATCATATGCTAGCCAGTGCTCGAGCAAAACGTTGTCAGCTGATACTTAGCAGGCCGTTCAGTCATCTAGCGCGAATGGTTGCTAGCTAGCAGCTAGCTAGCGCTAGAGCTATTGAACGTACCTATTGTCACTTTGCGAAGACGCCTCTGGTTGAGATACAAAAACAAAAGAAAGTATAAATATGCATCTAAATCACCATCTAAACGAATAGTATTCTCATACCAAGTTTTAAATATAGTGCAACTAGTACCAGAGTACTCATCTTTACACACAATACCATAATCAGCTGTTATCCGCCATATTAAAACGTCACACGTCCCATGAATATACCTATAAAACTAAAATATACTGCTGATGCTGATGCCCTATCTCTCACTTAAGAGGAGTCTGCTAAATATTATTGTCTATCCTTGTCAGTTATTGTAAGAATTTCCCATCAAGCTAGTATCCTTTCCCGTTCTACACCAATAAAATCAAAGCAATCAGGCGCTTGCGCAGAGCTATTCTTACAGACAAGTGCAGCTACATATGCAGTGCAGATATATGTCTGCATTCGTCCAATGTTTAATGTTTAGTCTCACAAATCTCACTCCCACCAGTTAGTTTTATATGTATATTGTCCCGTGCAAGTACGCTCCATTCTAGCAGTATATTATCTAGCAGGGATTATAGTAAAATAACTAATAAATACAGAATGGATGAAAATGTTATGGTTGAGTATATATTTTCCTTGATTCATAAATTTTATTTCAGTTTACATCAATGTACATATTATGCAAAAAGGAGAAAACTCCAGAAATAAACTTCCCTCAGACATTCCGACAATCTGTTCTAATGGGCCCAAAATTTTTTCATGTTTGCGCACCATATGTTCCGTACGTATACCTACTTACTTACTTACTTTCGTATATTAATGTTTATTGTCCATTATATACTATACAGCTCAGCTACTTATATTTATCACACTCGAATGGTATAAGCTAGCCAATTATATACAAGATTTTCCAATAAGCCCTGCAGAACTTTAAAATATGACAATGATAACTACAAGAAGTTAGGGTTGGCAGATTTATAATTTCACAATACGGGACATATATCGATGAATTCAAAATTTGTGAAGAAAAAAATGCGCGTTTCAAGGTCAAACGTGTTTTAATGCAAAGTAAGGGTTCTTTACAAGGAAGCAAATTTAACAAATTCTTAAACAATTAAAATCGTTTAAAAGTCAGAAACTAATAATTTATTTTATTCTAAAAAAAATGTTAACATAAAATTAAGAAAAATTCTGTAACAAAAGTAACATTTGCGAATTCATTACAAGACATTTAGTAATTAAAATATAATTATGATACGAGATGCGAACATAAAAGCAAAAACTACAGAAACAGAAAATCTGAAAATACAATGTTCCATTAAATTAAAATATTATATTACTGAGTAACAATATAATTATTCTATTAAAAGTAAATTAAATCGCGCTCCTCATAAAATCCGGGACAATTAGGCATCCCGAACAGTACTTTACGGGACGTTTAAATTTTAGCTGAAATAGGGGAAAATCCCATATACAGGGTGGTGACTTGGACGAAACTGCATAGGGATTTCAATGATAAAATCTTAATGTGCAGTTCTTTGCTCCCCTAATTATTTTAGAGCAAAATTGTATTGAGATTTTTGATACAGAAAAAAATATTGCAACCGAATATGCTATTGTTTTTAATTTTTCAATTTCCGGAACCGTAAAAATAGTCGAAAACAATAATAATATTTTTGTAAAAATCATTGATGCCATGGAACAAAAATTTAAACAATAATGCAAACATCTGGTCATAGATTCTTCACGTTTAAACCAAACCGTAAAGAAATCTTAAATTTCATTCTCGTTAATAGCTATTTGTGTATTAAGAGCGCAAAATGGGACATTGTCGATTGAGAGGTTGTTGACGCGCGACGCAGGAGCGCGGCATTCTCTCGAAATCGACAATGTCCATTTGCGCTCGAAACACACACAAGATTTTTTCTACAGTCGTCACAATGGGGTCCTCCACCATAACAAAAAATTATTTGTTTCAAGTACATTAAACTAGTGCAGTGGAAAAGTGGATGTCCATTGGAAGCGTTCACGCCAAACTTTTGCTGGTAGCAGCACAACTGTTCACGTACGTAACTCAAAAACGACGCGAATCAGCGTTGGCGACTCGGGACACGCTCACAAGTCGACTTCCGAAGAGTAGATTTCAATTTCCCACGTAACTCAAAAACGACGCCCGGCGTCGCGACGCGAATCAGCGTTGGCGACTCGGGACACGCTCACAAGTCGACGTCCGAAGAGTAGATTTCAATTTTCCACGAAACTCAAAACGACATTTTATTTGGTTATGTAATATACCGACAGAGCAGTTATATGTCAGATTGACTTGTGTTGTGAAAATGGTAAATGTGTAACTTCAGTGCCATTAGTTCCTGACTAAATGTTTTCATTAAGAATGTAGAAAAGTGACATTTCTCACCATTGTATAGTTGGAAATTTGGACAGCGAGCGTTTTTTCTACTTTGTCGCTCTAGAGCGGCAAAGTGACATTTTGCGTTGACAAATGAGAGCGTAAATGGCTACTTTGTATATAGACTGTAGAAAAACATTGTTGCAATCAACTATTACATTGTTGTCATCAACTACAATAAAAATGTTTTTATTTTCCTCGTTTTGAAAATAAGCTTGAAAATAAGTTTAAACGTCAAGAATCTATGACAGATGTTTGCATTTTGTTTAAATTTTTGTTCCATGGCATCAATGATTTTTGCAAAAATGTTATTCTTTTCGACTATTTTTACGGTTCCGGAAGTTGAAAAGTTATAAACAATTACATGTTCGGATGTAATATTTTTTTTCTGTAGCGAAAACCTAAATACAATTTTACTCTAAAATAATTAGGGGAGCAAATAACCTCACATTAAGATTTTACCATTTCAAGCCCCATGCTGCGTCATCCAAGTCATCATCCTGTATGCGGGACGCACCACCCTGCATACGGGGCGGCGCCTGGCAACCCTACAAGAAGTGATAACCAAGAAATCTTTATTTTATTTATTTATAGCAATCAGTGGCATTGGCATTATATTCTGAAAATAATGTGTAATAATAATATGAATGGATTCTTGGGACCCAATTTTTATTATTTTTTACATAAATCTCGTGGTAAATTCTAAATGGTATGTTGGATTTTTCTTGCAATAATTTGATAGTCCGGCAAGATGTGTAACAGTGACTATATTGTTTATGTTTACATTTTTTACTAGTGTGGACTGTGGACCACAAATATCATATTGGGGAGCATAGGTAGGCGATCGATAACATAGAGGCGGCGCGCAGAGACAGGCAACGTGAGGCGGGTAGTTATGTAAACAAGGGGGAGATAAGCGTAATTGCCCGTGTTATGTTATTCGGGATAGGCGATAGGTGTTATTCGTGAATTATTGTATCGTAATTTGTTATCCGTATGCGTAGTCGACATTGCATATCAATAAAAATCGATCTTTTAATAAAATTGATCTTTCGCTTTTTTTATTAAAATCGATTTTTGATCATTTATTAATATAGATTTTTTGAGTATTTCCATTTCATATTAAAAAATTTCGATTGTTGCTATTGATCGATCAATCGCGCAAAAGATCGAAAATCGATTTCAAGTTTCTAAGATCGCACAGCCCTAGTCCCGGGTTCGAATACCGGAAAAGGCATATACAGAGCTGGGCAAATTACTTTCAAAAAGTAATTGAGTACAATTACAATTTAACCAAAATGTAATCAAATTACTTTCAAAACAATTACTGCTAGACAAAAAGTAATTAAATTACTAATTACTTAAAATAAAGTCGTTTATTCGCTAGGGTACCTTTATAACCAGGGTATGGCCATGGGCCAAGATCGCCGCCATTGTCGGGCTCATGTCAAACATACTGAGAATTCAATTCCCGATTTATTTGTAAGAAATGTGATATAAAAGAATATTAAATAATCACACTATGAATTTATAAAGGCAATAAAAATTAATTTATTTAAGAGATAGATACACAATTATTATGTATTATGACTTATATTTCGTGGTTATGTATGTAGAATATAGGATATATGGGTTGTTATTGTAACATCTAAGTTAATATCTGTAGTTCTTATTTACATAATAATATATATTCGAAACTTACGTTTTAAAAATTTAAATTATTGTGCTTAATATTTGTTACGTCCCTCCGGTGCGAAGGACTAAGTAATAAGGACCTAGTGGCTCGAAGGACCAAATGTTCAATCCCTAAACCAGCGAATCCGGCCTAGAAGAACCAAAATGTTTGATCCTGCTCGCAAGCCCAAATGTGATGTCTCTAGATCAGCGAATCCGGCCTAGAAACACCAACAATGTGTTTGATGTTAAATTCAATGAACAAAACAAAACTATATGTAAACCAAATTAATTACAACCTTCGATAGCTGGTTCACATCACTGGACTTGGCCAATACACGGGATAATATTAATGTGTGAAACGTACTAATTAACAACGAACGAAGGACCAGCTAGTTTTACGAACTAACAAACGTGCTAAGTATAATTGCAACAAATTAACAAACAACTGAAAAACAATTCTGAGAGATATGTGATAGCGTATTGAATACAAGTGACATAAACTATAATAAACCATAAACCAAAGATAGAACAAATACGACATTTGTAGAAATTAACTAAATCATTTAATAAGTGTATGAGCACACAAATTTAGTTAAACAATATTAAGAACCCTAAATGAACTTAATAATAACCAACTAGAATGCAAAACTTGTTGCATTGACTGTACCTAAGCGACAATAACAGCAGATGTGCTGTGGATGACGTCACTCGAGCGTGAACTTGTGCAAACAGGTTTACAAAGAAATAATAATAATTTAACCCAAGGAAATATGAATCAAATCCCTAACAACACGAGTTCCCGTGAGAAATCAAATTGTACAGTTCAATTTTACAATTGATTCCTGAGATGTGTCTATTAGCTGCATAAAATAGCGCCGTAAAGTATTCACGGACTATAAAATACCAAATTAAATGAAAACCGAACGATAACTCCTTGAATTAGTCGTGCTAGGCTAATCAAGCTACGCGAACGATAATTAAACAACAAATTACTTTGCTGACCATATGAAAATCAGAAAGTTTATGCAAAATGGTGGAAAAGTCCACTCTCTCGGACGACGATGCGATATGTCTTTCTCGCATGAAAGCCAGACACACTCTGACTCTGAGTTCTCCGTGGCGTCCGTGGTCGATCAACACTGTAGCTGGTCTGCGCTTGGCGTGGGGGTGCGCGCGCACTCGCGTGAACTAGCTCGCAGTCGTATATTAATATTAATAAATAGTTTAAGATACTACAGCTATTTCAAACAATTCTAAAATTAAACTTAAACACGTAGAAATATATAATTTAAATAGAGTCAGGGCGGGTTACCCGTTCTATTCCTATGTGCAGCGGGTTGCTACCTCAAAGGGGTTAACATTTTCCAAGTCCTTTCATTTAAGACATATTAGTCTTAAACAATATTGGTAATTTTTAGTTGCTTTCAATATTGTCAGTATTCGTGGTAAGTATTTTAACAAACTGTACAGAAGTAAATAAAATAAAAATATTACTTACACTTTAAATACATATTAAAATGATATGTAAATGTGTTTTCATTAAAATAAAACAAATAGCCACGGAAATACATGACCAATGACAAAGGGCCCGACAATGGCAGACGAAACGTGAGCCACGCCATAGCCATACCCTGGTTATAAAGGTGTTGTAGCAACCGTGACATTTTAAATTGCTGACATGCTTATTGGAAAAACCTGTACATCTTAAGAAATCTAAAATCTAAACGGCAATATGGCAGTGATAAAGAACTGTGGCTCGGTGAGTCCGATTAGGGGGGGTAAGCGATAGCATCGACAGCTGTATAGAAATAAAACTTAAATACATACATAAATTACTAATTTATCAGTTATCAAATTATGGGTTTGACAAGTAAACCGTTTACAGTGACTGAGTTTACATGCAGTTTTGAAACCGTTCTTAAAACGTTTTTACTTTTGAAAACGCCATGTATACAGAGACAAAACGGTTTTGAATTATCTCAAACCAAAACTAAAATTCATGGGTTGGACCTGAAAAGTAGATTCAAAACTACTCATGTAAACACTTAAAATTCAGTTTCGATACTGCGCATGCGTACAGAGCATAACGTTTCTGTCGCTTTGTGTTACTAACCTTCAAATATACTGACAGTTGTGTAGTTTTAGTGCGTAGTGGTACGAAGTATAAAAAATAATTGGAAAAATAGCAAAACGAAGTATTTGGAGTGAAGAGGATCTGTCACTTACATCAGCTAAATGCGCATGCGCCGAAACTGATTTCAAATCAATTTTTAAACTTGTTTTGAAAACTGCATGTAAACAGTTTTGCATAATTTTGACTGAAAACTGAAACCATTTTCAAACCTCCATGTAAACGTAGTAAATGTAAATCGATGGTGACAATTATTAGTCAATGGGTCCGTCCAAGTCTTCGACTTTTTACAAATTACACGTCGCATATGAATGTGGATATAAATAAATGAAAACGAAATGAAAATTGCTATATACTTTGTATTTTTATACCTATAATAATGTAATTAAAGTTTTTAGCGTAAAGTGGTCGCCATGTTGTGACGTCAGCGTCATTACTACATAAATTACAGCTGACTCGTCCGCCATTATGGAGCCACTTCAATCATTCAATACTAGTGTTACTGTTACAATAGTATTAAGCATAAAAATGATCTAAAATGACGGTTTGTTCAACTCCAAATTTTGCAAATCATTTGAGAAATGGTTATATTTTTTACTAGTACTTATACAATATATATATTTTATATACAGTTTCCCTGTGAAAATGTCACTATAAAGTGGACCATGTATATTTTGCTCATAAATCCGCGATTGGCTTCACAGGGCTTTACCAGAGGGCTTTACATATACTCTAACAAACACATATTTAATATATCCCATAATTTTTTTATTAAGATCAAATGAAAATTTACTTATTAAATAAATTTATATTATAATTTATGTTTTAATTATTGTAATTTTAATACTTGTCATTGTTGTAATCATTTAGTAAATAGTAATGTAAATGTTGGATTACTTTTTAATATGAACTAAGCTTTGATTATTGTAATCAATACTGTCTTTGTTGTATTTAATTATAAATTAGAAAATAGTTTAAATACTATTTTAATTATAATAATGGCACTATGTGAATATGAAAACTTCAATATTATATTATTAAAGAAAGGCTTAAAGCTACATTAATTAAAGCGAATAATTAACTTGATCATGAAAACGAGCAAAAATTATTAATTTTGCTTACCTGATTTTTATTTATGTATATGTGCTATCGAAGTTTAAATTAACATTTAACACTACTATACCTATTTATGTAAGTATCCAAACAAATACATATTTTGAAACGATATAATAACTATCTGGCTTACTTTATTACAATTAGCTCTAAAGATTTTTGATCACAGTTTGTAATGGATACGTATTTTTATTAATGCAACATTTTGTATATTGCCATATTAATGGTAACGTATGTCGGTTCTCTCTACTTAGGACGGAGTGACGCTAACGTCAGAACTTTCGCGCCAAAACTTTAATAAGTAATTACTTTAGGTGTTATTAAGCGTAATTTCAAGAAAACAAAAAATACCGAATTTCTATTTTTAAATTCTTCGTAACATATAAAAAATTCAAAAAAAGTTGGACTTGCCCATTTCCGACTATAAATGTTTCATTCTTAAGGTGGAATGCAATATTAGTAACTATTTTTTTTTTCAGAATCCTTGTAAATGTTTTAATAATTATCTATCAAACAGGAATAATGTGTGTCTATATGATATTCTGTGCTTCCAATGTCAAACAAGTTGTAGATATACATACAGATGAAAAGCATCATCTCAGTCAAGAAATTTATATGATTATCTTATTGTTTCTATTGCTACCATTGTGTTACATTAAAAATTTAAAATGGTTGGCTCCAGTTTCGCATTTTGGAAATGTAGTTACTCTGATTGGATTGATAAGCATTTATTATTTTACTTGCCAGGATTTGCCGCCAATAAGTGAACGATCACTTTTCGCTCCAATTAAATTCCTTCCACTGTTTATGGGCACGGCTATGTTTTGTGCATTTTCTATTGGAGTAGTAAGAATATTTTATCAAATATCATACATAGTGTATTTTATTATATTTTCCATACTTCCCTAATTTGGGTACCAAAAATAGACAATAAAAGTAATACAATAAGCGCAATTAAATCTATACAGAAAACACTTTGGAATCGAAAACAATATTAATATTTTGCTGCGTTATTGGAAAGACTAAATTTTGCGAAGTTCGGAAATAGTAATTTACATGAGAATATTTTTTTTTACATATATTGACGAGTATTTTACGGCTCCGAGTCAAGTACATACATTTAACAGACGAGTATGTACAACTTTTCTTTTAAAATCTTTGATTTTCTATAAGTATCTAGAAGTGCGCTTTTTTCGGTTCTAAGGTAACAGAAAAAATTAGTTACCAAACAATAGCCATTAAGAGCGCAAAATGGGACATTGTCGATTGAGAGGTCGTTGCCGCGCGACGCAGGAGCGTGGCATTCTCTCGTGGTCGCCAATGTCCATTTGCGCTCTAAACTCACACTAGATTTTTTCTACAGTCGCCACAATGAGGTCCTCCACCATAACAAAAAATAATAAAATGTACACTTACAGTAATACTAAATAAATAACGATTATATTTAATTTTAATTTATCGTTATTTTCCATTCTTCTTGAGCTTTTCCTTCTGTCTAATCTAAGCATTTTATACTTTCGTTTTTGTAAATGAATGCCTTATTTTATTTTCACAGCAGTGGGGCATTTTGTTTGGTTATGTAATATATCGACAGAGCAGTTATATGTCAGATTGACATGTAAAGGTGGTAAATGTTAGGGTACCTTTATAACCAGGGTATGGCCATGGGCCAAGATCGCCGCCATTGTCGGTAATTGATTTTCCTATTTATTTGTAATAAATGTGATATTATATTATAAAATAATATTAAATTATCACACTGTGAATTTATAAAAGTAAGAAAAATTAATTTATTTAAGAGATACACAATTATTATTAAGATATACATTTAGAGGTTATGTAGAATATATGACATGGGTTGTTATTATCACATCTAATTTAATATCTGTAGTTCTTATTTACATAATAATTGTATATTCTAAACTTACCTTTTAAAAATTTAAATGATTGTGCTTAATATTGGTAATTTTTAGTTGTTTTCATTGACAGTAATCGTGAAGGGTATCTTAACAAACTACACAAGTAAATAAGATAAAATATATTACTTACACTTTAAATACATATTAAAATGATAATTAAATGTGTTTTTCATTCAAATAATACAAATAGCCACGAAAATACATAATACTTTGCGCAAGAACAACACATATAACAGATGTCCCGGTAATGGCGGACGAAACGTGAGCCACGCCATGGCCATACCCTGGTTATAAAGGTACCCTAGTAAATGTGTATAATTACAGTGACATTAGTTCCTGACTAAACGTTTTCATTAAGTATGTAGACAAGTGATATTTCTCAACATTATATAGTTAGAAATTTGGACAGCCAGCGTTTTTCTACTTTGTCGCACTTGAGCGGTCAAGTGACATTTTGTGTTGCCAAATAAATAAATATATCATCATGGCTTATTACCCATTGCTGGGTGTGCCAATCTGCTTTGTACACAGATATCGGTAAAGATGATATATTTGCACCGTGCGGGCGCTTACCAGGCGTCACCTCATTGCTGGCGAATGGAGAGTGCGTTGACAAAAGAGAGCGCAAATGGCTACTTTGCACATAGACTGTAGAAAAAATTATTACTGTCAGTTTTGCATTTTTGATGCCTGTGTTTTTGTTCATTTACTTGTGTGTGAAATAATTGCGACTTGACGAGGTTCCGTTAGATATTCCGGGATTAACATATCCAATGTACAAAATACAACTATATATATATATATATATATATATATATATATATATATATATATATATATATATATATATATATTAATAATCAATAAAATTATAAATAAAACGTTTAAATGTTTTCGTGATTGGTCAGGGAAATATAACTTTCACGCTGAAAATAGCACTTTCGCTCTAGTTTCAGAAAATAGTTGTTTTTCATTGCAATCAGTAAAATATCAAATAATACATATCCCTATGCTGCTATATATATATATATATATATATATATATATATATATATATATATATATATATATATATATATATATATACATGAAACTCCTGTATAGAGTGAAAAAATGGCCAACTTTATTATTATTCCGATTAAATATATTTCTTCAAAGAAATTCAATATAGTATTATTCACGAAAGATGACTATTCAAGGTCATTTATGAGACGTCTGATATAATATTACTTGCAGATAACTTAATTGCATTTCGTACTCATAGGCGTGCAACGCGAAATATTTATGGGTACTTTAACAAAAAAAAAAATTTAAAAGAAACAAAATTTTCAAATTTTGTTTCTTTTTATATAATGTTTTTCTCAAACTTTTATCTTCTTCGCCTACGTTTTTGCATAAAACAAAAATACACGCCTAATAATTTGATTTAAATGTCATCGCCACTGGATAAACACTAGTACAGAGGGCAGTATAGTAGATAATTACATGTCTGTAACTCTACGCCATACGTCACTTTTTTTTTTAGTGTGTTAGTACGTAATTTCACTATTTTCGTATATCTGTCACACCACACAAATTAAATAGATATACGTCAAATAATCTTACTCTTTATAATACAAAATGTTACCAAGCTACTGCTTTAAAATGCTGTGTGGTCTTTCTTCGAACAAATGACTTTGAATAGTCATCTTTCGTGAATAATATTTTAGCTTCTCTAGATATGTCCTCTCGAACTCTAAAAAACAATTCAATTTTAATGTTTATATTTCATAGCTGACTAGAATTGATAAAAATTTAAAACTTGTAGAAGAGCAAGCACCTTTTATTTTAAAAATAGAAATGAAATCTATTTAGAAAAATCGTCTGGAATAGTATTCTTGATTCATTCAGATATGAAATATTAAGACGAACTGCATTTTATTAAAATAAATTTTTACTGTTTGAAATAAATAAAAATTCTCGTTACTTTTTGACCAAACCTTATACTCTATTTTTTGGTGCCATAAATTTAATTTTTGTTTTAATAACCAGAATTATTGCAGGTTTTGTCAATTGAATTAAATATGAAAGACCCTAAACGTTGGGGTGGTAGGTTTGGTATACTGAACCAAGGAATGGTAATAATTACATTTTTAAATGTATTTACTGGACATATTGGCTATTGGAAATACGGAGAAGAAACACATTCAAGTATAACGTTGAATATTGACATTAATAATCCGTAAGTAAAAGGAGACTATAATGGACCTTTCCAATTTAAAGAGATAGAAGATATGCGCAACGGGGATCTGCGCATAGTAAGAACAACTGAGATCTATCACGTTTGATTCTAAAACATTTAGACGTAAAATGTGAGAATATCTCGGATAACTTTAAAAAAAATTATCGAAATAAGTTACAAAAGCTTTTATTGGAGGTAAAATGTCTAACGATGCAAATTTTCATTGAGAATACAGGTATTTTAATGACTGCAATATTTTTGACGTTTCGTTTGACAGCCCAACTGGCAGTTGTTCGCGCCATTTTCTTACTATTTGCAGCGATAGAAAGAGATAGCCCTTAAATTGAAAAGGTCCATTCCCGTATATCACACTATGGACCTTTTCATTTTAAAGAGATAGAAGATATACGCAATGGGTATCTGCGCATAGTAACAACAATTGAGATCTATGACGTTTGTTTCTAAAAAAATTAGACGTAAAATGTGAGAATATCTCAGATAACTTTAAAAAATCTTGTCGAAATAAATTACAAAAGCTTTTATTGTAGTTAAAATGTCTAACGATGCAAATTTCCACTGAGAATACAGATATTTTAATGACTGCAATATTTTTTACGTTCCGTTTGACAGCCCAACTGGCAGTTGTTCGCGCCATTTTCTTACTATTTGCAGCGATAAAAAGAGATAGCCGTTAAATTGAAAAGGTCCATTGGCCGGTTTTATAAAAGCGAATTAAGTTTTTATCCAGGGTTATAATTATAATCCAAGATTATATATACATAGGAAAACAGTTTTTCCTTGCGCAAAAGTGGTCTATTAATTTAAATAATAATGCCTCAAATAAATGTTGAGAATTAAATTGTACATCTCATGTACAGTGTGTTCAAAAAAATTCCTAACTCGGAGTAGGCTATGAACAAAGAAACGTATGTCAATTTAAAATATTTAATTAAATGTCAATTTGGCATCAAAGTTTTTCTTCTTGAATCTTATTTTAGAAATGGAAACTAATTAGAAAACGGTGAATATCAATATACTGTCTCCTTCTTTATTGTTTTTTTCTCTTTAAAATTACATTTCAAGATCAATTTTGACATCTTAACTTTTGAATTAAATAATGATCCGACTTACGTTTCTCTGTTCATAGCCTACTCCGAGTTAGGAATTTTATTGAACACACTGTATGTATAAATATAGAAGGTGGGACAACCAATTAGTTGTAGTATACCGGGTGTCAGGCTGATCGACACATGGGAGATTAACAGGTGAAATCAGTTAATTGTGAATAGTATCTCCCCGGTATAAGATATTAAGCTGAAATTTTGTATGCTTATTGGTGAATATTAATTCTTTGGATTACAGTCCAAATTAGTAAATTTAAATGTAATATTTAAAAAAAATAAGAAAATTTGGAGAATTTCCAGGATTATTGTTCGTATACCGGATAAAATGGTTACTAAATAGCAGTACAAATAGCGTTTGCGCTTGGTAATAAACAAAACTCGAAGAAACTGGGTTCGTTTTCAGTCAGACTTTTAATAAAATATAAACATTAAAGAATAAATTATACGTATTTTGTAAAATCTAAATCACATGGCTCGTACCACGAGCACGGTTTTAACTAAAACGCTGTTTTAAGAAATGTCAAATTCAAATTTCAATATTTAATTTCGCCATTATGTTTAAAGAACGACTTTTTAAAAATATTTGTTTGAATACATGTTCTGCTTTAAAATCATATTTTGATTAATTTGATATTATTTATTAATAATATTAAATAATGAAATTTGACATTTCTTAAAACAGCTTTTTAGTTAAAACCGTGATCGTGGTACAAGCCATAGATTACAACATACAGTTAAATAACTACAATAAATAATTACAATAAAAAATAACGTATCCATTCTATTAAATTTCAACAAAAAATTAAATACACATTAACAATACAAATTATTTTGAGAAGTAAAAAATAAAAGTTATATTTTGCTGCCGGCTGGTTTCGAACTTAGGCTCTCCGAGTTTTGTTTATTACCCAGCGTACACGCTACCACTGTGCTATTTAAGCTGTTTTGGTAACCATTTTTTTCGGGATATGAATAACAATCCTGGAAATTCTACAAATTTCCTTATTTTTTTCTGATATACATTTAAATTTACTAATTTTGACTGAAATTCGTAGAACTAGTATCCCCCCAATAAGTACCCGAATTTTCAACTTATATTTTGCATTGGGGACTTACTATTCACAATTAACTGATTTCACATGTTAACCTCCTATGTGTCGGTCGGCCTTAGACACCCGATGTAGCTGAGACAAGAGAATGTAGGTTCTTAAACAGAAACAAGTCATGTCATAATTGGTTCGGCTCGGCTCCAAAATTAACTTCTTTTTACCAATATAATGATTTGTTTCTGTTCATGAATTAGTTCCACATTCTCTCATCTCAGCGAATGGACTTATAGAGTCTCGTTGTACAAACTTCACAGGGGTATGTTAATAATGATTTTATCCCACTAATTTCATAAATAACTTTAATTATAGTGTGACATGGCATAAAATATTATTAAAAACCACCGATTATTTCTAAATTATTTTACATTATTTTTCACTGTTATTATTTCTAGCTTGGCTCAAACTGTAAGAATATTATTTAGTATTGCGGTTTATTTATCATATGCTTTGCAAGCATATCCTATAACAGAAATATTATGGGAGCAATATATTTTTGAATATATGGAAACAAGCAAATATACATTGATGTGGGATTACATAGTAAGAAGCATTATGGTGCTGACCTCATGTAAGAATATATGTATAAGATAGCCTATATTATGATATGTTTCAAGATAGGTGTTCATATTATCATATTACATAAAATGAAAGTACTTTTTCAATAATAAATAGTGAATTTCACTTTTGGCAGCACAAATTTTAACATCGCGCTTATTCTATACATAACGCGTATCACCACTATCGTATTTCCAGGTACATAAAAGGATGGATTAATAAATTCGGAACCTAACACAAAATGAGTTTATTAACGTAACGAAATTAAGATCTTACTTGTATATTTAATGCTGACATATAACAATGTAGACACAATGGCCCATACCACGACCACGGTTTTAACTAAAACACTGTTTTAAGAAATGTCAAATTCAAATTTCAATATTTAATTTCTCCCTTATGTTTAAAGAACGAATTTTAAAAAAATATTTGTTGGAATACAAACTATGTTCTGTTTTATAATCATATTTTGATAAATTTTATATTATTTATTATTATTATTAAATAATGAAATTTGACATTTCTTAAAACAGCGTATTATTTACAACCGTGATCGTGGTACGAGCCAATGATTACAACAATTAAGATTAATAATACTAAATGGGCTACTTGCGTGCCATTTTTTCATTTTTGAAGAGACGATAAAAACTTGCTACCCATATTTTTTCTTTTGGCGATATTTTCATTAATTGGCCAGAAAATTTTAATATTTAAATTACCGCCATGTATGACGTAGAATTACGCCGAACCAATGAATGGCCGTAAAGCAATAACATCGGTACGTCCAATAGCAACGTCAATTTATTTAAACATGACAGATCATCTGTTTGACGTTTGAATAATAGTTTGTAGGTTATATTTTCGTTTGTCATTTTAATCTTGTACGAGTATAAGCTAAGTGAAAATCCTTCAAAATCCTGCTTAACAAATCGAAATACGTAATAAACAGAAACCACGCAAATTGTAAATAATAAAAAAGAGAGTGACAGAAAAATTAATTGATGTCAAAATCAAATTAAAACTCGCACTCGCTCGGCATCTACAGGTAACATTCTTAAATATGCATCCCTTTCTCCGGTTCAAAATAATGATGTCAAAGAAAATCTTTCTTAATTTATCAAAAAACAAATATTTTTTTTTTAAATAAAATTTATGTTTTTACTTACGTTTTCAACTTTACTTTAGGTATTTAGTGATAGATATCAGATTTTCAGAACCACGCAAGTAGCCTATTGAACTGTCAGAATATTTTGTTTTATTCTTTTTATTTCCATGCATGGCTATCTGATTTTTGATGAAAATGTAATTGTATATTTTCTAAATTTCTAATACTACAGATATTCTATTACATTAAATAAAGAGTTTTTAAATGAAAAAAATAATTTTAAACACCTTTTCCTTCTCCCTCTTTTCATTTTGCTCTATAAAGTACATGGTTACATTTGTTTCTATTTGTCAAAATATTTAACTACGTTGTTATAAGCGATGTGCTACATGATACAGCCGATTCAGTCATTATTAGGTAGCTACATTAGGTATTATATCGCCATTTGTTATTTGTTGTACCTGTGGAATTAAGAACACAAACAGTTGATTCAAACTTTCATATTTAATACATAGCCTCTATGGGCCAGTTGCATAAAACGTTGTTAGCTGATCATGTGTTTAACTACACATTGTAACCATGGATACGTATCAAAAATATATTGGAAAGGAAGCCTTATTGTCTAATGGCCGTATCCATAGTCGATGCTCAATCTCGTACTTGAGTATTACTTCGCCAAGCATTACTCCGGTCGTTCTCGACCTCAAGCACGTCATATGTTTCATAGTCGATACTTCGTGAATTCTCGGTTAAGTACTAATCTCAAGGTAGGGATTTAGAGAATTTGTTTTAGTTACGTTGGTATATTTGTAAATTTTAATATTTTACTGTCAAATTATAATTTTGACATCTAGGTATATGTCAGGTCATAGATATGAGTGTAATGGAAAATAAAATAATTGCATATACCACCAAAGAAAAATTGCGTTTGGGTAATTTGGCAGACAAATTAACTTTAAAATTACATAGGAAACGAAAAGCAGCGACAGAATTAAAATATCAAAGATTAGCTACGGGAGGTGGTCCTGAGCCACAAATAGGAATTGATCCAGTGTTCGAAGCGGTGGATATAACTGCACCACATGCAGATGTGACATTAGAATGTACATGGGACAGTACTGCTGTCATGGAAAGTCAAATTCAACATTCTTGTGATAATATTTCAGAAATAATAGTTAAGCATTAAAGTACATATGTATAATGTAGATACACTCCATTCAAATATTTCAATTAATAATAATACTACTACTAGTGTTAATATTAGTGCTGGTAATAACACCAGTGCTAATGGAACACTAGTTCTAGTACTAACAAAAAAAACAAACTAGCCAATTTAAATACGGGTTTTGCATATCACGGATATATCTACGTAGTGCAAGCACTCTTTCATCGTTATCATCTAAAACTTCCTCTACAATATCAACATATTCTAAAAATTCTAAATTTTCTTCGCGATCTATTAGTTAACGTAAACGTCTTATGTCACATACTTGTATGTAATGGAAATGACAAGTTGACAGTTTTTGTAAGGATCAAATCTATCTAAAATTTAAAAAAATGCATCAAGCATTGCTTGAGCATTACTCAAGGTTGGTTGAACCTGGACTCAAGTAAACCTTAGATCTAAGTACGACTGAAGTAGGTAATACTTTCAAAACAAGTAACGACTATGAAACGAAATCCGGTACTCAAGGCTTACTCAAGTATAAGTCGATGCGAAGTATTGACTATGGATACGGGCATTAGTTAACAACTTGATTAAAGTTAACAATGCTTTATGTAACTGGGCCTATATGTTCCCTTAATTTTGCCAGTGTGTATAGGTAGGAGAATCTTTCGTAGACGTGAGACCTCCCCCAACTTTAGTAAACATACATACATCAAAGCAACTGTATCTTGAAATATATCAGAATATAAATCAAAAGATCATTTCCTCTGAATATAATTTACTTTATGTTTCAGTTATACTGGCAATAACAATTCCAAGACTGGGATTATTCATCTCTCTAATTGGAGCATTTTGCTCGTCACTTTTAGGAATAATGTTTCCATGTTTCATAGACATATGTTTACGATGGCCAGATAATTTTGGGAAAGCAAAGTGTATTTTAGTGCGCGATTTACTTTTAATTTTATTTGGTATCCTTGGTGGTGCTTTTGGAACTTATTGTTCAATTTCAGCAATCATTCGTTCATTTTTGTAGAAATAACATACTGTTTATAATAAAACATTGTTAAGAAGTTTGGAGAATATTTCTTAGATTGTGTTGTTAAATAAACAAATATAATAGACTACTTGCATGCCATTTTTTATTTTAATATTTTTGAAGAGACGATAAAAACTTGCTACCCATATTTTTTCTTTTGGCAAAATTTTCATTAATTGGCCAGAAAAACAATAATGAAATTTTAATATTTAAATTACCGCCATGTATGACGTAGAATTACGCCGAACCAATGAATGGCCGTAAAGCAATAACATCGGTACGTCCAATAGCAACGTCAATTTATTTATACATGACATATCATCTGTTTGACGTTTGAATTAATAGTTTGTAGGTTAATATTTTCGTTTGTCATTTTAATCTTGTACGAGTTGTGATTTGGTCAATTCAAACGGCGATTCCCTATTCTGAAGTATGGGTGCAAAGTAAAATATCCCAGTATTCCAAAAGTTATAATTGCATGTGCAGTGTTATACAACATAGCTAATTACCTAGGAGACCCAGATTTTGGAGATGAAGAAGAAGAGGAAGAAGAACACGACTTGCCACATATAGCGCAAGGGAAGGAAGATGCTATTCGCACACAAGGACAAGGACGGCGAGAAGAATTAGCTCATCTCATTTATAATAACAACATAGGTGAGTATCACAATTGTATATTTGCAATAGTTTAAACTATAAAATATTACAAAAATAATAAATTAAATCCATTTCTTACAGAAACTTAAATAGACGGAGATCCTACATTACAATTAAATACTATATTCTGTGTCTTCTGAAATAAAAATGCCTTTACTTACATAAATAGTACATTATTATATATTGTAGTAAGTTTTATCTCCCACAACAGTATACATATTTGGAGGTTATTTGTTGGATGTTTCACCCAATTTATGAAGCTTGGCGGAGAAATATTTTTGCTGAATACGAGCAGTTTTCAATTGCTCAATTAAAACCAATCGTTGAAGCTGGGTTGTCGTCAAATATCTCGTCTCATCAGATTCTTCTGGTCCTACCTCAACCACTGTAATATTTCGTGATAATTTAGGCTTCGGTGTTATTTTTTTAGGAACAACCTCCTGAACCAGTGACTCAAACGATCGCTTTCTGTTATTTACCATTCCAGAAGCAATCAACTGATGGACATCACTCTCAGTCATACTTGCATCCGTTGGAGTATGTGAGGAAGGTTGTAATGTCGAGACACCAATGGCAACAGCACCTAGTTTGTACACAAAAATATGAGCCAGTAATGTAGAGTAGTTATGTTGAACATGAATGATTTCTCACCTGGAATCTGACTTTCATGGCCTCCAACATTATTTTCTCCCACGGCAGGAGGCGGATACGTTTGTTTCCTGTTTTATTTTTCAGTCGTGTTTTCATATTATTCACTTTTTTCATAAAAGCTTTAATTTCCAAGTCTTTACCAAAGAGCTTCATATATTCTTCAACAATTTTAGTTAAAGCCGCAGTCTTTTTATTTTTTATTGATGGAATTTGGGACTTTTCCAGAACTTCTGGATGTGCTCGGACTTTCTCAGCGATGAATGTCATCTCATGAGTGACATCTTCACTACCCTCCTGTTCACTTTCGGTGTCAGACATTTTAAATCTTAATTCAAAAACATAGACTGCACAAATATCAGTCATGCATAGAATACATCTATTCTATAAAAATAAATTGTTTAGCTCTTGCTGATCACACACCCTTTAGTTTGAACTTGTAACATCGCGAATCTTTAGTACCCTTTACTTTATTTGTCTGAAGTATTTCCTCGCAAGGAAAAGGTAAAGATTATGAATACGAATTAAAGCAAAACCTTTTACTTCCACCTTATACTTCAAAGTGCTACCTTTTACTTCTACCTTTCACTTCAAAGTAAATGCTTCATTTTTATAAATACGGGCCATTGACTGCATTCCTGCTTACTTCTTTTATCCAATAACCAAGAAACTTCATGCACTTTATATAATAATTTATTTATCTTATCTTGTGTTGTGATCACATCAGTTTTTTTATTCTCTATTATATCTTTATATTGGGCGACAAAATCCACTAATTTTAAACAATCATCTTGCATATAATTAGGTGTTCTATTATGCTTAGTTTTTGACATTTTCTAATTTTAATTTTTATAAAAACTGGCGTATATGTCAAAATTGTAATAAAATAAAATTTATATTTTGTTTTATATAGTATAATTTGGAAAAACTGATCCAGTGTTAATTGACAGACTGCTAGTTAAGCTTTAGAAAAATAGTAATGGTACAACTAATTGTGTTTTTTAACAAGTGGTTAGGTTAACTGCTGTATGTTACGTAACCGTAGATACTAACTGTGTATTGTACAACTGGCCCTTTCACTTTTAACACTAGTGTTAAAAGTAACAATGATTTGTCACTTTTCACGACCGTATAGCATATTCCATGCTTAAAAATCTTTCCATAGATCAGATTAAATTTTTATTAGATTTCTATAATTACCTATGTTATACCATTACTAAAGAGCACTAAACCAGTAGAGAATATGAATAATTATCGACCAATCTCATTTATCACCTATTTAAAATATATGAGAAACTTATAAATAACCGACTTAAGCAAAAATAACTATCTTGATAGTAAACAATTTGGTTATACTACAGTAGAGGTACGCAAGGGCAAGATATTGTAAACTCATTTACAAATGAGATCCAGAATGGAATTATGTGTACACAAAATTTAGTTGCTGTGTCTCTAGACATAATAAGTAAAGCATTTGATGACATGGAGACTTGGTATTATTCAAAAACTTCATGAGTATTGCGTTTGTGGCAATTTACTTTTCTTCATTCACAATTTCTTTAAAAATCGTACTGTTCAGGTAAGAATTGGTTCACACTATTCCAATTTATTCACTGGTGAAATTAATATCCCCCCAAGGTAGCACTACTAGTGTAACATTGTTTCTAAATATTCCTAACACAATGAATCACTATTGCTACGTGACCTACGCTTAATTCAACATGAACTCCAAAATGCCATAAATATTATCTCTAATAACGCCAAGAATAGAGGGTTCTCCTTTTTGGTGGACAACAGTGGCGGTTTAAAGAAAAGGGCCAAGGCTGCAAAGTATTTCAGGGGCCCAGGTCTAGTTTTTTATTATCTTGTTTAACTGATTTATATAACAGGTTAATAAGAAAGTCAATCGAAATAAAAAACATTTTTCATTGAACAATTAAAGGAGCAAGATTGAACAATATTCTTAGTTAGAAATAATATTCTTGTTCTCAGATATTTAAAAGTGCTTATTTGGATTTTAACATTTACCGGATTACTGCCCCCAATAGGGATGTAGTCGGACTAGGCTGGGTCGAGCTTTGAGGTTTGGCTCCACTCGATCCGAGAAAAAAATCGGCAGCCAGACTCGAAGATCGATTCAACAATAAATAAGCAGGGCCTCTATTCTTCAAATTTCGTAATTTCTTTCGTATTCTTATCAAAACGAACGACGATATTTGGCAACTTCGCATTTCAAATAACCACTATGCTCTGTTCCATTTAAGCCATTCAGTAGATGATACTGGCAACAGCGCAAATTTAAAGTAGCTGAAATTACATTGGATAAACTTGCCTCTTATCTCTAATTTCAGCCAATCAGAGAGGTCAAAACTATTCCCTATGCTCCGCAATACTGAATGGCTTAAATGGAATAAGATATAAATTCATTTTGTTATGGCATACGACATATCAGCTTAAAAATACATTTCTGATGCGTTGGGAATATTGACAGATATCATTGAGGGTGGGAAAACTTTTATATACACAAGTAAAATATGTAATAATTAAATATTCTTACCTTTCAAACAATGTTACATAGTCTAAATGGAGAGAGCTACCACAAAAACTTCATATAGATAATTAAAACCTTCTCTTCTACATCTCACAATTTAAAAAATCACACAAATTTTGATATTAACACTACACTAACAAAAAAAACATGATATCTTTCAAATAAGATTCATTAAATAAGTTTGCACTAGGTGGTAATTTTTGTTCTAACAGGTTTGTTCGTTTATTGTAGCATTGAGTCGTGTTTAAATTTAGGTTATCGGTATCTCTGTGCATGTAAACAACATATGTAATGTGTCCAAATGTTATTAACTATTTCTATTGTTAATAATAGTGTTTTTAATGTGTGTTAAATGTAAATAATATTGTAACGTTCATTGTTAGTGGTAGTAACAATTAAATAGTGCAATAACAGCCTGAAATTGATGAAGTTGCAGATATTGTAAGTCACTTTGTTTGTTACTAATTAGTAACTATTCTGTTTTAGTATATTGCTATTAATATGTGTTAACTGATAAATTTTAATATTATATTTGTAAAATAGTAAGAGTAAAATAAACGTATACAAATATATACCTATCCAAAAACTTAATCAAATATATATCAGTGGTTATATTATTTTAAATCATATAAAATCTATAAAATATTTATGAATAATGTAAATCGTCTTCTAAATATGTAAATAATAGATTAGAACTGTCCAAAAATGAAACGAAAGACTTTTACTATTCGTTACAAGTCGAATGAAATTTCCATTTGTCTCAAGCGAATTCGAATTAAGTGAATGGCCAAGAATACCATTACTATGGTTTTAGTTCGTATTCGCGCGAATACCAGTAACGTATGCAAATACGAATGCTCAAGAATAGAGGCCTAGGTTCTGCTTTAGGCCGGGCCAGGCCAAAGTTCTAAATTGAGTACCTTCGGAATTCCTAATTTTGATTTTGATATAAGACCATAGGTTTAAATTTTTCGGGTCACATTTATAAAATAAAACTATGCTTCACTAAATCGTTCCACATTGGTTAACATAAATGATTAATAATGAGATGCTTCTAGTGTAAGCTTTTTAACAAAAAAATTCTTTATAAATAGTATTTAACATCTTGTTTACCAAAGAGGTCCGAAATTGTATACAACTTTTTAAACAAATCTTGTACTATCTTTTAGATAATTGATTATTTTATCTAACATTCTATTTCTAATCAAAAATAATAGAAACAAAAATCAACCTTTTGGCATTCGTTGTTGACAGACTTCAATTTTAAATTGAAATTGTTTTAAAGGCGATCCTTGAATTCTTGAAGTAAAGTAACTGTTTTCTTTTTTACTAAGATGTTATTAAATCATTCTGATCCTGTTTAAAACCATTTATATTTATTAAAATATTTAAAAAATATGCATGTGATCAACTACAATTTTTTTTTCAATTTTGTGAGCCGGGTCAATGTCCAAAGTCCGACTCGGCTCAACTTTGCCAAATGATCGGCTAGAAACTAAATATATTTATGATGAAATTGCATCAATATTATTTTGTTTTTGTACATTTTGTTTCATGGGGATCTGATGCTCTTTCAGACAAGTGCTCGTTCGGGCGAGGGCCTAGGGAGCAAGTGTCCTTTTGCTTACCGTTAAATCCGCCACTGGTAGCCAAATGTGAATTAATTGACTTTTGTAAACTTCGTAGGATGCACAACTGCCCAAAATTCTAATTACATGGTCAGCGAATACCTATTGTTGATCAAATCACATTTTTAGGTATTATATTTAATAATTAAGTTACCTGGAAGTCGCACATTGATGCTCTATCCACGAAATGCATGGCGCTTTTAAAAATCCTCAATATGCTTGCCCATTCCACATGCAGTACAAGCCGTGATACACTTAATAAAATGTATACTGCTTTAATTATATCACGGACTGGCATCATACGGTTATGCGCATAAAAGTAACCTAAAGAAATTGTAAGCAATACATCAAGGGTATACCTACGTCTTATTACTGGTGCTTTTCGCACCAGTCTTTCTAATGCTCTATACAGTTTGTCTCACAACTCGCGCCCCAGACGAAACTGACACTTGCCGACGACAATAGGTTGCCAACAAATAGAAGAAAATAATTTGCGGCTGCTTGCATAACGGAGTTACAAGACTTTTTAATCCACCAATCCCGGAAGGATATCTTGAGGTGTGATGATATTATTACAAAATAAAACTGGTTGCTAGGTTTTAAAAATACTACTAGTGAGTTACAAAATTTGCTTGACTTTACTGTAATTTTGACACTTTAGAGTTGACTTTTCACTGTCAACAAATTTAGGTTAGCGAAGGTGTCATCCGAAATCATCATTTATATCGTACAGTGCAACGTGTTGTATAGCAGCTGTGTAAAATGTGTTAAACGAAAATATGATTGTCATTTTTAAGTAATCAGCGGCTGAATACATTTGCCTTTTTTTATTCACCTTGTCAAATTTAATTTGACACTGATATTTCGAAAACTACAGTCGCCCACACATTTTAAAGAAGATTTGATTTGTATAAAACCCTAGTAACGTAAAATTACGGCAAACACACGTTAAAGGTGTAGGTCTCTGATTGGTCAATTTTAAGACGTCTTTTCTCGAATATCTTTTAAGCTAGATTTTTTTCTTCGAAATTACACATCCGAGTGCAGTCTCGTGTTTCCTCATTCGCTCTGGGGCGCGAGTTGTGAGACAACCTTACTCCTTCTAAATACACATTAAAAGTGAAATATTCATGAATGTCATAAAGCTGTCAACAAAATAACTACCAATGATAAACATAACATTCTATTCTGTGAACAAGATACACCTCCGTGGGTAATCCCTAATTTTATTACGTTAAATATCATTCTTCATGATAGAGCTAATAAAAAATAAAACAGGATCCCCAATTTTTGAAACCGAATGTTTTACCAAAATAAATTTTAGAACAGAGAATATATTTTACGGATTGTTGACTTACCTGGATAAGCTGTCTAAACACAATAACACAATATGGTGCGACTATTATACAGGCTTGCCGGCTCGCCGCTACAGGCCATAAAAAATTAACTGTGCAAAATGCTTTATTTAATTTTATTTTATTCTTTATCTTAAATTATAATATTTACGGCTGTTTCATTTTTTTTTATCAATTCATGGCTTATGGGAGGAATAATTACCCCCCTTTAGACCTCCCCCCCTCTCATATAAGCGCCTGCTATAGTCCTAGTATGAAAAGACGTATATTTTTTAGCTCCCGCTACTCTTGGTAAGGGAGGTATAGGGAACGAAATTGATCATTTTATTACATAACAATAGGGGATTCCACCATTTTTATCTTCCGTCACTTTTAGGTAAGGAAAGTATTGTCTTTGGTCAAAAAAATGGATGATGAGTTTTTAATGAATAAGCACGTTTTAGGTTCCCTAGAATGCAATTTTACTATTTTTACGATGATGTCTGTAGGTATGTATGTATGTATATGGATGGATGTATGTATGCATGTATGTGTGTGTGTGACGATTTTTTCGGATCGCATAACTTCAATACCACCTTTCCAAAAATTATAATTTTTGCGTATTCCTTTTCTTTACCTCTATATGAAGAGCTGATTAGATTTTGGTTACGATTGGTCGACTGGAAGTACCCTAATTTGAAGATTTTAACAGTTTTTCTTGAAAAAACGGTGTTAAATATCATTTTTTCACATTTAATGTTATTATAAATATTAAAGAATATTTTATTCTCTATAAGATTTGATTACATTTTATACTTCATATTCAATGGATATGAGTAATAAATTTATAAAGAAATTAAATTTCATAAAGCAGCAAGCTGTGCTATATAACCATGGAAACATCTACTATATTAAGAAAATTATGATTGACAGATGTCAGTGTCAAGTGCATTTGACAGTATCTTGGACAGTATGTTTGTGTTATAATTTTACTGGAAATATATCCCTTACAAAAAACTTTCTGTGTGGAATTTGTACAGAAAACATAGAACTGAAGGTAATGTACTGGAAATATGTAATCTTTTACAAGAAAATCTCTGTGTGGAATTTTTTACAATATACATAGATCTGACCACGATATCTGACGGTAGGTAATGTGCTGGCCACATCAGATTTTTTAAATATAATTTCATCTGAACGTATAAGTAAAACTAAGACTGTCGGTGAAAATCCGGTGAAAAAATTCCTATTAATAAGCGAGTTATAGTTCTCCGAAATTTGAAAATATAGATGTGACGTCACGAATATAAGTTTTTATATCAAACTATTTTCTTCATGGACCTAAATGTTCTTGAAATATATGCTATTTCTAAATTATATTTATACAAAATAAATGAATATTATTATACTGTACAAGTCTACATGATTTATATTTGGAAATGTATTTAAATTATTAAGTTTAATGCAAAATATTTATATTCAAATAAAAACTGTTTGAGAGTTGCACTACTGGACTGATAGCCACGCCTCTGCTATTTGAATTTCTCTACTTCCATTGGTAGTTGGCTTCGCCCCTAACTGGGTATTCGTTACATATTTATAGGCCCTCTTTGAGTCGCCAATCAAAATAATATATATGTATTTCGTATGAGTGACGAGCTGCTATAACAAAAATCCCCTTATTTCCGAAGTATTTCAATTATGTCGTTTTATATCTTTATTAATATTTATTATTAAGCATATACTTTCAATATATTTTCCTAATTTCTTTAAAATCAATTGCACTGTAATCCCCTATTGTAAATAATGAATACATACTTACATCTACCATAATTATTAGTAATACCACTAATGCGGGTAGAAATTTAACATTGACTTACATATATCGTTTGGTTTTGTTATGATGCATGATGTTTGAAAGTAGCGGTAGTGGTGATAAAAATACCAGAGATACCAGGTTTATTTCGTGGTTGCCGTGGTCCGATTTTTACCAACCTTTTTAAGGAACCGCGTTCTGAATAGAAACTGGAATAATTTCAGGAGTTACGGAACACTAAACCGTAAACCTGATCGAACCGGTTGCGTTACGGAAATTGTTGACTGATTAATAAAAAAATCCATTTTACAATGAAATAAAATTTAATGAAATATATATTTTCACGTACAGTAATGATACATATATTTGTTTATTTATCAACACAATCTAAGAAATATTGTATAAAATTCTTAACAATGTTTCATTATAAACATAATGCGATTTCTACAAAAATGAACGAATGATTGCATCAATTGAACAATAAGTTCCAAAAGCCCAACCAAGGATACCAAATAACATTAAAAATAAATCGCGCACCAAAATACACTTTGCTTTCCCAAAATTATCTGGCCATCGTAAACATATATCTATTAACGGTGGAAAAATTATTCCTAAAAAAGACGAGCAAAATGCTCCAATTAGAGAGATGAATAATCCTAGTCTTGCAATTGATATTGCCAATATAACTGAAACATATAATCAGTAAATTATATTCGGTGAAAATGATCTTATGATTTATATTGTGGTATTTTTCAAGATATCAGTCAAATAAATCATCAAAAAAATGTTTGTCATCGCAGTAAATGGGTTAAAGAATTAAGCGTGGTGTTATAATTTGTGCTGCTACATGGAAAATTAAGCATCGAAGAAATACTTTCATCTTATGAAATATGATATAAACATTTATCTTGAAACCTACCATAATATAGGCTATCTTATATATATTCTTACATGACGTCAGTACTATAATACTTCTTAATACGTAATCCCACATCAATTTATGTTTGCTTGTTTCCATATATTCGAAAATATATTGCTCCCATAATATTTCTGTTACAGGATATGCTTGCAAAGCATATGATAAATAAATCGCAAGGCTAAATAATATTCTTACAGCTTGAGCCAAGCTAGAAATAACAACAATGAAAAATAATGTAATAATGTAACTATATGTAAATAGTTATTTATGTAATAAAGCATTATCCCACGAACCATACAAAAAAAATTCTACGCCCGCCTTTAATTATAAAAATGTTTAAAAATTTGGATTTGACTCTGTTCTCGTTTCTATGAGATTTAAATGCAGAAAATAAGTATAAACAGTGGTGGCCCCATGGAGTATACTTCATATACGCCGTATATTCTCAAGGATTTTCTGCGTATACAGCATACTGCGTATACTTTCAACTTTTAAACAATTTATGAAAAATCGGTGAAAAAAAATGATTTTATTTTATTTTATCGTATCCAGCACATACATATAGACAAGTAAATTAGGAATAACACAAAAGCGAAACTTAAAAAAACCACTGATGTTGATGTTCCTTCGTTCCTTGTTTGGAAGATTAGCTGGTGCTAAAAAAATGATCAGATGTACGAAAGGAGAAAAGAAAAAGAAGAAAATAGTATATTGTGTAACGAGTTTTTAATGATAGCTATTAAGTCACGAGCATTAAGAGGCATATGTACCCCTGTGCTAAAATATGAAGCGAAAATTCAAATAAATTGTTCCTGTACTAGAACTATTAACATTTTAAAAAATTCAGCACAACACAAACCTACTTGCGATATTAACTTGCATTTTAAAAAATAATTATTGAAATCTATTAGTATTTGACTTTGATTTTATAGGCAAAACAGCATTTCTCGATTATGCCATAAAATTAATGTCAAATACTAATAAATTTCAATAATTATTTTTTTAAAATGCAGGTTAATATCGCAAGTATGTTTGTGTTGTGTTGATTTTTTAAAAATGTTAGTGATTCTAGTAGAGGAACAATTTATTTGAATTTCGCTTCATATTTTAGCACAGGGGTAAATATGCCTCTTAAGTTTACCATATGAGCCATGGTGTAATTCATGCGAGTGTATTAATTGTCATTAGGCCTGTTCTTTTCGCCACTTTGCATCTACGGTTTATTGCGACTTCTATACAGAGTATATGGGTTCGGCAGTAAACTGTAGATGCATGGTAGCGAAACGAACAAACCTATTATATATGTGTTGCATCATACCCGTGGCAGAATTAGTTACTACGGTACGATGAGCTCACTGGTCAGTGGTGTCGTTAAAATCGTCTGGCTCCCTTGTTGGTTATGCAGATTCGGCCTAATTTAAAACTGTCACAAGTAGTTTGCCAGTAAAAATGCATGTATATAAGAAAATCAAATTGTGTTTATATTTAACACTGAAAGATAAATTAAATATTCCAGTAATAAATTATGATTATTTACATTACTTAACACCCTATATATATATATATATATATATATATATATATATATATATATATATATATATATATATATATATATATATATATATATATACAGGGTGATTCATCGGTCTGTCCTCTCTTTATAACTCTTTTATTTTAAGTCCGATAGAAAAACTCTTTAAATATAATTTATATGATACATTATTATCTATCTACGTACCATATCCATTTATATACAGGGTGCTCCATTTAAGCGCAACAATATGTAACTTTATATTTTTTAATGGAACACCCTATATTTATTTATGTATTTTGATAGTAAATTAGATTCCCGTTAAAAAAGTATTAAGTAATAAGGGGTCTAAAATTATAAATTAAGAAGTTATTTACCTTTATTCGTTGAATGATATGTTCCTATCATGTTATTATTAACAAAGTAAGCTATGGATAATTTGATCAATTGTTTCGAATTTAAACAAACAAGTTGTCCAAATACTCTTAGTTTATCATTGTTTATGTTGATGTGAAAATGAATAATACAAATTTTAGTAAAGATGAGATGGTTAGTATAATATTTATAATACAAAAATCTATTGAAGTTGAAGGACAAGTTTTCGAGCATTTATTATAATATGCATTATTTAGTCTGTCACTAAATTATAATAGCTTCTTTGGAATTAGTGTAATGTTTAAAATAAGTATTAATAAAAAAGGATCAAAATTTTGTATTATATTATGGGTTTTTCCACTCTGAACTACTATTTTTTATGAACGTAAATAACTTCTTAATTTATAATTTTAGACCCCTTATTATTTTATACTTTTTTAAAGGGAATCTAATTTACTATCAAAATAAATAGATAAATATAGGATGTTCCATTAAGAAATATAAAGTTACATATTGTTGCGCTTAAACGGAGCACCCTGTATACAAATGCATATGGTACGTAGATAGACAATAATATATCATACAAATTATATTCGATGAGTTTTTCTATCTGACTTAAAATAAAAGAGTTATAGAGAGAGGACAGACCGATGAATCACCCTGTATATATATATATATATATACATATATATATATATATATATATATATATATATACAGGGTGTTATTTAAAAAGCGAATCATAGGCGTTTAACATGGGAAATCAGTTTTTCCTTGCGCAAAAGTTCCCATCTAATTTTAAGCAATAAAGTTTCAAATAAAAATTGTAGATAATAAAAATAGATAATTAAATTGTACGCCTAAATCACTACAGATTTAATTTTGCACGTTTGGTAATGTGTAAAATCGAATTAGAAATTGTAGAAATATTGCTCATTTGTAGCGATAGCCATCGAATTTTAACAAATTTTCTAAGAAATGCATATCGTTTGAATTGTCAAAATTTATATTTTTCAGGTTACAAAATAAAATTTAAATATAATCTCTGCAGTGATTTAGGTGTAGAGTATAATTACATGTAATTTTTATTTGAAAATCGAATTTCTGACAGTTCAAAATAAATGCATTTCTTCATAACTTTGTTTCCATTCCATGGCTATCGCCACAAATAAGTAATATTTATTGAATTTCAAATTCAATTTCACACGATACCAAACGTGCAAAATTAAATCTGTGATTTAGGGCCACTTTTACAATCATTAGATAAACCTCGTATAACGCTATACCAGGTATAAAATTGGAAATTGTATTTTACAAACCTCGGATAAACCTCAGATAGAATAAACACCAGTATTTCTTATCCCATGGAAATCGGTCGTATAAACGTCGGATAACTTTATCCATGGTTCTTATGGATACCACGTAAACACAAACGATGTTTTGTTATTCATACGTTTGACAGATGTCAATCAAGTATTTCATCATCACTGTCAGAATCAAAAATAACATTTATATCATCTAACATCGTGAAAAATGCAAATTAGAAGGCAGAAATAATAACAATATTGAAGAAAAATAGTCTAACAAGAAAATAATTTTATTGTGCCAATACCAACTTAAAGTGATTTAACGTAATTCCTGGTATAACTATCTGACAGATAAAAATGCATTGTAAAAGACAGTCTTGTTTATCGAAGGTATAATTGCTAGGATAAAGTTATACCTCCGATAGCTATTCCATAGTTTATCCATCAATTGTAAAAGTGGCCCTTAGACGTACAATTTAATTATCTGCAACTTTTATTAGAAACATTTTTGTCTAAAATTATTTGGGAACTTTTGCGCGTATATATAATCTGATTTTGACTTTTCAAAAGAATTTGATAACAATATGATAAAAAGAGATAGAAATAGTGATCACTGATTCAAGCATACCGAATCGGAATATGTGAACGCAACATACCGCAAGTGAACGATTATCGCCCGAAATTGCCTTTTACTTTAATCTGCATTTACTGGCTAGGTTCAACAAAATAAATACCGTTCAGTATGCATCTAGTGCTAATTTTTGCTAGACTACCGGTATCCCGGCTGAACGCGAACAGTGAGAAGAACAGAGACCGTTCGATTAAATGTTCAGTGAACACTTGGCCGCTGAATTCGCCCAAAGTTAACAATAAGTTATAGCAAGACGAGGACGAGATTGTCTATATTTAGTAGATATTTTTACTGATAGTGTGATATATGGGGATTATATAGTCTCCTTTTACTTACGGATGATTAATGTCAATATTCAAAGTAATACTTGAATGTGTTTCTTCTCCGTATTTCCAATAGCCAAAATGTCCAGTAAAAATAGCTAAAAATGTAACTATTGCCATTCCTTGATTCAATGTACCAAACCAACCACCCCAATATTTAGGGTCTTTCATATTTAATTCAATTGACAAAATCTGAAATAAATGTAGTTATTAAAACGAAAGTTAAATTTATAACACCAAAAAATAGAATATGAAGTTTGGTCAAAAAGTAACGAGAATTTTTATTTATTTCAAAAAGTGATAATTTCTTCCATATTAAATAAAATGAAGTTTAGTATAATATTTCGAATATGAATCAATAATAATACAGAACCAAACAAATTATATAAATATGTAGATTTCATTTCTACTTTTTTCACTCTGTAAGTCTTTATACAGGTGTTTCAAAAATATTGCAAAAATTAAGGATTTGTAAGATTTGATATTAGGTATAGTGATTGTAATAATAATAAAAAAAATACCTGAAATTCGCCAAATTAAGTGTACATTTTTATTACCACTGGCTGACACGAAACTATAATTTAAAAAAAAGACTTGAGTTATCTAATCACATATCACGTAACTGATGTTGAATAGAAATAAATTTATTAATAATTATTTTTTATTAAAAAATTCGAGTCGGCCTGTGGCAATAGGTCTCTCAGCCACGAACAGGAATGGAAAACAACATGTATAAAAGTGTTTATACACATGTATAAAAGATCTGTATAAAACGTACAGTGTGTTCAAAAAAATTCCTAACTCGGTGTAGGCTATGAACAGAGAAACGTATGTCTGATTATTATTCAATTTAAAAGTCAAGTTGTCAAAATTGATCTTGAAATGTGAGAAAAGACAATAAAGAAGGATACAGTATACTGCCATTTAGAGTTTTCTAATGTATTTCCACTTCTAAATTAAGATTCAAGAAAAAAGCTTTGATTTTTTTTAGATAACATTTTTGACAATATCTCATGTCAAATTGACATTTAATTAAATATTGTTAAATTGACATACGTTTCTTTGTTCATAGCCTACTCCGAGTTAGGAAATCCTAACTCGGAGTAGGCTATGGACAAAGAAACGTATGTCTGATCATTCAATTCAAAAGTCAAGTTGTCAAAATTGATCTTGAAATGTAATTTTAAGGAGAAAAGATAATAAAGAAGGATACAGTATATTGCCATTTGCCGTTTTTAATTTATTTCCTTCTAAAATAAGATTCCAGAAGAAAAGTTTTGATTTTTGACAACACCTCATGTCAAATTGACATTTAATTAAATACTTTTAAATTGCCATACGTTTCTTTGTTCATAGCCTCCTCTGAATTAGGAATTTTTTTGAACACACTGCATTAGAACATCCTTGGTTCAAAATGTTATTTAAATTCAAGCTATTATAAATTTTACTCACTTAGCGCACTGCCGCACCATGTCCTAGGATCTCACGGGATATTTTAAGTCACGTGATTTATTTGAAAATTTATACAGTTTTCAATAATTTATAATTTTTTTTCTTAATAATTGTATTTCTAAAATTTCTTCTTAAATAAAATATTTCCTCCTCCATTTCCATTTTTCTCTTCAAATTCATATAAAGTAGTTTCACTTTTTTGATTCCGAAATGGAACCGCTTTCCTGAAATTATGTTTTGGTTACATAATGAACCGCTTAAGCAGAATCTTGGTCACCGGGGTTAAGTTACAGAATATGCTATTAATATAAAAGTATTTCATTCAATGTCAATTTGTCACGAGAAATTGTCGAAAATTTTATCTAGAAATGGAAATAAATTGTAAAACGGCGAATAGCAATATTCTGTTTTCTTTTTTATTATCTTTTCTCCTTAAAATTACATTTCAAGATCAATTTTGACAATTTGACTTTTGAAATGAATTGGCAACTCGGAAGTATCGTTGGTAGGATAAGTTAATATTATGTGATATTCGTTTTTTTGTATAAATATTAATTTTATCCATTATATTTATATTATTTACTTTCAGAAATGCAGTACTTCTTATAGTATATTCCGTAACTTAACCACGACCGTGGTTATGGTTTTCTTGTGATTCACGTTGTCATGTTAAGGTCATTGAAAAGTGGTTGTGATTCGAAACATCTTGGTTAATTTGTGTCGGTAAAGCAGCGAACAACCGCATCATTAGAAATAAGTGACAACGTAACTCTATTTGTCTATTTTATACTAACGTAAATATTATACATAATAATTATATGTTTATACAATTTTATTTATTATATTATAAAACATAAGGAAATGACCACAACAACCACAAAAATATTGTGGTCGGTGTGGTCACGAAAAAGTAACCAAAACTTTCAGGAACCACATTTCGAAATGGAACCTCGATCCTGAAATTATGTTTTGGTTATATTCCGGAACGTTTAACCAGAACCTTGGTCACCGCGGTTAAGTTACGGAATATATTATTAATACTACACTATCAACGTTAGTTCCATTTTGTCGCTGTGGTCTTATTTTCATTCGGCAATGATGTTCAGACCACGGATCAGACATACGTTTCTCTGTTCATACCCTACTCATGCAGAGTTAGGTGTTTTTAACACACTATATTTCATATTCGTATAATGTATTGTAATTATAAAGTTCCATTTTGTGAATTTCTGATCGGAAATACCCTATATTCAGACACTTGCCTATGCATATATCAAGCAAACAATATTTCGCTGTATCACTAGTGAATATTTTTACAGCCCTTATACTATTACTTTGCTCTTTCCAATAACACAGCAAAATATTGTTCTCGATCCTTCAGTGTATTCTGTATAGATTTAAATTGTTCTACAATGTTGTTATTTTATTACTTTTAATAGTGCCTTTTTTTTTGGTACCCAAATTGGGGAAGTATAGAAATTATAATGAAATACACTAAGCATGATATTATAAAATATTCTTACTGCTCCAATAGAAAGTATAGCAAACATAGCCGTGCCCATGAACAGTGGAAGCAATTTAATTGAAGCGAAAAGTGATCGGTCACTTATTGGCGGCAAATCCTGGCAAGTAAAATAGTAGATGCTTATTAATCCAAACAGAGTAACTAAATTTCCAAAATGCGAAACCGGAGCCAACCATTTTAAATTTTTAATGCAACACAATGGTAGTAATAGTATTAATAAGATAATCATATAAATTTCTTGACTAATATGATACTCATCATCTGTATTTATATCTACAACTTGTTTGACATTGGATGCACAGAATATCAGATAGACACACATCGCTCCTACTTGAAAGAAAATTATTAAAACATTTACAAGGATTCTGAAAAAATAAAATTAATTACTTATATTGCATTCCACCTTAATACTGAAGCCAGTGGCGTAACTAAAAGTTTGGGGGCCCGCCCGCAAAAAGTTTTTGGGGCCCATTTTATTTGTAGCGTTTATCATGAGGAACTACATACCACAATAACTTGTGGAAATTGTGGCTAGGCTCACTTTCATCTGATTTGACATGTTAAGAAGCAAATTAACTAATATACATCCCACCAAAGTCTTTGTATGTTGTGGCATTTACTATGAAAATGTAGCACAGTCCACTGGTGAACATTACAGGGAATTGATTCATACATTTTTGGTATCCCAAATGAAAGAACTTGGACAAAATATGGTATTAGCAAGATGGATCAGTATCATACAGTTTACATAGTAGCATTTTTACGAAAATCATTCTCGTATCGTTATTTAATCCCACGTTTGGGTAATATATATTGGCCGGCAGGTGTCCTGATTTGACAGCCCCAGACTTCTTTTTATGGGGTTATCTTAAAGGAAAACTCTGGATCAGTTGCAAAAAAATATTTGCCAAGAAAACGAAATTCTACCGGCCGAAATGTGATAGAAAATAAAGAGCTTGATTTTGCATAGCGTATAAGGAGCCCCTTAGCCAATATTATTTTTGGAAATTGACATTTAAAAAAATTAAGGACTAAATAAATTTGTATGTTGCTACAAAAAAAAAAAAGATTAAATTCAAAATTTTGCAGTAGTAATAAAATTATAAATCATGTAAACTGGGGCCTCTCTAGAGCCGGGGGCCCGCCCGCAATGCGGGCCCTGCGGGCCCGTTAGTTACGCCACTGACTGAAGCATTGCGTAAAATAGGTCTCACAATTCATCATCGGTAATTGAATAATAATTGTCGCTGTCGATTTACAATGTAAACGGTTTACTTGCCAAACCCATATTTTGATACTTGACGTATTAACTTTGTATTTTATATATTTTAGTTTTAATTCTATGTATGGATGTATCTATCTAGGCTAGGGCTTGACGTGTCCGGAAAATTTATCGCCGGTAAATTGACCCCGGAAAATTTATCGCGGAAAATTTACCGCGTGGAAAATTCATCGCCGGTAAATTGATCGCCCGGAAAATACATCGCCGGTAAATTGATCGCGAGGTAAATAGATCGCCGGTAAATTGATCGCGTGGAAAATTGATCGCGGGGAAAATTGATCGCCGGAATGTTGATCGCCGGAAAATTAATCGCGAGGAAAATTGATCGCCGGTAAATTTATCGCGTGGAAAATTGATCGCGGGGAATATTCATCGCCGGTAAATTGATCGCGGGGAAAATTGATCGCGGGGAAAATTGATCGCCGGAATGTTGATCGCCGGAAAATTAATCGCGAGGAAAATTGATCGCCGGTAAATTTATCACGTGGAAAATTGATCGCGGGGAATATTCATCGCCGGTAAATTGATCGCCGAGGAAAATTGATCGCTAGGATATTTAAGCATACAAAAAATATTGTTTATAACAAAACAATGGAGTACATTTTACTTTTTATAAAATATACTCGTATTAATAATTTAGTTTAAAATTACTTACCTATTAAAATATTTTGCCATATCACTAGATCTGTTTTAGACAATTTATATATTTTATTTATACAGAAACAAAAAAAAAGATTAAAAGGGGAATATAAAACTACCTATCATGTAAGAGTAATGTTAGTGATTTGGTGTTATACTCTATATAGCGATCAATTTTCCCCGCGATCAATTTACCGGCGATGAATATTCCCCGCGATCAATTTTCCATGCGACAAATTTACCGGCGATCAATTTTCCTCGCGATCAATTTTCCGGCGATCAATATTCCGGCGATCAATTTTCCCCGCGGTCAATTTTCCACGCGATCAATTTACCGGCGATCAATTTACCTCGCGATCAATTTTCCGGCGGTCAATTTACCGGCGATGAATTTTTCCCGAGATGAATTTTCCGCGATAAATTCCAACGACAAGTTTTTAACCAATCATGATGCAAAACACTTGAAAATTCAACCAATGGGAACAGTATTATACTGATAAAACTCCGTTACCCCGATAATTTTCCGCTACCAAGTAAATAAACTGTTGTTATTGTTTATAACTGTCAGTGTGAAAGTTAATTAGTATTTCAAGTTTAAAAATAAAATATTAATAATTAAATTGTTTCATTTTGCGTTGTCTTTGGAATTTATCTCACCAAATTCCACACGACCTCTCTGATTTTCTCAGATAAACTTTTATTTTTAAACACTCATTCTTTTTGCTTATAAGCAAAATCACTCAAGCAAATTGACATTAGGTAAAACCCCTCCTCCTTCGGAGTCGGGATTTACCATGCAGTTTGCTTTCGTCTTTGATGCTAAGCAAAAAAAATTCGTGCAAAATAAAAATTTATCGATAAAATCAGGAGGTCTTGTGATATTACTTCTGATAAATTTACCGCGATCAATTTACCCGCGATGAATTTTCCGGGAACCGAACATTCAACCATATCGAACACACCATTGAGAATTTACCATGTTACCGCGATTTGTGTAAATAAATAACCGAAAAATGGGTCTCAAGAATCCATTCAACTGGGCGAAGCAGAAGAGGGCATTTAAATATTATTTTCAGAACATAATACCATTGATCACAGTTCAAAATAAAATAAAGATAATCATTGTTGTGTCATATTTTAAAGTTCTGAAGTGTTTATTGGAAAATCTTTTGTAAGTGGCAAGCTTATAGCATCCGAGTGTGATAAATACAAATAGCTATATAATGGACAATGAACATTAATATCAGAAAATAAGTAAGTATACATACGGAGCATATGGTGCGCAACCATGTAAACATTTTGGACCCAGTAGTACAGCTTTTCGGAATGTCTGGGGGTAGCTTATTTCTGAAGTTTTTTCCTTTTTGCATAATACGTACATTGATTTAAACTGAAATAAAATTTATATCAAGGAAAATAAATATTGAACCATAATATTTTCATCCATTCTGTATTCATTAGAGTTATTATATTTATCATATATTCGTAACTATTATACCCAATTTTTTGTAAGAATATAGTCGTGGGAAGATATGGTGCAGTTTGATCTTGTTGTTTGATTGTCAAAAGCCAAGATTAAACTGCTACTATCTTCCCACCACTATACTCTTACAAAAAATAGGGTATAGATATAAATTGTTGATGCTCCTACATCTGCTATAGAAAACAACGAGGACGATGAAGGGAGATAGTTTCGAGAACTTGGTTATTGATGGGTAGGCGGGAGTCTAGAGCAGGGGTGGGGAACCTTTTTTCTATCACGGGCAATTTGAAATTCACATCATTCGCGGGTCATACAAAATATACAACCCCCCCCCTCCCCCGCCGGGTTATTGAAATGATACTATAACCTTAGCTTTTTATTTTAGTTTTTATTTGTGTAAAAACATGTTTAGATATAATATGCATATTTAACATATATATTATTGCCTCTCTAGAATCCACTACCTCTAATGTGAGGGTTGGAACTGCTTCATTTTGGTGTTTGTGATTCGTGTGATATCAATTGGTATATTTGACGTTGCTACTCGCAACTGATTTTTCAGGTTTGTATTGGTCAGCCTGGAGCGTAGTCAATTTTTTTGCGATGGCGTTTTGAAAAAATCTGCTCACAGCAATGAGTTGTTCCGAACATAGATGCATATTTCAATGCACGTCTCCTTAAAGTGAGATAATCATCATAACTTATGTAACGTTTATAGAACTCAAGCATGGAAGGTTGTTGTACCTAGTTTTGTAGCTCAATATACAATATATATTTTTTAATTATATCAAAATTTACATTACGAATATTATTTAGTTAATATAAATTTATTTTGCTTTGGAAAAAAAACTGCACAATTTTTTGAATTTCAAGGCTCGCCCGCGGGCCGCGCTAAACAACTAGGAGGGCCGTATACGGCCCGCGGGCCGGACGTTCCCCATCCCTGGTCTAGAGGTATGTTTGTGATTTACTTTTCCAAAGGGGAACAACAGAAGAACACCTTTCAACGAGCCCGCTGAAACGACGGGCATCAGCAGTATAGGGCGCGAGCAGACACGTGACTCGTGCGTCCTTGACGTCCATGGAATCAGCTGATGTGTGTGCGTTTGTCATTTTGACAAGATCAATGTCACTTTGACAAGACCAGTGTCGTGACCAGAGACAACTATCTAAAGAGAGATTAGACAGACTTATGGGTGGCCTTGTAACAAAGCGTTTGGCGATGAGGGGCAAACGGAGCACGGGGAAAATAGTTCCTTGCATATTTCTTCAGATGGCAGCAAAATCACAAAAATGATGAAGACAACATAGAAGGCAATGCAAAACAATATAATGGAAAATTTAAAGGTCAAACTGAAAAATTTAAAAGCTGACATGACATACATAATTTTTGATTCCACATTATTTGAATTTTTATATGTTTAAAACATACAGAGAACTCGTAAGGCATCTATTGAACATTAATTACTTTTTATATAATAATATTTATAAATTCTTCTTATATATGTTTCTGTAGAATTTCATGGAGAACAAATTCTTAATGCTTGTATATCGAATGATATAGAACTTCCCGAAATTTACAAATTAGGAGATAAATATCCTGAACATTCATCAAATGACCTTGATCATTTGCAATTCTTTAGAAGAATTCTATATGAGAAAAGAAAGGAACCAACACAAAAAAAGTAGAAATCCATAGTTGTTTAAAAGCTGACAATGGGCCCTATTCTGTAACTCGGTGGTTAATTTTTAACCACTGGTTAAAATTTTTATCCAATAGTTATTGATTTGACAACTAAAAATCCCTTTTTTTGTTATATGTCAACATACTTGATTGGATAAAAATTTTAACCAGTGGTTAAAAATTAACCACCGACTTACAGAATAGGGCCCAATATCGTTCATAAAGTTACGACTATATGAGTTATGTGAAGAACTATGAAGATGTTGGAGGTTGATATTCCTTAGCTCCCAATTTTCGTTTCTTTTTTTCACCTACGTAGGTCTCTTTTCAACACATTTAAATAATATTTAAAAATTCTTTCAAGAAAATAATACTAATGTACATATCCGATTGTGTTGCTTACAAGTTTTAGTTTACACACATACATAAATGTAAAAATATAGCTCAGATATTACAGTAAACAAATTAGAAATTGAATCTTGCAAAGAGCTGAGGATATTGCAAAAAAATATATAAACTTGTATATACACAAACATTTATATTTTTCACTATTCCTCAAAATAATTATCTGGAAAAATATTAAACTCTCTTATTAATATTATTTATATACCTACTAATTGTTCTTTTGCAATTAAAAATTTGTACACTATATTTTTAATAAATATTCATAATACGTATCAACATGGGGTTTTCTTTTTCTTTCAAATATTAAAAAAACTAATTTTAAAAACACCGGTCTACGTTTTAAAGATCTAGTTACCGTGGTTTAGTTAGTTGCATAATATGTTGATAGATGGCGAACTTTATAACGATACGAAAGCATTGAGTTTCCAATCTCTCTTTAGATAGTTGTCTCTGGTCGTGACTTATTTTAATATTGTCACCTTATCATGTAATGTAAATGTGGAAAAAATGTATCCAAACGAAACTGTACTGAGAACATATTACAAATGTAAATTAAATTTTATTTACCAAAATATGGAGAGAATAAGTTATCAGTCCTGTAATTATTACATTTCCGGCTGTTCCAAGTATAAAACCTGAATTTTTATATGCTTCAGGCAAAGCTAAAATACCAGTTCCCAAAATTCCTTTAACTAAATGAATTAATGTGTTCAGTCGACTAAAAAAGGAGACAATTTAAATTGTTTAATGTCCAAATTTTTGACAGTACCCAGTGGTTCCTTCCCTTTGACGGTTCTCATATGGTTCATAAGGATCTGCTCTAAAAAATAAATTTATTAAATAAATAGTCATTTTATATTAAAATTAAATATTAGGTACAAATATTCGTCACGTTTATTCTGCATTTTTATTTAGTACTTCTCTACGTTTCCAGAATAAAGTATTTATTTCAGTTTTCTTTTCAAAGACAGTAAAAAAAACAATGGATGATTATAAATTTTCCACTACTAATAAGATCTCATTTTCTACAATTTATTTAATAGACTAGTAGTCCATTCAATAGAGATTTTTACCCAGAAAAGGTCGGGATGAAAAATGCAAGTTCTGGACTTTGGGAAGGCTCGGCGCGAGCCGTCATCTTTGATCAAAAGTGCAAAATGTTATTTTTTCGAGATTAAAATTAAAGATTATTAAATCTTCTGCAGATTTGAATTAATACTTTTTCTACATATTTTATGGATAAGTTTATAAAATTATCTAATTTAAAACTCCTTGGTTGCGCAGTTATACAAATGTATGTAACTGACATAAATGTCACTGTCAAAGAACTAATCATATCAAATTAATAATACTAGCATTTTAAAAAGAAAAAAGTAAATAGTGTTAAAGAGTTAAAAAAATAAGTGTAAAAGAGCACTAACCATTGAATATACGGAAAATTTATAATTTAATACCATTATTATATTGTTTGTTACTTGTAACGGGTACAAAGAGTCTATTAAATAAATTATTGTACAAAATGAGATCTTATTAGTACTGAACGATTTATAATCATCTATTGTTTTTTTACTGTCTATGAAAAGAAAACTGAAGTTAATACATTATACCTAAGTATTCATTTTGAAAACTTTGAAAAGTAATACATAAAAATGCAGAATAAACGTGAGGAATATTTGTAAGATTTAATTTTAATATAAAATAACCCTTTTTTAACAAATATAATTTTTAGAGCTGATCCTTATGAACCATATGAGAACCGTCAAAGGGTAGGAACTACTAGGTATTGTACTGTCAAAATATTACGACATTAAACAATCTAAATTGTCTCTTTTTTTAGTCGATGTAACACGTTAATTCATTTAGTTAAAGGAATTTTGGGAACTGGTATTTTAGCTTTGCCTGAAGCATATAAAAATTCAGGTTTTGTAATTGGAACAGTCGGAAATGTAATAATTACAGGAATGATAACATATTGTCTCCATATTTTGGTAAATAAATAAATATATCATCACGGCTTATTACCCATTGCTAGGTGTGCCAATCTGCTTGGTAAACAGATATCGGTAATGATGAAATATTTGCACCGTGCGGGCGCTTACCAGGCGTCACTTCACGGGCACTCATTGCAGGCGTGGAGAGTGCACCACAGAGGTGCCTCATCTATACAAAGTTCAAATCTTGATTCGTCGCTCCACTGTATTTCAACCCAATATTTGTGAGTTCTAGCCCATATTAGCCGGTTTCCAGTTTTTCTTTTGGTTTCCAGTCAGAAAAGGTTTTCTAATTTTTAATTTCAATTAACTCAGACTCGCATTCTTGTATGTAGTATAAAAATGATTGCATTATCTTATAGAAATTAAAGCTCAGTTTTTTTATAGCTCTCGTGCTCGTGGATGTAGATTATTGTTTACCTCTAATTCCGTTCCATATTGAAATTAGAGAAGTACAACTGGCACGTCGATTTGCCTTCAAAATTCTTCTAAACATTCTTATATTTGCTTTACTTTGACTCTGACTGTTAGCCGCATAAATTTAATTCTTTTGCAACACGATACGTAGATTTTCCTGATTGCGATAAACTTATGACATTGCGGAAGTCTTTTGATAAACTTTTACGGCGAACCATTTTCAACAATACGCTAAAAATGTTTATTTATCGAAAATGAAACAAAATTAAAACAGTATATAATCTATCCGTTTCTAAGTCAAGCTTCCTAAACCTTTTTAATACTATCGGATACATGGGCGAACTCAGTTTCGGCTTAACATATTTATTCCTTTCTTTTATTATTGCTTAAAAATATCTGACAATTATTGAATAAAGCTTGTCATTTGACTTAATTAAATTTTTGTAGAGCATTACTTGATAAAATGTGAACGGGCGAACTCATGTGATTTTGGGCTCGTATGTAGTATAGTCCGTTTTTAAACTAGGAGTAAATTCAAAATTTCCATAGTACAATCCATACGTTGAATGGCACAGCTCAGCCACGTTTACACCAAATCACAAATATTTTTTCCGTTTTGACATTTAGTCATAAAACCATAACCTCTGTTATTCAAAAACAGACATTTTTTTTAAAAAAACGAAGTCTGTAATATCATATTAATTTAGAATGAAAGTTTAATTACTTAAATTTATTTATACTTTATCTGGTTTAAGAATGCAGTGTAGTTTGGTATAGGGACATAGGCGCCGGCTACGTGGGGGCTTCTGGGCTCGAGCCCCAACACGAAAAAATCAGGGGGCTCTGACCGCACACTGTAAAATTTGAAGGGGTTTTGCCCCCAAACACAAATTAATTTTAATATCAATAAAAAGTACATTCATTTTGAAATATTTTTAATACATCAATTACTTATACAAAGTAACAATGTATCTTATAATAATAATAATAATAATAATAATAATAATAATAATATATTTATTTCCAACAGACAAAAGCCCAATGACAGGAAAACAAAGTTAATACAATTACACAAAAAACATAAAGTAAGTACATACGAAAATAAAGTACAATACAAAAATATAATAGAATCATAATACAGATGTTTTACAAATAGTATACAGATTATTATCATATAATATTAACTAAAGTACTGCGTAAGTAACGCGTGCGGACTAGCAAATTGTACTGTCACCAGTGTTGCCAGATTTAAAATGTAGTATTATTGGAAATTAAGAATAAAATTATCAGATTCTGTGAATTTTATATATATATATATATATATATATATATATATATATATATATATATATATATAGGGTGAGTCTGGGTTTTTCTATTACTTATAATAAAAAAGTTAAAGGGGGGGAGCGTCTTCCCAGACTCACCCTGTATATATATATATATATATATATATATATATATATATATATATATATATATATATATATATATATATATATATACCGTGTGTCTATCTTAAAGGTGTACATAGGAGATTAACATGGGCAATCAGTTTTTTGCAATTTCCTGCTCGCCTAATTCTTTTAAGCAAAAACGCGTCAAATAAAAGTTTTAGGGCACAAAATTTTGCATGGAAAACTATAAACAGAATTATCTTTACATGCTTTATAACGACAGAAATTAATTATGAAAATGTTGAAAATTACGTTGAAAATATCGACAGCCATGGAATTGAACAAAAAATAAATAAATGCTTGACGGTTTATCTGTCACAACGTAATTTAACTTATTTGACGTTTCTGACAATTTGATAAAACGTCAAGCATTTATTAATTTTTTGTTCAATTCCATGGCTGTCGATATTTTCAACATAATTTTCGAAATTTTCATATTTAATTTCTGTCGTTACAAAGCATGTAAAGGTAATTATGTTTATTGATTTAGATGCAGAATTTTATGCCCTAAAACTTTTATTTGACGCGTTTTTGCTTAAAATAATTAGTCGAGCAGGAAATTGCAAAAAACTGATTTCCCATGTTAATCTCCTATGTACACCTTTAAGACAGACACACGGTATATATATATATATATATATATATATATATATATATATATATATATATATATATATATATATATAATATTCAACATACATACAATTGAAATTTATATTCTATCTGTCTTATGGTGAGTTTCGCGGTAAATTAAAAAAAGTCGTTTTTTTAAATATTGGTAGATACCTATCTTAAGTCATAGATAAATTCGCATCATTTGTACAATTTTATTTATGTACCAATTTTAAGAAATAAAGGTTTTATTTGGTAAATTTTCTATTGCCTCTTTTTAGCCCTCGCACGAAAATCTAAAAGTCGGCGCCTATGTATAAAGACAACATTTCACGGATTGTGATTGATGCAAACGCGAGACAGTTTTAAACTGTTCCAATTGAAACTTTTTTCCTGCATTTGCCTACAATAATTGAGACTAGCTAAATGGAATTTAAGTGAAATAAATATCAATATAATTGAAAATAATAATATAACGTAAATATTTTGTATAAATACAAAAGACACATCACCTGTCAACCTGTCAATAACTGTCAAAAATATTTCATTATTTATTCAATTTCGCATGTCTGATGAAAATGGTCCTCAAATGGATGATATTGAAGATGTTCCACCTATAAATGATGTGTGAAAATTTCGATTATTGTAATATTTTTATTTTATCATATATAATATCATAAGTGGTAAATTTTTGCCGGAAAAATTTTCAGATTGTTACGAGAGCCGGTTGCCTAGCAATTTATTGAGTGGCATTGACAAAAAAATTACGAGTTGTCAAACGAGTAATTTTTGATCAATGTCACGAGATAAATTGGCAACAGGCTCGAGTAAAGCAATCGGAAAATTTTTCCAGGATAAAATTTAACCACGAATGGTATTCGGATGACTATTTCCAAAATAAAAATCAGGTAATCATTTATATAATTTTTTTCTTGACAAAAATCTTGTAAATATTTATTGTGTTTCGAGGTATTATGTTTCAGTTTGCTTTTTCAACGTTTTAAATATACTCCTGTCCAAATCGACTCGTTTTTAATAAAAACTGATAACACTGAAAATATACAGACTTTGACAGGTATGTAAACAATATGTTTCTAAATGTCAAAATTTTTTCGCTTATCAAAACTAACTTACTTGTAAAAATACGACATCTTATTGGCTTAAAGGGTGCGAAAAAACTTTTGTGACGGTGTTTTGTCGAAATAAAACTTGGTAACTAGGTAAAATCCTGAATTTGGATTGGTTTATATATTTATGAGTGAAATAGTCGAAATAAATCTTAGAATCGTATTTAACCCTAAAATGTTGCTGCGTAAACCGCTCCTCTCACCACTGCAATCTTAAAGCAGAAGCAGTATAAATATTTTATCTAGTTTTTTTTTATTGGTGTAAATCTGACTTTTGAAATTACTATTTCTAGTTTAAAAACAGAGTATAGTAGTTACGAGCATATGGTAAATGGTAAATTACCTCTAATAAATACAGAATGGACGAAAATGTTATGGTTGAACAGTTATTTTCCTTGATTTACATAAATTTTATTTCAGTTTAAATCAATGTACGTATTATGCAAAAAGGAGAAAATTCCAGAAATAAGCTACCCACAGACATTCCGAAAAGCTGTACTACTGGGTCCAAAATGTTTACATGGTTGCGCACCATTTGCTCCGTATGTACACTTACTTAGTTTCTGATATTGATGTTCATTTTCCATTATACAAATACTTGTATTTATCACACTCGGGTGATATAAGCTGGCCACTTATAAAGAATTTTCCAATAAGTATCAGAGCCGTAACTACAGTTTTGAGCGCTTGTGGCAAAAATTTTATTTGCGCCCCTTCATATCAAGAAAATAAAAACAGAATAAAGTACTGATGAGCGGTTCGCAAGTTACTAACAACTTATATACGATTAAAGTTAAACAATATCACGTAGGTATTTAATACGTGTCGAAATTTTAGATGAAATGAGATCTAAACCGATTTACAGATGTTTAAAATTTTAGAGGATTTTCATATAAGTTTAAATAGTTAGTAACTCGCGAACCGCTCAACGGCAAAAATCATCTATACCCTGTTCCATTTAAGCCATTCAGCAGATTGCCCTCGCATTAGCGCCAGTTTTAATTAGCCGAATTACATTGGGTAAACTTGTTTTTGTCTCCAATTTCAGCCAATCAGAAAGGTCAAAACTATTCCCTATTCTCTACAATACTGAATGGCTAGAATGGAACAAGGAAGAATACATGACATGAAGGAGAATTTCATGCTGAATTCAAATTTTATCGTATCTTTAACCGGGTCATAATATGGATAAATTTGTAGGAAAGAACAAAAAATATTCAAAAATCATCAATAATAAACTGTTATACATAGTTAAACCTATTATACTCTGTTCCATTTAAGCCATTCAGTAGATGTCGCTAGTTTTAAGTAGCCGAAATTACATTCGGTAAACGTGTCTCTTGTCTCCAATTTCAGACAATCAGAAAAATGGAACAAGATGGATACTAAGTACTAAATATCTAATATTGTTATTTTTTTGAGTAATTTAAATTTCTATCATAAATTGTTATTCTGGTTAACTATTTTTTAACATCTCTTTGAGAGATCATCCTATAGGCAAAAAATGTAAGAACCCTTTTATGTACAGGTGTCTCATTTTCGATGTTTTTTTAAGATATCTCGGGTAATATTAATGATAGAGCAAAACCGTTTGCACATTCCAGGGTCAACTTTCCCAGAAATGTTTAATAGTCACCACAGGACATTTCGATCTTCTTTTGTTTCTGAGCTACAGGCAAAAACTCGTTTTTCGCTCATTTTGAAAATATCTCATATCTTATTTATTATAAAAGTTAGAGAAAAAATGTTTATACAAAATTTTTACCGTTTTTTAAATAGAATAAAATGGCTTAATTAGATTTTTTGAAAACTTAATGATTCTCAAGATATAACACAAACTTATGATTTTTTAAATGGGAACCTATGTTGAAAATAGTCTCATATTTTTGCTTATTTTATAAGCTTATCAATGATATATAACAAGTCTACATTCTTTTGTTTTAAACTTGAATAAAAGACGAATTATTAATTTATTGAGGTGAAAATATTAGAAAACTCTTTGTGATGTATAATGTTTCTCTTACATACTCAGTCAAAATAAAAAAATTAAATCTTCGCATAAATTTTCAAGCACGTTGAGGTCATTTGTAGGAATTAACAAAGCCGTTCTAAATAATGTAGAAGTTTCCAAATATGACAAAAATATCATATTGTTCTTTAGTTGTTTTGGGAAAACGTTTGCGTACTAAATATAATTAGTAAACCATTATTAAAAAAAAAATTAAAGCGTTGACATAAAGATTAAGGTTAGATTAGGTTCATATATGTATAATGAAGTTAGCTGTTGTCAAATAATCTGGCTCATTCACAAGTATTATTTTGTAAAGATTGTTAATAATACCGACATACACTATTATTCACGAAAGATGACTATTCAAGGTCATTTGTTCGAAGAGAGAATACACATCACTTTATAGCAGTAGCTTAGCAACATTTTGTATTAGAAAGAGAAAGATTATTTGACCTATGTCTATTTAATTTATGTGGTGTGACAGATATACGTAAATAGTGGCATTACTTTCTAAAATACGATAAATAATAATGACATATGTCGTAGAATTACAGATACCTAATTATCTACTGCACTGCCCTCTATGTTAATATCTACCCAGTGGCGTTGACGTTTAAATCAAATTATTATCCTTGGTTTGTAAGTTAAGTCTATGTTTTTGTATTTTGTAAAAAAATAAGTGAAGAACATAAATCTTTCAGAAAGCATTATTTAGAAAGAAAAATAATTTTCAAATAAATTACTCTTATTTTTTCAGTTAAAATGTTAAAATGCAATGAAGTTATCTGCAAGCAATATTATATCAGACGGCTCAAAGATGACCTTGAATAGTCATCTTTCGTGAATAATAGTTTAGGTTCTGAATTGACAAATTCATAAAGATTGTTACAAATGTCTTTATGATAACAATATTTATATGCATAGCAACCTTTATGACTGTATTTCTCTGAATAGGCCACTATGAGTCAATTTTCAACGATGAATTACGAAATACTACATTCTTAAGATAAATAAATATAAATAAATATATCATCACGGCTTATTACCCATTGCTGGGTGTGCCAATCTGCTTGTATACAGATATCGGTAATGATGAAATATTTGCACCGTGCGGGCGCTTACCAGGCGTCACCTCACGGGCACTCAATGCTGGCGTGGAGAGTGCACCACAGGGGTCAATTTTGTGCCATTTAAAATTGGAAATATTTGGCGTCGGTCGGGATCGAACCCGGTTCCCCAGATTCGCGACCTGACAATATACACTATTCTTCACGAAAGATGACTATTCAAGGTCATTTGTTCGAAGAAAGAATACACATCACTTTATAGCAGTAGCTTAGCAACATATTGTATTAGAAAGAGAAAGATTATTTGACCTATGTCTATTTAATTTATGTTGTGTGACAGATGTACGTAAATAGTGGCATTACTTTCTAACACACTATAACTAGTAATGACATATGTCGTAGAATTACAGATACCTAATTATCTACTGCACTGCCCTCTGTGCTAATATTTACCTAGTGGCGTTGACGTTTAAATCAAATTATTATTCCTTGGTTTATAAGTTAAGTCTATGTTTTTGTATTTTGGAAACATAAGTGAAGAACATAAATCTTTCAGAAAAGCATTATTTAGAAAGAAACATACCTAATTTTCAAATGAATTATTCTTATTTTTCAGTTAAAATGTGTCCATAAATATTTCATATTACACGCCTATGCAAACGAAATGCAGTGAAGTTATCTGCAAGTAATATTATATCAGACGGCTCACAAATGACCTTGAATAGTCATCTTTCGTGAATAATAGTTTAAGTAACTGACTACACCTTGTTCCATTTAAGCCATTCAGTACTGCAGAGAATAGGGAAAAGTTTTGTCCTCTCTGATTGGCTGAAATTGGAGACAAGAGACTAGTTTAACCAATGTAATTTCAACTACTTAAAACTGGCGTTGATGCGAGCGCCATCTGCTGAATGGCTTAAATGGAACGCAAAGTATAATTGTATATTTTTTTTCAGAACCCTAGTAAATGCTTTAATAATTATCTATCAAGTAGGAGTAATGTGTGTCTATCTGATATTCTGTGCGTCCAATGTCAAACAAGTTGTAGATATAAATACAAATGAAGAGCATCATCTCAGTCAAGAAATTTATATGATTGTCTTATTGTTAATATTGCTACCATTGGTTTTCATTAAAAATTTAAAATGGTTGGCTCCGGTTTCGCATTTTGGAAATGTAGTTACTCTGTTTGGATTGATAAGCATCTATTATTTTACTTGCCAGGATTTGCCGCCAGTGAGTGATCGATTATTTTTCGCTCCAATTCAAGTACTTCCCCTGTTTATGGGCACGGCTATGTTTGCTGTACTTTCAATTGGAGCAGTAAGTATATTTTATCAAATATCGTGCATAGTGTATTTCAATATAATTTCCGTACTTCCTTAATTTGGGCACTAAAAAATAAACAATAAAAGTAATAAAATATATTAATTTTTTAAAGAAGTCCGATCAAGGTCATCTTCGAATAGTATGAATTAAAATTTTAGCTCCGCCCACTCTGTCAAATTCAGTAGTGACGTTTACTTAGTTTTTGTAACGGTACATGAGATACTACGGAGTGATCAAAACCATCTGAAGGCCTTATCACACTATAATCATTATCTGTATTCTTTTTGACCCAATTGTATCTCATCTCAGTACATAACTGAGTTGAGCTGAAGTGAATTGCGATTTTTCAAAAAGAACAAGTTTTATTCCATTTTATCATTTCCTTCTTTACCGATAGCATTTGCTGTAACAGCTGTCAAATTAATTGACATTTTTCTGATCTATGATACTGTTTATAAACGAAAAATGGATAATGTTGAAAATATATTACTTATAAGTATATCTGTATATATGCCTTTTAATCATAGGCGATTTTAATGCCAAAATTGGGAAAGAACATTATTTACGTAATGCAGCTAACATTCATACTATTCACGAAACTACAAACGACAACGGAACAAAAATGCACGGATGAGCAACAACTCTGGACATGGACATAGCTAGCACGAGATTCCCACACAAACCTATACATAAAATAACTTGGATGATACCGGGGCAAACAACAGGCAACCAAATAGACCACGTCCTGATAGAGAAAAAATGGAGAAGAACTATACAAGATGTAAGATCATTTAGAGGAGCAAATGCAGACACAGACCACATCCTAGTAATAACAAAGTTCAAAATGAAAATCATTAAAGAAAATAAAACACGCAAACAAAAGAAAAAATGGAACACAGGCAAACTAAAAAATGAAGAAGTAGCCAAAGCATACGAAGAAGAAATTGAAGCTCGCCTCCACACAAAATCAGAAAACATAGAAGAAGAATGGAAAAACATTAAAAATTGCTTAACATCATCAGCCTGCAAAGTAATAGGAACAGCCACAGCGAAAAAGAACCAATGGTTTGACGATGAATGTTTAGAATGTATACAACAAAAAAATAAAGCTAGGCTACGATGGATAACAACCAGAGAAGAAGAAGCACTCACAGAATACAAAAAGAAGAGGAAAGAGGCGACACAAATATGCAAACGGAAAAAACAACAGTGGATCACAAACTACATGGAAGAAATAGAAATGTAAAGTAAAGATAATAAAAAGCTATTCCAAATGATATCTAAACTAACCAAGAAAAAGAAGACAATGAACAACTGGATCGAAGCAACTACCTGGGAACAATATTTCACACAAATGTACAAAATAGAGAACACTGAAGAGAGAATGCCAACACACTACGACAGTACTACAGAAAGTGAAATCACACCAACCTTCGAGGAATATATAAATATAATAAAAACGTTAAAATCAGGAAAATCACCAGGAACAGATAATATCAGCAATGAGTTAATAAAGCACGGAGGAGAAGATATATTGGACAGAATATATAGCTTAATCTCTACAATATGGAAAAAAGAATTAATGCCTTCGGAATGGAAAAGAGGAGTACTGACACCGATCCCCAAAAAAGGCGACCTTACCAAATGCGAAAATTATAGAGGAATTATGCTATTAAACACATCCTATAAAATATTAACAACAATCATTCGTAAACACCTAGAACTTTACACAGAGGAAGCACTAGGAGATTATCAACAAGGTTTCAGAAAGGGAAGGTCCACTGTAGATGGCATACACATCATAACACAAATAATTGAAAAATGCCACGAGTACAACAAAACTATGCACATAATATTTATAGACTTCAAACAAGCGTTTGACTCTGTCAACAGAAACGCCTTAATAAAAGAAATGCAGAAGATGAACATCCCGAACAAACTGATCAGACTGACAAAAATGACGATGGATGAATCAGATGCAACTGTCACGACAAACGGCAGTTCCACAAAACCTTTCCCAATCGACAGAGGAATGAGGCAAGGAGACGCACTGTCCACTACATTATTTAACATCGCCTTAGATGGATCCATTAAAGAACTGCAGAATATAGGAAACATAATAACTAAAAGTGTACAAATAATTGCATACGCCGACGATATAGCGTTAGTTGCTAACAGCGAGAGGGAGGTAAAAACAAAATTTCTAGAACTAGAGACAGCAGCAAAGAAAAGGGGATTGATAATAAATGAAACTAAAACAAAGTACATGATTTGTAGTAGAAGGAATACAGACCACATAAAACAAATATCTATTGGTACATACAATCTTGAAAAAGTTAAAAGTTTCAAATACCTCGGGTCTTACGTAACGCAGAATAATGACAGGAAAGAAGAAATACATGCACGTATAACTGCAGGGAATAGAGCCTTTTTTACCTATAAGAAAATGTTATCAGACAAAAACTTAAGTAAAAAAACGAAATTAAAAATATACACGGCAGCCATCAGGCCAGTGGTAACTTACGCCGGCGAAGTAATGTCCCTTACAAAAAATGATGAAGAGAAACTGCGCATATTTGAACGCAAAATTATGAGGAAAATAGCAGGCCCTATACGAATGGAGAATGGAGAGTACAGACGACTAATGAACTTTGAAATTAGAAATCTACTGAAAATAGACATAGTTAACTTCATCAAATCCCGACGAATACAATGGCTAGGACATATATATATATATATATATATATATATATATATATATATATATATATATATATATATATATATATATATATATATATATATATATAGGAAAAATGAAGATTCAATTATTAAGAAAATCACTAAATGGAAACCAGAGACTGGCAGACTACGAGGAAGACCGAAGAAAAGATGGGAAGATCAAGTGACCAACGATCTGCGAACGATGGGGGTAACCAACTGGAAAACCCACGTCAGCGATAGAGACTACTGGAAGAGAATAGCCCAAGATGCGAAAACAGAAGAAAAGTTCTATTAAACAATGTGGATTGATTCCCCACGTTAAAAGAATCAATAGAACTCCTATAAAGAGTGGTTTCAAATTCCTCCGGGAATGTAGAACCTAATATGATGATATCTGTATATGTGAATGTGAATATAAATTTTGTTGAATTATATAACCTTAAAATGCAAACTGAGTGTTTCAAATCATTTTGAGTTTTGTAAACTGGTAGTGTAGTATCGGAAAGGGTGAGGTGAGTTTACTCAGAACAACTCAAATCAGTTGTGTCAGAAAGAACAACGATTTCCTGAGTTTATCTGAAGTGATCTGAGATGAGCTGAGATTTTGTCCAAAAAGAATACAGCTATAGACTCTTTTCCGCTGACTGATTTTGTATGACCAACTCGATCTATCACACTGCATTTTCGAACAATCGTTATCACTGACTTTTAGTGGATTTTCATACTTGAAGTTGGTTATGATATGGTTTCTTTAATGACAACATATTTCAAATTTGTGTGACATATAAAATTATTTCAAGTAAAGTGAATGAAAACGATGAAGAAATAACGTAATTTTGGGCAAGCATACTACTTGTATGTGCATCAAACAATAAAATGTCAACATATCTGACGTTTCTGCAGTTAGCATTTATATTTATACTACGTAAAGTTACATTCCTGTACTTCAGAGACAGTTGCGCATGCGCAATAGAAAAGTCAGCGATAAATAGTCAGAGGAAATGAAACCGAATCCATTTCATCTGACAACAGGATCCATGACTTCCTTGTAGCTATCATACTAGAGTAAGTCAGCGATATGAATCGAAGTCATGGATAATGCGTGACAAGTCAGAGATACTACTTCTAGTGTGATTAGGCCTTGATAGTCACATGACCCGCATCTATCCTCAGTGACATCAAAACTAGACTTCTGAGAAGAAAAGTTTGGTATGTAAAGTTCATGGACGTATTATGTATACGTGCGTGACTTTGGAATGCCCTAGCGTATGCACCCCGTACCCCTAAGATAATCCTGTCCTGAAGATAGCGTTTTGTTTTTAAAGAGAGTCGGAGTAGATACTCGTGAGAGTTAACATGTAAGACTCGAAATTAGTACGTGGCGTCGGAAAGACGTGTTTTGACGAGACATGTAGTGTTTTAGTTTTGGGGCGACGCCCGCCCGCTTGGTTACAGAATGTAACTTATTAGTTGTGTTAGTTATAGTTGTATTAGTTTAAATGTAAATAAAGTTTAGTTAGTTTTTAAATCACTAGTAGTGTCCATGTCCGTAGTGTTCATCAGTGTAAAGTGTTAGTGTATGAGTGTTCTTCCTTCACACGAAACTCCTATATCACGAAGTCCTTTAACAACAGTCAGTCAGTTAGTGTGTCAACGCTGGAGTAAACAGTAAGAAACAGGAATCATCAGTATTAGTATTATCATCAGACCCGCACCCCCCTCGTGTTACAGTGGCGCAGTCGGTAGGATAATGAGAGTAATGATTTACTCTTATTCATCCGAAAAGATCTTACGTTACTTTTAGAATTATTAGTTTGTGACCGAGGAGAGGGTACTTGGTGTACAGTATGTACACATTTGCGACCACGACGCCAGCGATGATACAGCAACCCAGGCCGTATCAGCCGTCACCAGACATGCTTGAGGTATTGCTTGCAATGAATACGTTCTCTGGTGATGGCAGTGTGGGAGTATATATCCACAACATGGTAGCAGCCAGCAGACGATACGGCTGGGATGAAGTTTTCCTCGGCAGTGCAATAGTGTTCAGGCTCAGTGGTAAGGCAAGGGAATTGTATTTTGAAATTCCATTGTATAAGCGGGCTACCACTGGCACAGATATTGTGCGTTGGTTAGAAATAACCTATGCAGGACGCACCATATTACCACCATCATTTTTTCCGGCTTGTACGCCAAGTTTTTATGGTCCAGCATGGACGCACCAGGTTTACGCACCGCAGGCGCCGTTAGATTCGTTGTCTCCAAGGCATGGAGTGCACGGTTGCCAGTAGGGAGGATCAGTTTAGAAGAAATTGAGTCCTTGCTGGTAATAGAGGATCGTTTTGCGGTGGTAGACATACCACGACCAGGAAGTCTGACAATAGCCGTTACAGCGAGTGACAAGGGCATACAGGAAGGAAAAATGGATAAAGAGAATTGCCTGCCGGAGAAAACAGAGAGTTGTGAGACTGAGGAAGAACACAGCGAAATCATCAGTATTAGTATTATCATCAGATCCGCACCCCCCTCGTGTTACAATATCTGCCTATAGTATTGATAAACATTTAAAACTTTACAAGAGTAAAGCACCTTTTATTTTAGAAATAGAAATGAAATCTACATATTCAATGAACTGCATTTTATTATTATTGAATAAATTATTACTTTTTGAAATAAAAAATTCTCGTTACATTTTGACTAAACTTCATACTCATATTTTTTGTTGTCATAAATTTAACTTTCGTTTTAATAACCAAATTTATTTCAGATTTTGTCAATTGAATTAAATATGAAAGACCCTAAATATTGGGGTGGTTGGTTTGGTACACTGAACCAAGGAATGGCAGTAGTTACATTTTTAGATTGTTTTACTGGACATTTTGGTTATTGGAGATACGGAGAAGAAACAAATTCAAGTATAACTTTGAATATTGACATTAATCATCCGTAAGTAAAAGGAGACTATATTGCCCATATATCACACTATAAGTAAAAATACTGGTAAAAAATTGGCACAAATTTAGTCTTGTTAACTTGTAGACTGCTTGTAGTTAACTTTGCCAACTTGAAGCGCATTCAGCGGACATGCATTCACTAAACAGAAGTGTCTAGAGCTGTTTTTTGGCGACACACTGGTTTGACGCTGGTTCGTAGGGTTTTGAAACTTATTTTCTCGAATGAAAACGATGCAAACAAAGACGTCACGCTACGACCGTTTTGAAATAGTTTTGAACCAGCCGGCAGCAGTGGTTTGAAACGTTTTCGAAGCGTGGGGGAGAGGAGGTTTAACCTTAACAATTTACTGTGTTTTGTCTAAACAAACTTGACAAATTCGATTCATTCGAAATAATGAATAGAAATCTTCTTTTAAATATCTATTTATCCAGTTTATTATTGAATTGCTCTCTATATCACTACTATCCCTTAAAAAATGCATGAAATTAATTTGCTCTATGGTATTTTCGTAGTCATAATTAATTTCAATAAAATTTACACTTATTGATCTCCCACCTTAGTTACAAATAAACTTTGTTAAATTCAAATACATCGACATTACGTCATTGTTGTAAAACTATACATTTTGGCGAGTCAAAAAACAATGACGTCAGATACGAAAACGGTTTGAAAACCTTGTTGAATACGGTTCGTCGCCACAAAACAGCTTAGTCGTCAGAGGCCCGAAGCAGCGCAATGTATGTTCCAAATGGGGGGTTCTGTATAGTAACCTTTACGACAAAGACGACAAGCTCGAAGAAAGAGACACCAAAGTACTACCATGACCTCTTAGATAGAATCTAAAACAGTATTTAAATGTGTTGGATAATTTTGTGTTTCGGTATTATTATTTTTTTAGAATTTATCTTCAGCAAACAAATCATTTTATTTATAAAATTGGTTACTCATAGATACGTCAAACACCACACACATTAAATATCAAATCGGATTAGGACAATACGATAAGAGAAGAGAGGCCTTGGTAATACAAATCTATCTGTTTCTTCGAGCCTGTCGTCTTCTTCTAAAGACATGGAAGGGAGAATGTGTGCTGTGTGACGTCAATTTCATAACTCCCCATTAACAAACCTCTGTGATTTCACAAATCGTCTAGGTCTAGAGCTTTGTTGTGCAAACTTCACACACGTAGGTTAATAATGCTTTTATTCCAATAAATTACAACTATAGACCAGAAAAGTGTAACAGTCAAACTTAGGCGCGAAATTCAAACTCAGTTCATAACGCTGAGAACATAATTTCAATCCCCGTGTATTTCTTACCAAGGAAATTTTTGCTCAACTTTAAAGGCCGAAAAATCCCATAAAAGTAAATCTCTTAGGCAAAGCATTATATATAGCATCTAGATCGATCCTTTATCTCCAGATTCGCACAATAATATTCACATGAACTGTGCACAGTTTATATTTATTTAAATAATACAACACTATAAAATTCATTGAACGTATGTCTGAGTTTGATCGTGCATGCTTCATGTTCTATTGTGCTGTCCTATTTACTGGTGGGTCAACGACATACGGTACCCTTGCTTGCACCAAGCATTTTAATTTCTAATAATTTTCTCACTTTACCTTTTCTACAGGTTTAAACTGTTGCAATATATTACTGAATAAACAAACTATCGAATTCTTAGCAAAAGCTGCTTAATTTCTTTTTTAAAATATCTTTTTTTGTCTGTAAAATTAAACTCCTATATGAAACCTATTACTAGGGAATTCAAACTATGAACTCGCGCCAAAGGCAAATTCTAACCTAACTTTTCTGGTCTATGTACGTTGACCTCTATATACAGGTCAAGGACTATTTACATATAGTGTGACAAGGCATAAAATAATTTTAAAAAACTGATAATTTCTAAATTATTTTTCGCTTTATTTCTAGCTTGGCTCAAGCTGTAAGAATATTATTTAGCCTTGCGATTTATTTATCATATGCTTTGCAAGCATATCCTGTAACAGAAATATTATGGGAGCAATATATTTTCAAATATATGGAAACAAGCAAACATACATTGATGTGGGATTACGTAGTAAGAAGTATTATGGTGTTGATTTCATGTAAGAATATATAAGAAATATTATGGTATGTTTCAAGATAGATGTTCATATAATCATATTTCGTAAAATGAAAGTACTTTTTCGATAGTAAATTACACATTTAGCAGCACAAATTATAACACCGCGCTTAATTTTTTTTAAATCACGACGAAGGGAGTGAGAAGATATTTTTATCTCTCTCCCTTGCGGAACAAAAATAAGTTGAGAAAGGGCTTTAGAAATACAAGGTCGTACGTGAATTGTGTTTAAAAAGACAATTAAACATGAATTGTTTTTGCTACTCTTGTATAATAAATTATTATTGAAGTGTAGGCCATTGTTTAAAGAAGAAAGCACGACATAATTTTTAAAAAATTATTAATTTTATTTATGTAAAAGATTCCAATGATGATAATACGTTCTATTTGTGTTTTAGGAAACCAAAAAATGCAATATTTTGTCTTTTTTGATTATATATTTTAAGTATTAGAAGTGAAGTAAATAAGTTACGGAGTTATGAGTACCATAGCAACATAGGAAAAAGAAATTTTTCTATTGTCTTATTTGTAAGCGGGCTATCACCATAGATTTTTAAGTTTCTTATTTGCAAATTTGTTTGTGTCCATAGGAAGATAGAGATTCCTTGTAATTATAATTTAGACCATAAATTGACCATACAAGATTTAATTAAAAATTTGTCCTTTTTGCCCTTGTGAAATTATAATTACAAATTTTTCACTCGGAAGAAATGTACCACTTTCATCCATTAAACGTTCATAAACTGCTATAACAAGGAATGATAATAAACAAAAAGGATAAAGGTATTTACTAGGTTAACTAGGAAATTAATAATATAAAATAAATGGAAATAAAAATAAAAACTTCTGAATTATTTACACATATTTATTGATGTTTAAATAATATTAATTTATTATATTTTGATCTGATCTAATCATCCTTTTCAGACATCAATTTTCTTTCACATTTAATGTTCATATAAATATTAAAGAACATTGTATTCTCTACATGATTTGACTGAATTTTATACTTCATATTATATAGATATAGAGTTATAAAATTATAAAGAAATTAAATTTCATAAATTAGCTAGCTATGCTAGAAACAGCTACTATATTAAGAAAATTCTGATTGAAAGATGTCAGTGTCAAGTGCAATTGACATATTCGTAGTATATTTGTATTATAATTTTACTCGAAATATAGGATATTTTTGCTCGAAACTTTCTGTATCGAATTTGTATAAAGTAGGTACATACAACTGTCGAAAGGTAATGTATATACAAGAAATTTAGAATCTTTTGCAAGGAACTTTCTGTATGGATTTTAAAGAAAATGCAAATGCATTTACGAAAATTCTACCGGTAGATACCGCATCTACTGACTGTGTTCGAAAACACGAGTATTAAAAAGTTACCGTGTTCGAAAATTGTACAATATCTACCAGATCCATCTATCGGATCCATGAAGAATCTAATCTCAATATAAGGTAGTGGATACAAAGCGAAGCTCGCGCGTAAAAATTGGAAATGTGTTCAAAGTAAGACTTTGCTTAGTTTGTTAACTACATTAAATTTGTAACCTGTTTCAAATTTTCAATTTTTTTTATAGGTTATGGATCTACCCCTGTTTACTACTTCCGTTCTTAAAATATCGCTCCGGTAGTTATAACCTGATAAACAGCTGTTTACCGGTAACGGTTCACCGGTAGAATTTTCGTAAATGCCTCATATAACTGACGCACGGATCATCTCAACTACAGATAGGACAGTTAATGTATTTTTCAAAATACAAAATAGTGGCATCTACAGATTGCTTCTATGAACTAACGCACAGTGTGATGGCTTTGTCGGCTTAGTAGGTTGTGACATAGGAGACATGTCCTGTATAGATAAATTGAAATTTTGAATTTTTAAAATATAAGACATAAGAAAATTAAATATAAGTATATACATATATTTTAAATAATCACAATACAATAACTATAAATTCATTTCTAAATAAATTTAAAATTACTTGTCAGATAGACATACACTTCTATTTTAATATTTGTTTATACGAGTATGTAAGATAAAAGGATATTGGAAATGGTATATTTCATCATTAAATATAAAAGTAAACGTCTATTTGCTTCTTTGCACTGCACTTTATATCAAACAGCACAACGAATGTTCATCATAGCTTATTGAATAATTTTAAATTACGTCAAAAGATAAACACAGTTAATACATTTTAAAACTGAAGAAATCACGAAATAAATCACTACTGGCACTATAACTAAAACAATAAACAATTACAAATTGAATTACCAAATAATTAAAGATGTTAAAGCGTAGGTTCAATGACATGTGTGATCACTTATGTGACTTTACAATTCAAAATATTGCAAAATGTTTTAAATACAAACCTGACTTAATCCATTTTCTTAAAATTTAAGCACTGTCGCGCCTCAACAGTTTGCTTCCTGCAACTGTGATAGTGTTTTGGCACATTCATTTAGCTGTCCGGTGCTTGAACTGACGGAAGGTAATGTACTGGCCACATCAGATTTTTTTATTTAATTTTTATACCTGATATGCCTGTGCACAACAGATGGAAAACATCCGTGTTTCAATCGGTCTAGGAATCTCGCATCATGGCGCATTCCAGTAATATAATATTGAGTTCAGTGCCTAGATTTAATCACATAAGCCTTATTATGCTTGTACATGTTCCCCTAATTTTGGCAATATGTGTAGGTAGTTACATGGGAGAATCTATTGTAGAAAAGAGACTCCCACCAACATTAGTAAAGATAAATAAATCTACTATATCTTGAAAAATACCACAATATAAATCAAAAGATCATTTTCTCTAAATATAATTTACTAATTGATTATATGTTTCAGTTATACTGGCAATAACAATTCCAAGACTAGGATTATTCATCTCTCTATTTGGAGCATTTTGCTTGTCTCTTTTAGGAATAATGTTTCCTCCTCTAATAGACATATGTTTACGATGGCCAGATAATTTTGGGAAAGGAAAGTATATTTTGGTGCGCGATTTATTTTTGATGTTTTTTGGTATCCTTGGTTGGATCTTTGGAACTTACTGTGCAATTGATGCAATCGTTCGTTCATTTTTGTAGAAATCGCATTATGTTTATAACGAAACATTGTTAAGAATTTTATACAATATTTCTTAGATTGTATTGATAAATAAACAAATATATGTATTAGTATGGTACGTGAAAGTGTATATTTCTTTAAATTTTATTTCATTGCAAAGTGGAAAACTTTTTTTATTAATCTGTCAAAACAATTTAAAGTAAAGTAGGTACAGACATATGTCTCTACCTACTTTACTTTGCATAATAATGTGGACCCATATAACGTCGACGAATTTATTTTTTATTGAAATGTGGATTTATTTCCTTACATTACCTACATTTTATGATATATCGAAATAACTTTCATCTAAAACATTTTTTTCGATAATCAATAGATACCAAGATACAGCGCTTAAAACAGCAAATTTTTGAAAATTTCTTTAATAAGCAATAAAAAAAATGGGAGAAAACGGTCACATTTTTTAAAAATCATCGATAATTTACTTCTTTTTATTCCACGGCGAATGTAAACTGTTATAAATAGTACAGCATAAAAAGTTGTGTATATACTGTGCAAATAGTAAAATCTATTAGACTTGGTATTAAATATGTAATATTGTTTGTTTTTTTTTAGTAATTTAAACTTATTTCATAATTGTTATGAGCAAATAGCAAAAAACCTAAACATGCCACCATTTTGGCCAATTGGCCGTAGGTTCCCATGCTCCGACTTCCGGAAACTTTTGATACGTTATTCAGCACATTTTTTTGGACAGGGTTCCGTAAAAAGCTTTTGTTGTAATTTTGAGGTAAAATTATAATTACAAATAAACAAATTATAATACTAAATCGAAAATAAAATTAAATTACATTTCCATTTCGCTGACTCTATTCAAACGGCTTCGGGTGTGTTCTTTTGTAAACGTGTGTCGAGTCGGCCACCGATAAGCGTCGACTTGTATTCTGTACTGCTGTAAAGCCGCCGACTTAAATCACGCCGCTTCTTGTGTGTTTTGTTTTGAACCTGTGTCGAGTCGGCCGCCGATACGCTGCGACTTGTATTCTGGACTACTGTAAAGCCGCCGACTTTAATCACGCCGCTTCTTGTGTATTCTGTTTTGAACCTGTGTCGAGTCGGCCGCCGATACGCTGAGACTTGTATTCTGGACTGCTGTAAAGCCGCCCGACTTTAATCACGCTGATTCTTGTGTGTTCTGTTTTGAACCTGTGTCGAGTCGGCCGCCGACAAGCGTCGACTTGTATTCTGGGACTGCATGTTCAGTTACTAATTTATTATCAATTATCAAACAATTTCAATTACTTACAGTAATTTTATTTACCAAGTAATTAAATTACAAAAAAAATTGCTTTTTCAATTTTTTTTTAAATTCAAAAAAGTAATTGAGTATAATTACATTTTTTCGCAAAGTAATTCAATTACAAATACTTTTTGGGATAAAGTAATTTAATTAGTTACAAAAGTATTTAATTACTGCCCAGCTCTGATATTAAACAACCGAAATTGAAATTCCTGGACATGAAATAACGAATTTTTTGAAAAAATGACCAAAATAGAAAAAATAATATACAATACACGTTTCATAAGACATTTCAGCGCACTTGTCCTCTTAGAAAACTCGCGGCAAGCCGCTCGTTTCTAAGAATGACGCGTAAGCTAAAATAATGTCTTTTGAAACTTTGTATCTTAGTGTACTATTATACAACAATAAATTAGACTAAGATTGTTCGATTTAAACAAAAAAAGAAACAATTATTTTTACCTTCCGTAAGGAAGGTACATATTGTCTTTGGTCAAAAATTTCGGTGGCGAGTTTTTAATGAATAAGCACGTTTTAAGGTCCCTAGAATACGATTTTACTATATTTACGATGATGTGTGTGTGTGTGTTTATATATATATATATATATATATATATATATATATATATATATATATATATATATATATATGTGTGTGTGTGTGTGTGTGTGAGTGTGTTTATATATATATATATATATATATATATATATATATATATATATATGTGTGTGTGTGTGTGTGTGTGTGTGTGTGTGTGTGTGTGTGTGTGTGTGTGTGTGTGTGTGTGTGTGTGTGTGTGTGTGTGTGTGTGTGTGTGTGCGTGCGTGCGTGCGTGCGTGCGTGCGTTGCATCCATATGAAGAGCTGATTAGATTTCGGTTATAATTGGTCAACCGGAAGTACCTCTTGCAGAAAATAAACTACGCAGTGTATGCTGAAATAGAAAGAACCCCAAAAGACACAAAACTAGGATTAAACACACTTTATTGATAATGCAAATCTTTATTATTTTTTTGACGTATTGAAAAATATGAATTACATTAAAACTTAATAACTTGATATTATATAATATATTTTTCATGATCCAAGTTTACATGATTGAATCTCAACAGTACCATCATTTGAAGATTTTAACAGTTTTTCTTGAAAAAACGATGTTAAATACCATTTTTTCACATTTAATGTTCATATAAATATTAAAGAACATTGTATTCTACATACAATTTGACTGCATTTTATACTTCATATTAAATGGATATAGAGTTATAAAATTATAAAGAAATTAAATTTCATGAGTTAGCTAGCTATGCTAGAAACAGCTACTAAATTAAGAAAATTCTGATTAAAAGATGTCAGTGTGTCAATTGACATATTCCTAGTATATTTGTATTATAATGTTACTCGAAATATAGGGTCTTTTTGCTCGAAACTTTCTGTATGGAATTTGTATAAAATGCATGCAACTGTCGAAAGGTAAAGTACATACAAAAAATTTAGAATCTTGCAAGGAAGTTTCTGTATAGATTTTATCGACAATACACAGGCATTTACGAAAATTCTACTGGTAGATACCGCATCTACCGACTGTGTTCGAAAACACGAGTGGTGAAAAGTTACCGTGTTCGAAAATTGTACAATATCTACTAGATCCATTTACCGGATTCATGAAGAATCTAATCTCAAAAAAAATGTAGTGATGCAAAGCGAAGCGCACGCGTTAAAAGTGGAAATGTGTTGAAAGTAGGATTCTGCTCAGTTTGTTAACTACATCAAATTTCTAACCTGTTTCAAATTTTTTTATAGGTTATGGATCTACCCCTGTTTGCCCCTTGCGTTCATAAAATATCGATTCCGGTAGCTATAATCAAATTCCAATTTGGACGCCGGATTCGAAATCCTTGGGGTCGAATTAAGGGGTAGCCATGTCTGACTCAAAAAAAAAATTTTCGATCGAAATTGAAAAAGTTGGTGTTTTTTTGGCAAAAAAATCTTTTTGACTCCGATTTGTTTCAAATTTTGTATACGTTAACTAAGGACAAAGGACTAATGGATAGCCAAATCTGAGCCCCTAGGGGTTGATGTTAAGGGAGTAATTGAAGTCTGAAGTGGGTTTTTGAAAATAACTGTCTAATGTTTTTCTGTGTGATTACAGGATCAAGAGCGGACCAAGGACCACTTAAGGACATCTCAAAATACATTATTAAATAATTAATTTAATTATAAAATTTAGTTAGTGTAGGATATATGTATTCAAAAAAAATTTTTTTTCCAAATAACGTACGCCTTACCTTCACCCATGAATTCCTTTTAGCTTATAATACAAATAAAATGTTTGTAATTGTTCTAATTGTGATTTTTATTTATTGTGTAGAGGGTGTACTATTATTAATTTTATAACAATAATGTACTTGTAATTGTTGCAATAAATATTTATTTTTATTTAAAAAAATGTTTTATTTATTCTTTTACTCATAGGTATTTGTTCAAAACGTCATTGACCCCTAAACTTTGTTGATTTTTTAAATATATCTTATTTTTATATTTTAAATACATGCCTACATATAATTCGACACTTTTATAAAGCGTATATCCTTTAAAAAACTTAAATTCCGGGCGCTCTCTTCATTTCTGTTATCCTGTAACCACCAGAAATTTTCAACAAAATTCGACAAAAGTGGTGCTACTTTCAGGTAGCATCTATGCACGAATAAAAATTTTTTTTAGCGTGCATAGATGCTACCTGAAAGTAGCATCTATGCACGATTAAAACATTTTTGGGGGTGCATAGATGCTACATGAAAGTAGCATCTATGCACGATTAAAATTTTTTTAGCGTGCATACAGGCTACCTGAAAGTAGCATCCATGCACGATCAAAAATTATTTATTTTATAGAAAATACATAGGCATTTACGACGAAAATTCTACCGGTAGATACCGCATCTACCGACTGTGTTCGAAAACACGAGTGGAAAAAAGTTACCGTGTTCGAAAATTGTACAATATCTACCAGATTCATCTACCGGATTCATAAAAGAAACTAATCTCAAAAAAAGGTAGTGATGCAAAGCGAAGCGCGCGCGTTTCGTTGGAAATGTGAACAAAGTAGGACTCTGCTCATTAAATTTCTAACCTGGTTCAATTTTTTTATAGGTTATGGATATACCCCTGTTTACCACTTGCGTTCTTAAAATATCGATTCCGGTAGCTATAATCTGATAAACAGCTGTTTACCGGTAACAGTTCACCGGTAGAATTTTCGTAAATGTCTCATATAACTGACGGAAGGTAATGTGCTGGCCACATAATATTTTTTTCATAAGTTTTAAAATATATGACTTTTTATTTCCAAGTTTCGTAATTATGTTTGATGGTCTCTCTTTAAAACAATAAATAAAACTATAAATTCAACAATATAGAACATAAAATATAAACATAATGTATTTTATTTAATTATTATTTGAAACATATTTATCTTTACCGGTACTCAAATAAATAAAATAAATATATCATCACGGCTTATTACCTATTATTGGGTATGCCAATCTGCCCCGGTTTTCCAGGTTCGCGAACTGACACTCAGGCACGCGGCCACGAGACCCTATATCGGTACTGAACCAAATATTATTTACATTTTAAAAAAAATAATAGTATGAGATTTATATTTGGTACCCACAGTTCTGGAAGAGGAATTGTTACTGTTTATAAAAAAAAATGTTCAACAAGAATTGTATTATATTATGATAAGAAAATACAATCATTTTATACAAAATACTTGTAAAATTATGTTTATGTATATAATATTATAATTAAACCAATTATCCAAACTTGGTAAACATCTATCTTATCTACAATGTACAGAATCTCTTCGTGAACGTTCTGATCTAGAAACATTGTATTGGACAAAGCAAATTTAAATCCTTAATAACTAATTTGTTTAAATATACCGTATATATCGATATATAAAACGACCAAATAGTAGATTGTTTATTTATCATGAAAACAGATTTAATATTTAAAAATTCATACTTCTATTAATTACACAAACTTTTTTCAAATGTAAAGAAAAACTTGAATTTAAACAAACAATATTATATAATTTTGTTGTATAATATTCAAGGGGGATTTCGGCATTTTTTTTTTGAAATTGTAGATGTATTGAAGATCTATTTTTGAGTAAAAAAAAACTATATATATATGATTTTCTTTTTAATTTCATCGAAATTCAAATTTTCTAGCATGGCGCGCTTATAACGTCCATGCGCCTGTTGACATCTGCACTAAATCCACGTGTTCATAGACACCAATTTGCTCATTTAAAACTTTTGAACAAGAAATCGTAGAGAAGCCAACAATTACTAATAAATACGCAATAATTACACCAAACATATAAATAAAATATATAAATAAATAAAATAAATATATCATCACGGCTTATTACCCATTGCTGGGTGTGCCAATCTGCTTTGTACGCAGATTTCGGTAATGATGAAATATTTGACCGTGCGGGCGCTTACCAGGCGTCACCTCACGGGCACTCATTGCTGGCGTGGAGAGTGCACCACAGGGGTCAATTTTGTGCCATTTAAAATTGGAAATATTTGGCGTCGGTCGGGATCGAACCCGGTTCCCCAGATTCGCGACCTAACACTCTGGCACGCGGCCACGAGACCCATTTGTATATTTATATGTTTAACCTGAAATGAACAACAACATATCGAAACTACGTCACAATTTTCAAGGACGTTACTAGATTTTTAAAGAATTTCAATTTTCTAACATTAAATTCAGAATGAAAACTTTTTACTAAACATGTTTTATTATATTTTTCATAAATTCCATATCACCGGAATACTTCATTGAATAATAATAAAAATATAAATATAATCTTTTTATTTATTACTTAAATAACTATTTATTAAAGGGTCGTCCCATATGCCGTTATATGCGGTAAATTAATTCATCACAATGCATATAAACTATATAAATGTACACAAACTTTATAGGAAAGTATAATTTTAATAAATATAATAAAACTATTACAATATGTAAATAAATAAAAAAATAATTTTTCAAATTTCGACAATGCTTTATCCATACAACATTCACAATCTAGCAGGCGTACATATCCTAAAATCACACACCAAAGAAAAATGATCAGACGGGTACCGGAAAGATGGCGCCCTTCCTTCTCCTAGATCTTCCGCTGTTGGGAACTCCAGACCTGCTTCTACCCTTAACGACTCTTTAGTGTAAAACATATAATCGATAGTGTGACAAACTTCTCCCTCTTCTCTGACTTTCCACGTGGTGTAAGGTGGCTCTAGTTTTTCAGCAGCTAAATCGGCATAAGCGCTACTCAAGCTTAAAGATCGGTGGCCAAGCATTGTACTATAGACTGGTTCTGTTGGTTCGGCATTGAAGTCGCCACATATGATCATAGGACGACCAGAATTGTGCTCTGAGACAAAGTCAAGAAGATCTTTTCCCTGTTCGTTACGAAGAGTTGATAGTAGGGCTCCTGTACGTGCTTTTAAATGTGTGGTGGCTATGCAGATCTCTTGGCCGGTTTCACGAACGCGAAGCAGGGCGAAGATGGCAACCTAAATCAAACATATTCTTATGTTAATTTTTCATACGAAAGTTTTTTTTTTGTTACTGAAATTTGAATGTAGGTATGTATTTATTCATATATTAATTTACCATAGATCACGCTTGATCGGCTGATTTTATTCAGCTATGTATCACATCAGTTAAGCATATACTCCGTTCGCTGAGACGAGAGAATGTGGAACTACTTCTCGAATAGAAACAAGTCATTCTATTGGTCAATTGGCGACTAAAATTAACGTGAATCCCTGACGTGGACGATATTTACAACTCTTGAAAATGGTATTCTGTTATTCAACTATACAGTAAATATATATAGTGCATTGGATTCCTTACCGGTTTCTTGTTTGTCTTTTTGTTTTAAAGTACATGTAAATTACTTTGCAATATGAACAAAGAACGAAAAAATATTAACAACGTCAATAGGGTATTCTCTCATATTTTTTTTTTCTTAAAGAACAGTTATATCTAAGAGTACCTGTGAAAACCCGAGTTAAAAATTACTTTTAATAAGCGAGATATTAATTTTTAAAATTTGATTTTATTATGTCACGTGATAGTGACGTACTAGTTGTACAGTAGCAGCTGCGTGCTATCAGTGGTTCATGCGGCCTCTTATCACATTCGAACATGAAGTAGGGATTTCAACTCGTCTCCCATTGGCAGGTCATCTAGTACATCAGCAAAATTTAAATGCTTTATATCTTTTGTAACAATCAATTTATAATATGATTTTTTGTTACCTTCCGTCATCTTTAGGAAAGGAAGGTATTGTCTTTGGTCAAAAAATTCGATGATGAGTTTTTAATCAATAAGCACGTTTTAGGGTCCCTAGAATACGAATTTACTATTTTTACGATGATGTCTGTATGTGTGTGTGTGTGTGTGTGTGTGTGTGTGTGTGTGTGTGTGTGTGTGTGTGTGTGTGTGTGTGTGTGTGTGTGTGTGTGTGTGTGTGTGTGTGTGTGTGTGTGTGTGTGGATGTGTGTGTGTGTGGATGTGTGTGTGTAACAAAATTTTCGTCTGCGATAACTCTAATACTACAGTTTCAAAAATTATAATTTTTTCGTATACTTCTTCGTTACATCCATATGAAGAGCTGATTAGATTTTGGTTACAATTGGTCAACCGGAAGTACCATCATTTGAAGATTTTAACAGTTTTTCTTGAAAAAACTATGTTAAATATCATTTTTTCACATTTAATGTTATTATAAATATTAAAGAATATTTTATTCTCTATACGATTTGACTGCATTTTATACTTAATATTAAATGGATATAGAGTTAAAAAATTATAAAGAAATTAAATTTCATAAAGTAGCTATAGCTATGAAAACAGCTACTATATTAAGAAAATTCTGATTGAAAGATGTCAGTGTCAAGTGAAATTAACATAGTATGTTTGACATAATTTTACTGGAATTATAGGATCTTTTGCTTTCTGTATGGAATTTGTATAAAATACATACAACTGCTTTAAGGTAATGTACAAGAAATAATAATAATAAATCTTTTATTTCCGCAGATACATTACACTGTATATAGAAAACGTCACAAAATAATAATTTAAGACATAAATTTTCTGTATGAAATTTGCATAAAATACATGCAGCTGCCGGAAGGTAATGTACAAGAAATAGAATATTTAGCAAGGAACTTTCCGTATGAAATTTGTACAAAATACATAGAACCATATAACTGAACTGACGGAAGGTAATGTGCTGGCCACATCAGATTTTTTTTCCCTGTTGTTTACCTATCAACACTAATATTTTTAATAAATTTTTAATATTGGTATTCCTCAGAGAATACCCTATTGCTGCGTTTATGGCTGTCATTCTCGGGGTAAGAAATTATTTGTTTCAAAAATTAGTGAGAGAAAGAGACATTTAAAATAAATTTGGTAAAATGGAGTCTATCGACAAAAGAGAGGGCTGGTTTTGGAGAATATGAACTGGAAAACAAGTGACGAATCATAAGAGGATAACAAAAATGAAAAGTATTGTATTATTTCCTGACCAATTCATGAGTAAAATAAAACACTTTTTCACTTTATGTGTTGTGTGCCATACAATATATTTCTTACAAATGTAATTAAGATATTTGACATTAGTTCCATTTTAATTTTCTTAACTAAGTAATGTAAATACATATTTATTTTACATCCATGAATAATATATGGTACTATTTTAATATCTTGTACAAAATATTAAGACAGCTGTAATGTGTTTGCACTGGCCACTATAGCCAGCTATACAAGAGCATTTTGTAAATAATCAAATGTAAATTTAAAGTTCTTCTAATCTCATGAGGATGTGACGTTACAGCACTTGTTTAAACACAGCCCAAATTTTTTTTTAGTCTGTAGCACTATGTTCATTATCGTCACATAAAAATAACAACCCACAATTCAACAATTCTTCCCCTTCTATAAAACTTCGAGAAGAATTTGTTACCTCCAAATAAGTAAACATTTCCTTAGAAATAAGTCTAAGATATCTTTCTTCGAATGTCATCTGGAAATAATTCAGAAAATAAATTTAGATTAATTGTATTATTTTGTGATGTGATTATAATTTATGTACATAAACAAAATTATTACTTACACTATTTATATAAAATTTAATGAATTTATTAATATACTTCAAAACGAATGTTGGTTATACGTTTCTGTATGCGATCTTATCTTAGATCATAAAGCATACGGACTAGATGGAAGAAATGGGGAACGCTTAGGATTGAGAGAGATAGAAGACTGGTAAGAATAGGCACACTGCGCAAACTCACCCAGCAGGTGTACAGCGGCGTACACGAAGCGAGGCGAATTTGTGTTTACTTTTTCTGTTGTTGTCAGTTACGACTTCATTTTGTTTTCTGCATTCGCCAGACAATCATGATTACATTAATACGGCGTTACAGTTGTCGCCTTTTGTAGAAGATATAACTTACTACATTGCTGGGTTTGTTGTCCGAAGAATTTATAACAAAATTGATTGTGAAACTTGTAAAAAAGCTCTTATATTCTTCGGACAACAAGCTCATCAATATGAGAAATCAGGGTGGATTATTCCATCCATCTACGGATGTTGCAAAAATATGCGAAAATACCGAAAGAATCATTAGGGAAATTAAAAATATATTTATTAAAAATATTAAATTAATCATACTCAATAAAGCATTTTATTGTACTTGTAGTACATTTTGTAACTTGGACGAACACGATATGTGGAATCATTTACTTATAAGAAATAGTGATGAATTTATTCGTCACAAGCATCAACTAATTAAATTAATTATAAATGTAGATATATATATAAATGTAAGGTTGCACCATATTTCTAGAAATATGTGTCAAAAGAGTGGTATTAGAAATAAATATAATAAATTAGTATTATTCCAAAATGAAGAAAAAAAATTTAAATTAAAAATGTTTTATTCTATCCCTGCTTGTTTCATATATTTATTTGTCCCTTATCAAATAATTCCATACTACGTCTATGCATGTTTACGACGCCTGCGCAGTTACTTTAATCTTACCGAGTATACTTTTCTTTTCTAACTTACGCTATTTTATATTTCTATCTTGCTTAATCCTAAGCGTTCCTTTCAAAAGCATTGTGAGATATACGTTTTCTTACATCTAGTCCGTATGCTTTATGATCTAAGGATCTTATAACACAATACCATTTTCAGAGCACGTGTATGCTACAACACTAGCGCCGCCATCGGTAGTTTTAGTCGCCAATTTGGAGCTGAACCAATAGAGTGATTTGTTTCTGTTCAAGAATTAGTCCCACATTATCTCGTTTCAGCGAACGGAGTATAGTAGATGGTAAAATGGGACAGTGCCTTTTATTCATGTATATGAAAATTTACAAAAAACTAATTAAGATATTTGGTAAGGCACAGAGGAGGACACATTTTGGCATAAATATTATTATTTTAAAGTCAGTGGTACTCAAACTATGGTTCAATATTTCAATTTTTTAAGTACGTTAACCAGTCATTCAATTATTAAAGGAAAAGAAAATTATTTGTCATTTTCGTATGCCTTTGTTTCCCATTATTATAATTAAGATCATTTTCGTTACTCTTGTAATAATTTAATAATACCTACTAGGAGATTTAACAAACACAGATTATTTTAATTTATTGATGTGAGACCCATCAAAATGCATTTCTATAGCTCCTAGCATGCAATATATTTGCGGAAAAATATCCTAATAAAGCAAGATTAAAACGTAAAGTAATCACGCGAATTAAAACAAATTTTTAACGAATTTTGGTACATTTCGAAAATATAATATAATAATGTTTAACAAAGACATACGAAAATAAATATTTTTTTTTTGTTTATAAATAGAAGTAAAATACTGCGATTTTTAATAGTAAACATACAAAAATTTATAAAATTAAATTTATTCCTTCCAAAAGCTCTTATAAAAATCTACTTACTTGATTGCTCTGTACCCTCCAAAGTTCCAAAATTTTGGTTTCTTTCTTCAATAATTCGAATTTATTTTGCCTAAAGAATATAGCACAGCCGTCAGGACCATTATTCCCATTTATATACAGGCAGGGTGAATCTGGTTTTGGGAAGAACATCCCTGTATATCCTTGGGTTCCCAACACTTGGGTTAAAAAGTTGAAATGATCAACTTCCTAGAAAAAATTGAAATTCGTAAACGTCATAGAAATAACAAAATTTATTTCCAAATGCTGAATTATAATGTATGCAATTTTTTCTTATCTACTTTCAATATAACGTTTTACACAATTTTCTGTTATGGTGGAGGACTCTATTGCAATAGCGGAACTTCCGGTATAACCGGAACAAACCTCAACTCTGTAAATTTAAATACGACCCATACCTATTTTTTTATAAATTTGGATTGCATTTTTGTTTTCTTTCCGACCATGCCAAATTTATTAGTATTAATGTTATTCATTTGTTAAAAATAATTACTTTCTTTCGCTCGTTTCTTATTGTTAAGATATAATAATAATATGTGAGAGGGCTATGACAATATTGAAGAACAGAATACGCAATGCCGGGCAAGGAATTGACAGAATCGAGCTTAATAATATTGCGAGTGAATCAAGAAGACGTACTTTAATTATTTTTTTTATTTTGTTTGTTTAATATGTACAGGTGTCTCATTTTCGATGTTTTTTTAAGGTATCTCGAGTAATATTAATAATAGAGGAAAACCGTTTGCACATTACAGGGTCAACTTTTCGAGAAAAGTTTAATAGTTACCACAGGAATTTTCGATCTTCTTTTGTTTCTGAGATACAGGCAAAAACTCGTATTTCGCTAATTTTGAAAATATCTCATATCTTATTTATTATGATAGAGGAAAAATGTTTTTACAAAAATTTTACCGTTCCTTAAATAGAATAAAATGGCGTAATTAGATTTTTTGAAAACTTAATAATTCTCGAGATATAACACCAAGTTATAATTTTTTAAATGGGAACCTATGTTGAAAATAGTCTCGTCTTTTTGCTTATTTTATAAGCTTTTCAATGATATATAACAAGTCTACATTCTTTTGTTTTAAACATTAATAAAAGACGAATTATTAATTTATTGAGATGAACATATTAGAAATTATTAAGAAACAAATGAAAACATTTATTACAAATCATCATTTGTTCATTTTGATTCAATATCTATTGATTATGTTCTCAAAATTATTCTTAACCACTTATTTTCGGGATAGTTAAATTACTAGTTATCGACGTTACAGTTGGCTTTGACACAATCCGAAAAAGATGGTTTAATACGCTTTTGAAGTAAATAAATTGAAAAAATGAGTAAAACTGAAACAAATATTATTAGAAATATGCAAATGATGATCTGTAATAGATTTTTTCATTTGTTTCTTAATAATTTTAAATTTTTTCACCCCAATAAATTAATAATTATTATTAATCGAAATTTCATGTGGTGCCTATTAAACATTTCTGGAAAAGTTGACCCTGGAATGTGCAAACGGTTTTGCTCTATCATTACTATTATCCGAGATACCTTAAAAGAACATCGAAAATAAGACAGCCTGTACTTTATGAACTCGAACCTAATTTGTTAGGTTGGAAACTTCATTTCTAAATCAATCACTGTCACCAACAATCAAATAAAAAATTAAATATTCCCAACCAATGTTCATAAATTAGAAAATGAAATATCGATTATTTTTAAATATTTTATTAAAGAACCAAAACAGAAAAAATACTATAAAATACATGTTTCATAGGACGTTTTTTATTTTGGTTCGTTAATACGTACTTGAGGAAACAACCAAAATAGAAATTCCTAAAAATGAAATAACGTATATTTTTTTAAAAATTGTGACATACTGGAAGTTCCATAGAAATTGTTTGCTAATTTAACCGACCTCATAGCTCTTATAGTTCTCGAATTAGCAATAAAACACTTAAAATGAACACCCTGTATATTTCTATAAAGTTATTTTGATTATAGATGATTATATAAAGCATCCCTGTGGTGCACTCTTCACGCCAGCAATGAGTGCCCGTGAGGTGGCGCCTGGTAAATGGTCGCACGGTACAAATATGTCATCATCATTACCGATATCTGCGTACAAAGCAGATTGGCACACCCAGCAATGGGTAATATGCCGTGATGATATATTATTTATTTTATTTAGTTTTATACGTGTATATTTATCAAAATTAAATGTTCTTGCTGATTGTAGATGGCTTTGAGTGTATTTTGTTTTATTTTATTGTTATTTTCTAATACCTATTTATCAAAAAGTATTGATATTTAAGTGACACCCGTTGTATTTTAGATAAAGGTTATATGAATTCCAAAAATAGAAATTTTCAAAGAAGAAATATCAAAACATAGCAATTAATTACTAATTAATTATTAATTTATATTGCCGGTATCTATTATGTACAGTTAAGTCGTAGCTGATACAGCACAACAAAAATTACGAATATTGACAACCAAAAGTATTTCTTTATAATTTATTCTAATTTTAATCTAATTTGAGAGTTTAATGTAATATAATTTGGAATAGAGGGAGTACAAAAAAGGTATTTCAACCAATTTCTTTTTCATATTAAAATCTGTATCAATAGAGAAACCACAGCAAAATTGATACTTTTTAAGAATGAATCAATATATCATCATTATCCATTTCTGATTTCTGTGTAACAGAGAGAGCGTCACAGAGGTAACTTTTTAATTTACTTTCAAGTTTAACTTTGGTTGGATTTGAACTCAAGCCGTCAGAACCAACAGACCACATAACGAAGTAAGCTACACAACCCTTCTAATTATAATAAATGGTAACAGTCGAATTAATTAAATATAAATTCTACCTGCAAACATATGACATCTGGGCAATATTCAATGATTTCTTCCACAATTCTGTATTTTCTAATCTTCCAGTCTAATGCTTCTTCAGGACAACAGACGAAATTGTCGTTGAATTGGCCAAGAGCTAAATCAAAAATATAAAAATAACTAACGAAATTGTTTCTTTTTTTCAAAATACAACTTACATTGTGATAAAATATTCCATTGGAACACCCTTAAGCTATATGGACTTGAAACGAATTCACTACAAGCTGTAACAAGAATAAGGAAATAAAAGTAAATTAAATTGTTGTGAAAGTGTTTATCTTTTAAAAATATACACATGCCGAGACAATATAATCATGAAACATAAAATAAGTTGTTTGGTTTAAGAATTGAAGGAATGATTAATCTTATCAAATAAGGTCAAATTTTATACATTTTATATCAATGTGACGTTTCTTATTTATACTACTCGTAGTACTCGTATGTATACAGAGTGGACACTAGAAATCGTGACATAGGCGTTTAACATGAGAAAACAGTTTTTACTTCCTTGTACAAAGTAAAAGAAGTATTGTATTCGCGAAAAATTTCGGTCTCCTGATTTCAACGGAAATATCCATTTTGGCCATCCCTGAATCCATTCTGATTAATTTCGTCGTGACGTCTGTACGTACATACGTATCTCGCATAACTCAAAAACGGTAAGCCGTAGAAAGTTGAAATTTTGTATTTCGGACTTCTATAACATCTAGTTGTGCACCTCCCTTTTTTGGTCATTACATAATTTCCAGAAATGGTACTTTATTTGAAGCCTATAATAAATTTTAATGAAAAACTATATTAAAATGTAATCCAAAACTTTTCAAATTTAGTATATAAAGGCCTGTCTCCACAATGCTAGAAATCGTTCCGAGTTCTCGATCACATTTTTTGATCATAAACATTGAACTTGTATGACTACAGATGTCAGGTTGGTCGAATTTATGAAGTTAGTTTCAGCCATTTCTACCAATACTAAAAACTAATAAAAATAAAAATTATCCCGCAAGTAAGTAAATTAAATATTTACAACGAATATATTAATTTATTTATAAGTAATTATTTATAATCAATATCAAAAATAAGTAGAATTATGTAATATTTTATAACCTTATCATTTTCAAGCTTATCAAACATCAAACGTCAAGATTTTAAATTGGTAACAGTTAAATGAAATTAGCAACTTGTACGAAAAAATGGGACAGAATATATTTTTCCATTCTAGTTTTCTATTCGATTTTTGCGTCCGAGTTGGTAGTGTCCACGATCCGAGATATCGAATTGCGAACTATATCCGAGAACTCGGAACGATTTCTATGATAATGGACACAGGCCTTAAGACTTTTATATCAATTGGAATAACAGCAGATTTTGGTTAAAACAGACTAACCGGAAGTGATATATTACCTGAAGTTGTTAACAGTTTTTCTTGAATAAAATGGTTTCATTTTGATTTTAGAAATAAATGCTTCAAATAAGAGTTTTAGAGAATTAAATTCTGCGTCTAGCACATCAAGTATTATTAAATTAGCCCATTGTATAAGCGAGATATGTAAATTTAAAACTTATATACTTTTTGGTATTTGTAATGAAGCTTGCTATGGATTAGGACAAAAAATAACAAAAAAATAAAAAATAGATGTTAATGTCAAATTACGTCAAATACGTGAAATTGTGATGCAATTTTATAATTGAGTCTATAGGCGATTTCGAGCGACATACCCGTTCACTTCTTCGGATTACTTACGGTTAGTTACGGTGTGATATGGTTAATGGTGGCGTCAAAAATCGTTGGTTCACTTGTTGACACAGTGCTTGGTGGTTATGTATATTCTGCGACATTTCAAACTGTCAACAATAATGTCTGACAATTAAAATGCATTAACGGAGAAAGATAGTTTTTCCATATTTGTCCAAAAAAGAGTCAACGAAAATAATGTCACCCTGTTTGACATAAGACCACGACTCCGACTGTTTTGACTTTTGACATTTCAAAAAAAGACATGATAAAAAGAGATAGAAATAGTGAACAGAGAGCTGACCCGACTCGCAAACCCGTTCAGCTGTGAGCACTGATCCAAGCATACCGGGTATGTTGTTCCTAGCGCTCGAATGTGTGAACGTATCAGGGGGTCTATTCTAATTCATGTAGCGTGAGGCTAACTTAGCCCAATCCCGCTATCCGACTCCGACTCCATCTGTTGGCCAGTAGTGGAATTTTTATTAATTTAGCCACATGTGGCTATCCGTAGCGAGAGCTCCAGTGGTACTGCTACGAGCAAAGTGTCACGCTATAATTTGAATGTTTGTTTTGACAGTGACTGATAACTCTGAATGACAAGTTGACAAGCATTTCGGCTTTTCAATTTTGTGTTAAAATACGTGTGTTATAGCATAATAATATTTGATTTATATCTATATATTGTAAGTATATATTTAAATTAAAATAATCATTTATAATTCTAACAACCTTTGTTTAAAAATAATTTTAGATTTAGATAGGAAAGACGGGAAGAAATTCGATTGAATAGACGAGCGATTAGGGATGCGCAAGATCCATTCAGTTTCATTGAAAGGGAATTTATTTTAAATTAAACTAACTAAAATTGCTATAGTAGAATCTAAATCTATCGAAAATTTAAAAATGTAATATATAAAGAAAACTATTAACTAAACTAAGTAATCTAACAAACTATAACTAATAAAAAATTAAGAACTATAACGAAACTACTAAATTAATCCTACAACAAACCTAAATAAATTGCCGCACCAAGAACTAACACAAATTAAACACAAATAGGTACTATAAGAACAAAGCCACGATCATCCACAGTCAAACTAGAGTGAAAGCTATCAGCACGTTTGACATCTGTCATTATAGCGGATAGCACATGTGGCTATCCGACTTGAATCCATCTATTGGCTAGTAGTGGAACTTATATAGCGGATAGCACATGTGGCTATCTGACTTGAATCCATCTGTTGACTAGTAGTGGAACTTATATAGCGGATAGCACATGTGGCTATGAATTAGAATAGACCCCCAGAACGCAACATACCGCAAGTGAACGGTTGTCGCCCGAAATTGCCTTATACTTCATATTAGTCTTGCGTACAAGGAAGTCGTGTGGTGTCCACATCAGATTTTTTCCAAATACTAACTGTCCCGTAAAATGTTATGTAATGATTTGAAAATAGAGATTTAGGCCCGGTTTTATAAACATATTCACTTAAAATTTAGTTATCAAGTACATTTAATGAAATGAACAAATTCGCATTAGTTTCTCCGTTCTCGTCGTTTAATATAATCGATGTGCTACTAAGCTACATAATACAGCCGATAATGTTTATGTGAAAAAGGGCCCAAAGAAAAATAGAGACACCTTTATTTTTTGTTATATATTTCCATTTCTTTTCCTTGCTTACCTTTTGAAATAGCATTGAGTTTTTTGTATTTGAGACCTAAGTCGGCATTTGTAGTGGTATTAGTGAAGGCGGAGCGGCGAAAGGAGCGTTTAATTGGAGCTGGAAGGGCCGCCAACTGCTTCTGGCAATGTTGCAGCAGTTCCTGTCTAGATAACTGCTCTGGCAAAGCCAGGTCGTTGTCTTGTGTATCGTCATTCTGAATCTTCACTGCTGAAGTGAAGCTTCCCATCCTGAAATAGAAGAAGAAGAAGAATTGTAAACTGTAAACATACTGTACAGCTCGAACAAAAATAGGGCACGTGATTTTTGGGAAAACTTTTTACAATATCAATATGTACAAAGTAACAGGCTGCTTGTATTTTCTACTTATATGCAAAATTTCATTTCCGTGATTTCCAGGAAATCTACGATTTTACCCTCAAAGAAATTGCAACAAAAGCTTTTCTTACGGAATCGTGTCCAGAAAAATGCGCTGAATAACATTTCAAAAGTTTCCGGAAATCGGACCATGGGAATCTCCCGTAAATTGTTAACATGGCAGCATTTTTAGGTTTTTGGCCATTTTCTCGAAAACAATTACACGTATCAAAATTTTACAGGAATATAAAATTAAAGCTGACCATTTTTACACAAAAAAAGGATTTTTACACTTTTTACCTCTCGCTAAGAGAGGTATTGTATTCATGCTAAAAATCGCATATCCAGATTTTACTGAATAAACACGTTTTAAGGTCCCTAGAATCCGATTATAACATTTTTACGATGATGTCCGTATGTGTGTGTATGTGTGTGTGTGTGGATGTTGGATTCACGATTTCTGAAATATTATAAGACTTAAGACATTTTTAACTACGGATTCCTCAATCTAACAATAATGGGAAGAGTTGATTCAGTTTTGGTAACAATTGGACAACCGGAAGTAGTAGTTACAAGAAAAAAATCATCTAAATATTATTTATCGAAAATTTATGTAAATACTTATAACCTTAAATTCTTTATTCGATAAATATATATTTATTATTATATCTTCTATAGATTTAGAGATAAAGAAATGCATATAAAATAATTTGATGTAAAAAATCTCAGATCAAACTACTAGTTATAAGGCAAGAAATTCAAATGTTTGTAATTGACACATAAATGTCACTGTCAAAAATATTTGTATGCCACTGTCAAAAATATTTGTACATTATTATGAAGATTATGAAAATAAAAAAAAGTCAACAACGCAAAAGAATATACGTAAAAAAGAATATAAAAAGAATTTGCGAAAAAATGACGAATATAAAGAAAAAGAAAAGGAAAGTAGAAAAGGAAAATTACAGGATATTGAATATAAAGTTTGCAAATATATGTGAGAATTATTTTGTAGTGAGACATGAATATATGTATTTGTAATTGAAAATATTTTTCGTTTTATGCGTACAACCAGGTAAAATATCTGGCGAGAGGTTATATGTACTGGCCACATCAGATTTTTACCAAGAATGAACTGTCAAAGAGTTAGGTAAAAAAATATTTAACCAAAATTACAATTTATGAAAAAAATTTAAATTATTCAAAAAATATATAGTAATATGTATTGGTCTAACAGGGTAACAGGTTTTACTATTTATAACAGTTTTAATTCATCGTGTCATCGAAAATAATAATAACCCTTGGAAAAAGAGGTCTAAGGATCGTGCTAAAAATCGCATATGAAGATTTTTGTAAGGTACCTAGAATCCAATTTGAACATTTTCACGGTGATGTCTGTGTGTTCGCATTGGTGGATCCTCGCCTCTAACTCAAATACCATCATTCAGAAAATTTTGAAACCCTGTATTTCTACCTTATTCTAATATGGAAAGAAGCCATTAAATTTTGGTGTAAATCAGATAACCGGAAATGACAGTTTGCTTGAAGCTCAAAATAGTTTTTCTTCGAAAAATACTGTTAACTGCTACATTTTGAGATTTATGTTAATATAAAAATTAAATATTATTAAATTTTCTACATGAAAGCGTCACCCGAAGAGGATAACGCACCAAGAACACTAAATATAGGTAACTATGAAATTCAAAGAGTAGAAAATTTCACTTACTTAGGCTCCATACTAAATCAATCAAATGATATAACTGAAGAAATTAGGCATAGGATAACGTTGGGTAATAAAACGTTCTACAGCCTAAAAAACCTTCTTAACTCAAAAATTATAAACAAAAAGCTTAAACTAATATTATACAAAACAGTTATACGACCAACTGTCTTATACGGATCCGAAACCTGGAGCCTGACAAAAAGAATAGAGTTGGATTTAGAAATCTTTGAAAGAAAAGTCCTACGAAGAATCTTAGGCCCTGTTCAAGACGGGGCAGACGGTTGGCGCCAAAAGTACAATTTTGAACTGTACACGGAGTTTAACGAGCCAAGTATAACGAAAACACTAAAAGCAGGGAGATTACGTTGGCTAGGGCACATTATGAGAATGGACCAAAACAGGATGACAAAGAAAATATTGTTGAGAACTCCCATAGGCAAACGAAAACAAGGAAGACCAAAATTGAGATGGATAGATAGTGTAAATAAAGATCTAAAAACATTAAACATTAAAGACTGGAAACAAGCAGCGAGCGACCGAGCGAGATGGAAGAGGATTGTCGAGGAAGCCAAAACCCACCCAGGGTTGTAGAGCTAAGAAGAAGAAGAAATTTTCTACAAGTTTGCATTAATACTTTTCTATATATGTTTTATGGATAAATTTATAAAATTATCTATAATTTAAATCCCGGAGCCTACGCTTTAAACAAACACAACTCCTTGGTTACACAGTTCATATCTCAAATGTATGTAACTGACAGATAAATGTCACTGTCAAAAAACTAATTTCAAATTAATAATAGTAACGTTTAAAAAGTATCAGTATCTTTCTAACTCCGAAATGATTCGATTGGCTGAGTGCTGAAAATATAATTTTTCAACGTAAAATGTAACCACGTTGCTTGAACATTTCATCTGTATTATTTTGTTATAAGTACTGCCTTGTAATTTAGCTGAGGATGGGATTGCTTAAAGTCCGAAACGTCCGTATTATTTAATAAATACACGTTACGTGGACCATCCAGCCTTATTTATTGAAAAATACAATAAATAGAACAATAGTAGTAAATATGTAGGTATGAATTTAAATTAATGAAAATTAAATAGCGGGAGGTATTGTGTTGGCCACATCAGATTTTTAAATAATTTATGTTAAGGTTTTCTTCAAATTTTCATTTTTTCATTCACTACTCTGATTCTGTTAAAGATAGGATAACGCGATTTGATATTTTCAATCCAGCTTGAAATTCTCTTTCATGTCATATATTATACAATTTTTGTCGATGAGCGGCTCGCAAGTTAGTAATAGGTTTGTTCGCAGTGGCAATCCCGGACTAGTTTGAGCATCATACGCATGCGCAGTTCCATTTTAGTTTTTCGCGGTATCACTCTGACTGACACATGATTAACTTAAACTTATATGAAATTCCTCTATAATTTTAAACATCTGAAAATCGGCTCATTTCTAAATTTTTCATCAAGCACTTCCACATGTATTAAATACGTAATATTGGTTATCTTTAATTGTATCAAAATTTTGGGCGAAAAAAATTCGAACTACGTAAATAATTTTTTTTCTTATCTCGCGACATATGAGGAATTTTCAAAATAAGCGGAAAGCATGTTTTATGACCCAGAATCTATTTTATTCTAACATTAATAAAAAAGATGTGTATACACGCACTTTGGAGCAGCGAAGAACAGAATAACGAGGCGACTATACACATAAGAATATATCGAATGAAAAAACGCATCGCTCAAGTGCGCGACGGCCTTTATTGTTCTAGATATCAGAGCCCCGTTTCCCCCCTTCAAAACCCCTTCTTGCTCCCTAGGTTACCGCCGCCTTCTTGGATTTAATTAGTGCCCCATCAAGGGGGTGTACCGCCCATTTGGTGCATTAAGGTCAGTGGCGTACCTAGGGCGGGGCAAACAGGGCAGGTGCCCTGGGCGCCAGAGCCAAGGAGGCGCCGCTTGGAGCCCTTGGTATCCGTATGTAACTTGGGTGCCAGAAATTGAAGTGTAAAAACTGTTGATTACTGTGCGTATTGACATTTTTCGGAAATGTTGAAGTTGAAGCTCGAAGCTCTCTATCTGTTTTTTCATCGTCTACTCAGCGCTGGGAAATACTTAAAAACGCTGTGCCCATAGTTATTAAATCTAAGTCTAAAACAAGATGGAGTGCAAAAGTGGAAGCTGTGAAGTCCATAAACAACTACCTTGACGGTCTACTCCAAGTTCTCGAGACTATAATGGATGATGCAAAGGAAACGAGTGAAACAAGTGATGCAATTGTACAACCGTATGTTGACACTCGATTTTCTGACTCTACTTGGATTTTGGACGAGAGTACTCATTCCTGTTGAGAAAAGACTGCAAGATATAATTATGAACTTTCAAGATGCCGCCTTAGATTTAAAAGGTTTAATACATTATTTTCGCAATGAAAGAGAAACTTTGGTGACTGAAGCTCTGGAAATTGGACTTAGTCTCTGTCAAAACTGGGATGTTGAAACCGAAAAACGCCAACGGCGAAAAATCTTCGAATAGCCATGCAAATAATGTTGACTATTGCAGTTTTCATCGCTAGCTGTGAAAGATCTTTCAGCAAATTAAAACTGATCTTATATAAATTATCTGAGAGCCTCCATGGGTCAAGTTCGATTAAGTGATCTTGCTTTGCTGAGCGTTGAAAGGGAAGAAACGGAAAAGATTCCGAGCACGTTATTAATGCTTTTGCATCAGTGAAGACAAGGAAGATGCAGATGTAAAAATACAACAATACAAATGCCACATATCTCGCTACAGTAAAGCGAGAAAAAAGTAATCTTGATTTTACACTGTCGACAGGGAGCGCAATTACGACCCTTGCCCTGGGCGCTATTTCACTTAGGTACGCCACTGATTAAGGTGCATTCACAAATGAAAATTGGGTTTAGATTTATGGTTTATACTTTAGATTTAAAGACTTTGGCCGCATATTATGTAATAACTACATTCACACTTCAGAATTTAGTGTCTCTAAATCCAAATCGTAAAACCAAACATTGCAAGGTCCAAACTTTAGGTTTATGATTTAGTTTGACGTCACAAACTTCACCAATGAGAACAAATCTGAAACGATATAGATATATTCACCCATCTTTATTTAGTTTTCACTTGGTGGAATCAGCTTTTTAAATAAATAAATAAATAAACATAGATCTGTCAAAATTTAGTTGCTGAAATATAACCAACAATGACAAGCGAATGACAGTTTCACAACGCACAGGTATCTATTAAGTATTGATCTACCGACATTTTAATCTAGTTTTTGAAGCATTTACATAGATGTCTGTACATATCAAAACTATATTAGAGTTAAATTAATTTAATAAAATAAATTTAAAAAAAAACGTGCATTTATGAATGACTTACTTAAATCTAAACAAAAACAATAAACCTAATTTTCATTTGTGAATGCACCTTTACTGTGAATAAGCTTAAATCAGAATACGTGAACCGAATTGACCCGATTCAAAATATTCCGGAATTCTTTAAACACTTAGCAATGTAAATAAATTTTGAACATGTATACGAGTAGTTGAATGACACGGACCATAAGTTCGGTTAATTTTAATTTTAAAAAATTCTTTTCTTCTTTCTTTTAACTTACATGTAAATAATTTTATAGGTATAAGAAACATTTAATTAATTTTTTATTTCATTAATTATTTGTTATTCGCATTATTCAGTTGGAAAATCCTAGTAATCACAATGTACAAAGTTGCAATTAAAAATCCGATACATTTATTACGTAGTAGAACAACCAAGAAAATCCTTGATATGTCAAGTGAAATGGAATTCTAAAATTGATTTGTATATTATAATACTAATTAATTTCTTTGTATTTAAAGAAGAAAAAAAATCGGATGTGGCCAGCACATTACCTTCCGTCAGTTCTATGTATTTTGTACAAGTTTCATACAGAAAGTTCCTTGCAAAAGATTCTTTTTCTTGTACATTACCTTCCGGCAGTTGTATGTATTTTATACAAATTCCATACAGGAAGTTTCTAGCAAAATATACTATATTTCCTGTAAAATTATAACACAAACATACTATGTCAATTGCACTTGACACTGACATCTTTCAATCATAATTTTCTTAATATAGTAGCTGTTTTCATAGTTATAGCATAGCTGGCTAATTCATGAAATATAATTTTTTAACTCTATATCCATTTAATATGAAGTATAAAAGGCAGTCAAATCGTATAGAAAATAAAATATTCTTTAATATTTATAATAACGTTAAATGTGAAAAAATCTGTTAAAATCTTCAAATGTGGGTACTTCCGGTTGACTAATTATAACCATAATCTAATCTGCTCTTCATATGGATGTAACGAAGAGAAATATGAAAGAAATATAATTTTTGAAATTGTAGTATTAGAGTTATCGCAGGGAAAATTTTTGTCACACACACACACACACACACACACACACACACACGCACACGCACGCACACACGCACACACGCACACTCACACACGTACACATACGCACACACATACACGCACACACACGCGCACACACACACGCACACACACATGCACATACGCATGCACACACACGCACATATACACGCACACACACACGCGCACACCTACGCGCACACACACGCGCACGCACACACACACACACACACACGCATAAACACACGCACGCACGCACACCCACACACACGCACACGCACACACACACGCACACACATAATAAAAATAGTAAAATCGTATTCTAGGGGCCCTAAAGGCCCTAAAACATGCTTACTGATTAAAAACTCATCACCGAATTTTTGACCAAAGACAATACCTTCCTTACCTAAAGGTGACGGAAGGTAAAAATTGTAACTAATCCGTTACAAGAATAAATAAGTATATTAAACTTAACATTAAGATATGTTTGTAAGTATCTATTTTTACGATTATCTGTTAAAAATAAGGAAACCGGTAAATAAATATAAAAATATAAGGTAAGGAAAATATATATCTTTGTAAACAAATAACGGAAACCAACCAAAATTTAGCAAGTGGGTGCAATAAATGTATATGATTAGGTATATAGAATTTTGTTGGACGATTATGTAATAATTTAAGAATTTTCATTTATGTATTCGTACAGATTATTTGTCACTTTATTTCGTATAACAGCACTCATTTATAATACCTCTTAAACTATCAACTAGATTTATATTTTATCGCCAAATACTATCGTGTTTTAATATATGATCATATTTCGAGAATCTTATGATAAATATGTCACTCTTCAATCATTTTTCAATAAATCAATTTTGATAAAAACTAATGTTTATTTTTTATTTTTTTTATAACTGGCATAGGTAAATGAACTTATTCTATGGCACTCTGCAATCGTGGTGGGACTCTTTTGTTACAATTATTAGAAGCATTGTTTAAAATAATTACACACAAATATAAAATGGTCAATTTTCTGTTTTGCCCCACATGCATTAAAGATCGAATTCTAAATTTGTTTTTCTATTTCGGTGTTCTTATGTTTCTATAAAAGCATGTTTATCACTGAAAACACGACGTTTAGAAAATCTATAAACGTACTGTTTTTGGCGCCTTTCGTATTCTAGAGGTGGTAGTCATGACAGATGAATTACATATAACCTCAAAATGGTAAGTTGTTTATGTTGAAATATTACTTCTAATTATTGATTTTTATCTTATCTCCACGTGATAGGACTAGAAAGAAAAGAAATTTATAGCTATAGCTGTGTTAGTCCAGAAAGAAGATTCTGTGAAGTTAAAATCTTTTAACTAAAAAATTATGAAACAAGAAACAATGCACTCGGATTTGCTTTGTCAAAATAATTTAAACGGTAAGTTTTATTTATTACAATTTAATATTGCAATTTTCAGCTGATTGTATTGTAATATCAGGCAGGTTTTGAAATATATGGTGCACGTTACTTGAAATGTTGACACTGTCAACTCAATTTGCAAGCAAATATGAAAATTTTACGATCCATGATATCCAGTTCCACGCCGAGGCGAACTGTCGAATATTAAATTTTTAAATATGATTTAGACATAAGTGCCATATACAAATACAACATATATTTTGTATTGAAGAATGTAAGAACAGCTATTGCTGTTATGTCTGCAACGGAGCAGTCGATGTGTTGTCAAAATGGTGGAATGTAAAAGTGTAAATCAATAAATTGTTCATTAATGTAGTTCATTATATAAAGAGTTTTATTTATGATAATAACTAACACGAACCAGCGATCCCGATTTGTCATTTGATATATTTACCTTTATTGCAAGATATGTCAAATCAGGTGGTTCATTAATAAACCGGTAGAGTACATTGTAAGTATTGGTTTTCCTTTTCCATAATTATATAATGCTTGATACAATGTTTTAATGTAAACAATCAGTCAAATGTTAGCGGGAAGCGCTACCAACAAAACTGACAAAAAAAAAACACCAAGGCATATTTTTGACAAGTTCTTTTAAATGTATTAATGGGTGTCCCAAATTTCACGCAAGATTTAAATTTTGCGTCATTTGTGCGATACACTATTGTCAAAAAAAAGACAGTTTGACAGCTGACAGTTCAGGGTTATTAAAAATGAAGTGGTACACGAAAGAGCAAAGTGTTTTAATTGTAGAGCTATATTTTAAAAATAATGAAGGTTTGGCAGGTACAGTACGCAATTTTCGTACAAAATATGGTCGGAATAAAAAATTACAATTTTTCATTAAAAACCTGTATTTTCTATCAAAATTACTTCTTGCGTGAATTTTGAGACACCGTTTATTACTAATGCACAAAACATTGCTTTTAACGAAAGCTGCAATAAAAGCATATTCATTACGGGTCGTTATCTTTTTATTATTCATATTTTATAAGTGGACATACGGTATGTTCTAGTGCTAATTGTTATCTATGCAATATTAAGTTTAATTCTGACACACAATCACTCTATTTTGTGTAAAAATGAAAATTTAGTTCACTTTGAGATGTTTAAGTTCAAGTTCAAGATCACATGTGTATATACAAGTATTGTAAATAGTTAAATGATATATTTAATATTCACTATTTGATAGATATGTTCATATTTTAAGAGTAAACTTAGATGCAATAAATTAATAAATCATAATGATAGCTAGTTGAAAGATGAACTTTGAAATAAGTATTTTATTTTGCGTATTTTTTAGATATGCATGTACACGGTGCATGCATATGTTACGAGCAAGTGTTGAAATGAGGGATATCGCGATGTACCCGGGCAAATCTCAAAAAGACTTCCAAATTTGAGGATCACCTTAAATGGTGACAAATGTACAAAATTTAATTTGCCTCAATATTTGCACATATTAGCTTGCAACTTTTTGGAAACATTCTTTAACATCTATTCTAGATAAGAGCGGAAAATTAGTCTCATTTTTTAAGAAATTGAAAAAAATCCTGACAAACAATACGTAACGCACAAAATTCGAGTCCTTATACTTGTGTTTTTAAACTTATTTGAAAAACTTATATAACGACCCGGGTTTTGCGGGCGCTTCGCTTGGATCATACATCGTGCTAATACGGGGCTTTGCCGCCGTGACTACTAGGCTCTTCTGTATTCTAGTGAGCCTGGCCATAACGGAGGCCAGCGCCTCGTACCGACCCCAGCACCAACCCTAGGTGTAGTTAGAGGAAGCGATCTATGAAACTGACTTATGCAGGGTTTATTGTGTGTTTCAGGATATTTGCAAGTCTACTTGCCTTCGTAATGACGCGGTACACCGCAAAACAGCGTGGTATGTACGATCCTATGCGTCAGGGGAGGATTAGCAAAATTTTGGAAAACGATGTAGAGATACTGTCTCAAAATCCCGCTAATTAATATACTTGGTTTTATTTATAATTTTTGAAAATTTTGGTGTAATGTCATATTTCGTGTGCTGGATTTCAAATATTTTGTTACAACTCTGTCATCTTACCCATCAAGCCCACTTAAGAAGCCACCCGCTGCGTTAATAGTGATGGACAACGAGGCGAGAGTACTCGCGCATCTCGTCTCGTCTCGTTGCATTATACGAGACGAGAACGAGAGCGAGATCGCAGTTTAATCTTCGAGGCGAGATCGATATAACAACTGCGAGAAGCGAGAAATCTCGCGAGAGTCTTGCAATAAAAGTATTTGTAACTTTATAGCTTTGACTCAATGAAAACTGCACCGTACAAGGAGTGGAATCAACGCTAATTCCTGTATAGAATAGGTAAATGTGAAAATTATATGAATTCACTATATTATTGAGTCTATCTAGAGTCGATTGATATCGGTCCTAGTGCGAGGAAACGCAAAATAAAGAGAAAATTGGTTTTGCATTCAATAGAACTAGTTTTCTCCAATATTTCAGTTCCTAATTCACCCCAGTTAAAACCACGGTTAAAATTTTCTTGCCGCCCCTGAATAGTAAAGGATGTTAAGCGTCGCCAAAACGGAGAGAAGCGGAGTGATTGGTGACCAGAATTTAGTGTTTCGCCTCTTTATTATATTTATACTTATACGACTGCAAATACACGGAAGACTTGGTGCGAACTTGTCTCTTGTAGTTAAACTGTTACGTAAATACGTAGTCGAGACCCAAAAAAATTTGCGAGAACGAGAGCGATATTACAGATTCGAAAACGAGACGAGGTCGATATTTTATATTTCTCGTCTCGTCTCGCGTGCATCACTAACTGGGTAAGTCGAGGCAGGTACGTTTGTAAAATCTTGAACAAAAACCTTTTATGGCGGGCTGGTAATTTTGCTAAAAAATTTGCAAATTAAAACTTTACGAGTATAATAAATAACAAGCACGGAAACCATGTTTCAACAATGAAAAAGGTTTTTGCGAGGATTTTTGCATGTAGGTACCTCAAAAGAAAATTTCCAATAACTGTTTGTATTTTAAAGCTACGTTTGAATTTATTGTAATCCCTATAATATTTTATTCTATTTTCAATTTACAAATTGATGTTAGACGAAGTATATTTAAAACACATTGTTATTTCAATACAAATTTAAAAATATATAATTAGGAAACATTTTGAACGCAAATTTCGGGTACGGTCCAAGAACCTTTACCACAAGGTCCATAAAACTTTATAACGCCCAATTGGCAGATTCTATAATGAGTTTTATAGATTTCTTCCTCCGACTTTAATGCCGCTATTTTCTAGGCTTGCACGAGAAGAGAGAGAAGCAATACGAAATAAAGTTCACAAAAACCTCCATTATTCATTTATTTTAAATAAAGAATGTAACTAATCCCCTTTAAGTTTTTTCTTTTTTTAAAGAATGGATTTGTTTTTCGTTAGTTTTCCTACCAAATATAATAAATATGAATTAATTATTAAATCTGCATTTGAGGGTGACAACGAAAACATTTTTAAATCAGTGAATATCTGAGCAAATTCTAGGTACGATGCGTCGTTGAGGACACTAGTAGTGCGACGCTAAGGTGCGATGCTTTAGAGCTATAGCTGGTGTTAGGGTCGGTTGTGATCCCGGCCTTATTGTCGTTTTCGAGTTTTGTAAGATACGAAAACATTTCTAAATCAGTGAATATCTGAGCAAATTCTAGGTACGATGCGTCGTTGAAGACACTAGTAGTGCGAGGCTAAGGTGCGATGCTTTTAGAGCTATGGCTGGTGTTAGGGTCGGTTGTGATCCCGGCCTTATTGTCGTTTTCGAGTTTTGTAAGATACGAAAACATTTCTAAATCAGTAAATATCTGCGCAAATTCTAGGAACTATGCATCGTTGAGGACACTAGTAGTGCTATGCTTTTAGAGCTATATCTGGTGTTAGGGTCGGTTGTGATTACGGCCTTATTGTCGTTTTCGAGTTTTGTAAAATACAAAAGCAACGCTAACAGCACCAATTTGTTAAATGTTAAAGTGAAATCAGAAAAGTTTGCTGGCTAAATATGTCCAAATATTGATATAAATTAAATTTTGTATAAGATTTGTCACCAATTTAAGGTTAATAATCAAATTATTATGAATTTGCCCAAACCAGTACGAGTACTTCGCGAAATGCTTGGACAAAACCGGAATCCAGACGAATATTACGAATTTGCTCTGTAAGTATTATAAATACATCTTCTAGAAAAGTAACAAAATTTGGAATGTCAAAAAACATTGAATAAAGTTAAACTTTAAAATAGGTACAAATCTGTGTAATTTTAAACAAGGTAAATAAATATACCATTGCTTATTACCCATTTATGGGTGTGCCAATATGTGTTTATTCACAAATTTCACTAATTTCAATAATGACGAGACGGCGTATATCTGACCGATAGCATTTCGGTTACTGATGTCCTTAGAAGACACTTCTATCAACGTTTTCTAAAAATGTAAAAAAACTAAGTATTTTAAGAAAAAAACTGTTAAGACTTATTACAAGTAGGTAGGTATAGGTAGTTCAATTTCCGGGTAACTATAATTATTATAAATTGGAATTTTTATTGTAAGAATTCAAAAACGTGCTTATTCATTGTAAACTCATTTTCGAATGTCAAATTTGTTCACCAATCATAAAACCTCCCTTTTCCATCCCTGTAGGTATGGTCTATGGAATGGGGAGAGGCAAAATTGCACATATTACAATATAAAGCTTCTATACAAATGTATATTAGTGCAATAAATTTTCAACAAACTTTCCCGTAAACCACAAAATAATATATTGTACATTACTCACGTATTTTTCAATTTAGCAGTACACAAACATACGTACATGTTCACAGTCTCGTGCATTTCTTACAACTGTTGATTTCCCACTAACACATGTTTTTATTTACTTTTGTTTTTTGTCTAAAATTTCCTTAACCACACAAATTCGTCACATATGTTCTAATGCTTGGTGTTAATTCTAGTAAAAACAAAATAAAAATGATTTAACAATGATTTCATTTTAATCCCTATTACAATTTATTCACATGAAACTTATCTAAAAGATAATATTATCTCTATTTAATTAAAAAAATTAATGAATTTATATAATACCCAGCTAAAGCATTTAAAGTGACAGAGATTCAAAGTGCTATTTTTAGGTTTAGAAATTATTCAACAAAGAGTGTTTTGTATAAAAACAAAACGACATCTGCAACTTTTCTTTTGTTAATACTTTTCAGTTTTTTTAAGGAACACTCCTTACCATTTATAAAGCCCAGAATAAGTGTCAAAATATTTGAATATTTGTATTTGTTTATAAAATTGGTTCCATATTTGGCTTTAAATTTCGGTGCAATGTAACTTGATCCATATGTCGATTTGATTTTAGTGTCAAGTGATCCACTCCTACCTGACTTTTCGACGTCCAAAAAGTCGGTAGTTATGCTTTATTCAAAGCAAATGGTCATAGAAGTAGAATATTTATTTTAAACCTATTTTAGGCGACAAGACATGCGAGATAATATGAATATTGCTATAAAAAATTTATGTTACTATACATATATAGCATGTACCACAACTTCGGGTACAAACTTTAAGGGCATAGAGTACTGACCAAAATAAGTAAAAAAAGCTTAACTAACATGGGCCCGTGTATAATTTCCGAGATATAAGGTAGAGAAAAATGAGTTTTTACAAGGTTAACTCTGCTATCTCGAAAACTATAATAGTTACGGCTTCGATTAAATGTGACTTTTTGTTTCCTTTGAGAGATCATAATAAAGATATGCTTTTGTTCAAAAAAATAATAATAATAATAATAATAATAATAATAATAATAATGAATAATAATAATAATTGCACTGATGTTATGGCAACCTTGGTCAATATTTAATTTTCAAATAACTTCGTAAGTATTAGAAATTGAGAAAAATGTTTCATATAAAATTTTATTGTTTTTTTGTGTGATCATTTGTCAGTTTTTCTTCGATTAATAACTTCTTTCTCGGAAACACTTAAAGAAATCAGACATGTTGATTAAGCTTTTTTACTCATTTTCGTCAGTACTATGCCCTAAAGTTTGTATCTGAAGTTGTGGTACACTCTGTATGTATATAATTTATATTGAAAGGAATTATGAGAATTGTTACTTTTCATTAGGTATTTTTTTCAATATTTGCATATTTTTATGCAACTTTTCTAAAAAACATAAGGCTCACCTAACGCTCAAAACTCGGGCCGTTATATTCGTTTTTGCACGATCGGATTATGTTTTATATTTACCGATAGTGTTTGCAAGACAGTAGGTCTTATTTACAAATTACTGAACGGTAAGTGATGTGACTCACGTCGGTAAGTGATGTGCTTCACTTACCGTTCAGGAGGCGATAAGTTAAATAAATAAAAATAAAAATCGAAGCTTACTTCAAAAATGACAAATAATTTTTTTTAATATGTCAAAATAATTTTCAAATCTTATTTTTCTTTTAAATTTTGTGCGTTGATCGTGCAAAAATAGTATACGCATCACGAACGTTTAAGAATTACCGATTTCAGATAAAACATTGTCTTCGATCGGTAAACTGTCCTTACCGTTCTTAATACTTATTATACTATTTTTGGGTAAGTAAAAGTAAAAAATCTGATGTGGACACCACATGACTTCCTTGTACGCAAGACCAATATGAAGATGAAGTATAGACCCAATTAAAATTGCACGTGTTTGACGTAATTTGACATTAACATCTATTTTTTTATTTTTTTGTTATTTTTTGTCCTAATCCATAGCAAGCTTCATTACAAAAACCAAAAAGTATATAAGTTTTAAATTTACATATCTCGCTTATACAAAGGGCTAATTTAATAATACTTGATGTGCTAGACGCAGAATTTAATTCTCTAAAATTATTATTTGAAGCATTTATTTCTAAAATCAAAATGAAACCATTTTATTCAAGAAAAACTGTTAACAACTTCAGGTAATATATCACTTCCGGTTAGCTTGTTTTAACCAAAATCTGCTATGTTATTCCAATTGATATAAAAATCTTATATACCAAATTTGAAACGTTTTGGATTAGTTTTTCATTAAAATCTATTATAGGCTTCAAATAAAGTACCATTTCTGGAAATTATGTAATGACCAAAAAGGGAGGTGCACAACTAGATGTTATAGAAGTCCTAAATACAAAATTTCAATTATCTAAGGCTTACCGTTTTTGAGTTATGCGAGATACGTACGTACGTATAGATGTCACGACGAAATTAGAATGGATTCAGGGATGGTCAAAATGGATATTTCAGTTGAAATCTCAAAATCGAAATTTTTCGCGATTACAATACTTCCTTTACTTCGTACTAGGAAGTAAAAACTCCATTTATTAAATTATAAGTAAAAATGAAAAAAAAACATATCTGTAAAATATAAAATAAATTTTATTTTTGTGCCTCCGGCGGCCTGTATAAGTTGTTTTACATTACTCTAAATCGTCCAGATTTTTTTTTACATGCCTCGGCCGGCAAAAACATTGTGACTTTTACAGTTATGGGTTGGTATTATTCTGATAAAATGTCAACTGTATTTTCAATGCATACATTTTAAGCTAGATGTAAGTAGTAATTATATTTGAACTTGCAATGCAAAACCGATAAGAAATGTTTGCTAATTTTCAGGTTATGTTTGTATAAACCTACGTCATTTGAAATTATTCAAATATTTTGATCTTATCTACCAACATAAAAGATCACTAGTATATCAAATTTGAATAATAAATCAAATTCATTTAATAAATTTGGTGAAAAATCTTGTGTATTACGCATCCAGAAAATGCTTTGCGAGTATTTGTCCTGTCAAAATATACTCGCACTTGCAAAAGTGCAGTTATAAAACTAGTGACACGAATAACTATTACATTCGTAATAAATTATTTCCAAACATTTATGCATTTATTATAAAAATTTATAACTATAATTTTTTAGACCATTAAATAGAGATTTTTTTACCTTCCGTCACCTTTAGGTAAGGAAGGTATTGTCTTTGGTCAAAAAATTCGGTGGTGAGTTTTTGATGAATGAGCACGTTTTAGGGTCCCTAGAATACGATTTTACTATTTTTACGATGATGTCTGTATGTGTGTGTGTGTGTGTGTGTGTGTGTGTGTGTGTGTGTGTGTGTGTATGTATGTGTGTGTGTGTGTGTGTCTGTGTGTGACAAAATTTTCTAATGCGATAACTGTAATACTACAATTCCAAAAATTATAATTCTTTCGTATTCCTCTTCGTTACAGCCATGTGAAGAGCTGATTAGATTTTGGTTATAATTGGTCAACCGGAAGTACCCTCATTTGAAGATTTTAATAGTTTTTCTTGAAAAAACGATGTTAAATATCATTTTTTCACATTTAATGTTATTATAAATATTAAAGAATTATTTATTCTCTATACAATTTGAATGCATTTTATACTTCATATTAAATGGACATAGAGTTAAAAAATTATAAAGACATTAAAATATCATGTATATTAGTCAGCTTTGCTATAACTCTTGAAACAGCTGCTACATTAAGAAAATAGAAAATTCTGATTGAAAGGTGTCAGTGTCAAGTGCAGTTGACAGTATGTTTATGTTATAATTTTACTGGAAATATAGGATCTTTTGTTAGAAACTTTCAGTTTGGAATTAGTTTAAAATACATACAACTGCCTTAAGGTAATGTACAAGAAATATAATCTTTCTGTATGACATTTATACAAAATACATAGAACTGACGGAAGGTAATGTGCTGGCCACATCAGATTTTTTTTGGATATCTTCGATATAAATATTGTATAGGCTTGTATAACAAGTATTTCGAGAAAAATGGTATTCAAAATTAGATATGGGTTCATAGAACATTTACATGCGAAAATACGAAATACATAATAATTTTCTGGGACTTAAGGTGCATTCACAAATGAAAATTAAGTTTAGATTTATGGTTTTTACTTTAGATTTAAAGACTTTGGCCGCATATTATGTAATGACTCCATTCACAGTTTAGAATTTAGGGTCTCTAAATCCAAATCATAAAGCTAAACATTGCAAGGTCCAAACTTTAGGTTTATGATTTAGTTTGACGTCACAAACTTCACCAATGAGAACGAGTCTGAAATGATATAGATATATACACCCATATTTATTTAGTATCCACTTGGTGGATTAGGCTTTTCAAACAAATGCGAGAAAAGAATATGAAGACTGTCGTAACTTAATTGCTGAAATATAACCAAAAATGCCAAGCGAATGACAGTTTCACGGCGCACAGGTGTCTTGTTGAGTACTGTTCTACCGATATTTTAATCATGTTTTTGAAGCATTTACACAGATGTCTGTACATATCAAAACTAATTTTCAGGTAATTTAAACTTACATTTATGAATGACTTACTGAAACCTAAACAAAAACCATAAACCTAATTTTCATTTGTGAATGCACCTTTAAATTCGTTGGTTTTAAATGCTTTAGCTTTAATTTTAAAAATTAAAACTTCCAGCTATACTTATATTTGTTTGTAAATAAAAAACTCATTTAAAATTCACATACGAGCAGTTCTATTTTATTGTAGGCGTCAAAAACTATAAAAACTACAAGTGACGCAAATCGAAAACTCCGCTCACCAAACTGATAAAACTGGAAGTGTTTAACCTTTCCAATTTAGATAAACACGAAATTAATAAATTGTAACATTTACTTGTGTACTTTACATTTTTAATTCCACCCACTTTGTATTAAAGTTTATATTCAAAAACACTGTAAAGAAAATATACAGAGCAGTTTTACAGTGTTCTACACTCGAAAAGCAACAAGGATCTGCAGTGCGAAACTTTGTGCTGACACCGACGTCCCGGTAAATTGATTTTTCGGTGCGTGCATATATAAAGCTCAACAAGTGTTATCTTTAGTACTTAACAAATTAAATTGACAAATTTGTAAATAATCATGATTTTGTTTTTAGAATGTGACAGTTCTTATCATTAGCAATTTTCAGAAAAGGACACATTTTGGCCTTCAAAGGTTATCGTGCTTGTATATCTCATATCTCCACGCCAGCAATGAGTGCCCGTGAGGTGACGCCTGGTAAACGTATCCAGCAATGGGTAATACGCCGTGATGATATATTATTATTATTATTATTATTATTATTATTATTATTATTATTATTATTATTATTATTATTATTATTATTATTATTATTATTATTATTATTATTATTATTATTATTATTATTATCATCATCATCAAAACATTGTTATATAGGTTCATGTCTGAAAAGCTGAAAGCATCGTCATTAAGCGATGAAATCGTCATGTACTATTAAATTAAGAAGAAATATCTAACACCCTTATTAAATGTTCAAGTATTTAAGTACTAAGGAATCCGGTTGCACCAATGTAGGTTAAATATTAAACTTGGCTTAAATGGGGTCATACAAAAAAAAAAATGTTGATTTTTCTTTCATAAATGAAAAACATTTAATATTATTATACTTTTAATTCATGATTTTTTAATAAAGATTCTGAGTCTGATTGTGTGACGTCATAATTTTGTACACAAATACACGATAGTGAGGCACACCCGTACTCGTGCCTGTATTGTACATGAATCAGATCTGTCACTTTTCTAGCATAAGCTTATATAACGAAGCCAGCACATTACCTTCCGCTAATTCTATGCATTTTGTACAAATTCCAAACAAAAAGTTTTTTTGCAAATGATTCCATATTTCCAGTACATTATCTTCAGTCAGTTCTATGTATTTTCTACAAATTCCGTACAGGAAGTTTCTTGTAAGATTCTATATATTTCCAATAAAATTATAACTCAAACATATTATGTAAATTGCACTTTGACACCGACGTTTGTTAATCAGAATTTTCTTAATATAGTAGATGTTTCCATGTTTAAAGCACAGATGGCTGCTTTGTAAAATTTAATTTCTTTATAATTTTATAACTCTATATCCATTAAATATGAAGTATGAAATGTAATCAAATCGCATAGAAAATAAAATATGCTTAAAATATGTATAACATTAAATGTGAAAAAGTGATATTTAACAGCATTTTTTCAAGAAAAACTGTTAAAATCTTCAAATTCGGGACGACCAATTATAACCAAAATCTAATCATCTCTTCGTATGGATCTAAAGAAAAGGGGTACGCAAAAATTATAATTTTTGGAAAGGTGGTATTGGAGTTATGCGATGCGTTCCGAAAAAATCGTCACACACACATGCATACATATACATCTATTCATACATACATACATACGTCATCGTAAAAATAGTAAAATCGTATTCTAGGGACCCTAAAACGTGCTTATTCATTAAAAACTCATCGAATTTTTTAACCAAAGACAATACCTTCCTTACCTAAAGGTGACGAAAGGTAAAAAGTAAGTACAAATAACGAAATATGCTAAAAAAATAAAAATAAATGCAATTTATGTCTGATTTAAATATTACAATGGATATGCAATATTGTTCTGTGCTGTCCTGCGAGAACAACTTGAGAAGTAAAAATAAATTTTTTGTTAGTATTCTCATGGCTCAAGATGTAAGGGAAATATGGTATAAGGCTATAAATACTCCAAAAGTTTTGAAGGTTACTCTTGCTTGTGATGACGTTAATGTTAAATGTAGTTCTATTTTTACTCGGTAGGCGACACTACGGTCGCAAAATTATGACGTCATTTGAAATTTTATATAAAATTACTTCTGTAAAACTAGAAACTTATGTGACGTAAGTAGTTTTAAGTGTACTTTAAAAAAAATTGGAAAATGTGGTATGACTACATTGACAATATTGTATCGAAGTGGAATGTCAAATGAATTATAATATATTGCTGTCCAAATTTGAATTTGCATTTTTTACCTTCCGTCACCTTTAGGTAAGGAAGGTATTGTCTTTGGTCAAAAATTTCGGTGGTGAGTTTTTAATGAATAAGCACGTTTTAAGGTCCCTAGAATACGATTTTACTATTTTTACAATGATGTCTGTATGTGTGTGTGTGTGTGTATGTATGTGTGTCTGTGTGTGTGTATGTGTGTGTAACAAAATTTTCGTCTACGATAACTCTAAAACTACAACTCCAAAAATTATAATTCTTTCGTATTTCTCTTCGTTGCATCCATATGAAGAGCTGATTAGATTTTGTTTATAATTGGTCAACCGGAAGTACCCTCATTTGCGGATTTTAATAGTTTTTCTTGAAAAAACTATGTTAAATATAATTTTTTCACATTTGATGTTATTATAAATATTAAAGAATATTTTATTCTCTATACGAATTGACTGCATTTTATACTTAATATTAAATGGATATAGAGTTAAAAAATTATAAAGAAATTAAATTTCATAAAGTAGCCATAGCTATGGAAACAGCTACTACATTAAAGGCGATTTCGGGCGACATACCCGTTCACTTCTTAGGATCAGTTACGGTCACTTGCGGTATGCCATGGTCAGTGGTGGCGCCAAAAATCAATGGTTCACTTGTTGACACCGTGCTTGGAGGTTGTGTATATTCTGCGACATTTAATACTGTCAAAAATAGTGTCTGACAATTAAAATGCATTAACGGAGGAAGATAGTTTTTTCCATATTTGTCCAAAAAAGAGTCAACGAAAATAATGTCACTCTGTTTGACATAAGACCACGACTCCGACTGTTTTGACTTTTGACATTTCAAAAAAATACATGATAAAAAGAGATAGAAATAGTGAACAGAGAGCTGACCCGACTAGCAAACCCGTTCAGCTGTGAGCACTGATCCAAGCATACCGGGTATGTTGTTCCTAGCGCCCGAATGTGTGAACGCAACATACCGCAAGTGAACGGTTGTCGCCCGAAATCGCCTTAAGAAAATTCTGATTGAAAGATGTCAGTGTCAAGTGAAATTGACATAGTGTGTTTCTCTTATAATTTTACTGGAAATATAGGATCTTTTGTTTGTATAAAATACATACAACTGCTTTAAGGTAATGTACAAGAAATAATAATAATAAATCTTTTATTTCTGCAGATACATTACACTGTATATAGAAAACGTCACAAAATAATAATTTTCTGTATGAAATTTGCATAAAATACATGCAACTGCCGGAAGGTAATGTACAAGAAATAGAATATTTAATTTAGCAAGGAACTTTCCGTACAAAATACATAGAACTGACGGAAGGTAATGTGCTGGCCACATCAGATTTTTTTAATTTAAACCAAGCTTAAATTTTATGCCTTGTTGGTACAAATGGACATTAGTGCCATTATTTTTAAAGTTATTCGACAATGCATTTCGCAAGAGACAAAGAAGTTAGCTTCAACTTCTTTTATTTATAATACTTTCAATTTTTTTAAAATTAAACAGTTGCTAAACACTTACGACCCTTCAACAGACTCTACTTTCAAATTTGATGTCGCTTGAAAATGAACCCGGACAGTCCGAATCATAATCGGCCACTTATCGCCCACAACTATACGACCCCGCAAAGTTTAAATAAATAATAAAGAAAGTTTATAGTTATTAGATTCGTATGATAAACAAGCAGGAATTACAATGTTTATAATATATAAATCACTTTGCTATCGAAAGTTCAAAAGTTAAAAGTTATGATTTGATTATAAAGGTTTTCTGTTATTCTGAAATTGAAAGATAATTGAAATAAAAATATACTACTCATAAATACTGTAACGCGAGAGTGCCTACAACATTTGGTCCGCGAAGCCCCCGGCTAACGCGTGCGAATCGACGCCTATGAACAAAAGCATTCTAGTAGGAGGAGCCAAGGTAGGCGATCAATAACTGTGCAGCTCGCGATTGGAGGGCAACGTGAGGCGGGCAGCTAGGTAAACAAGTGGAGATAAGCGTAATTATCCATTTATTGTTATATAGTTCGAGACGTTACGAGAATATTCCAGACGATATTAAGAGCAACTATATAAGCGACGTAGGTGTGTAGTCCGTCAGAAGGACAGTTACTTAAATAGACAGATAGTGAGGTGTAAGGTGTGAATTCTGTCCGAGCAGTTGATATAAAGACGCTGTTGTCAGTTGAGTATAAAGACGTTGTGGAGATCGCTAGGTCGGACAGTTGAATTTGAAGTGACAAATAGTGGAAATAAATAATCAGTAACGTCGTTTAAATAAATAGGCCCTTTAGTTGTTTAAATAAATAAATAGTGTTAGTGTTTAGTTAATTATATTCGTAGTCTTAATCTAGTATTTATTAATTGTTTAATATTCATAATCGTCATTGTTATTATCTTTTTAATAGTCATTTATCATTTAATAAACTTTAATTTTAATTAATACTAATTGTCTAATATTTACACTTCACTCAAATAAATAAAAACGTTACAATAGGTACTGTGGTAGTAGATAGAAATATCATTTGTAATGAAATGATAATGAAAATTATATGTACTCGTATTAAATTTTTGAATACAATAATATATGTATCTATAAAAAAGTTTTTACTTACGTTATTGATCGCGTATTCTTCCTTTCACAAACGTAACTTTTACTCTATTTCTAATATACTAGCAGTACTTATGTATTCAACCTTGGTAAATGTTTCTCTATATGCTTTGTCACGTTTAAAAAATTAAAAATGTAATAAATATCTTTTCACATAGCAATAAAGAAATGTACGATAAAACTATATTCTATTTTCAGCTTTTATTATTTATTGGAAGCCTTAAATAGTTGTTTATATATATATATATATATATATATATATATATATATATATATATATATATATATATATATACAGGGTGTCTCATAACTTCAAGTACATATTGGAAGAGCATATAGTTCTTAATGTCCTGATTACGGAACAAAAAGAATTTTTTCAAAATTCCTATAATTAAGGGTAGTTCACTTAAGAAGAACATTTTTTGTACCCCTGGATACCATAATATTTGGAATAGTGAAATTAGTTATAACTATTACATAAAATAATTTAACAATGAAATTAATTTATGCAATTACGTAAAGCTTTGTTACACCAATTAAGTTTGGGAGATGTGTATGTAATGAAAAAAAATCAAATTATTTACTTTATTTTTACTACCTATTCAACCAGTGTCCCAAAACTGTTTCCTTCAAAAACCTCAAAAACTAATTTTTGAATTTTGAAAAAAATCTTTTATCAGGACATTAAGAACTATATGCCCTTCTAATATGTACCTGAAGTTATGGGACAGCCTGTATATATATATATATATATATATATATATATATATATATATATATATATACCGTGTGTCTATCTTAAAGGTGTACATAGGAGATTAACATGGGAAATCAGTTTTTGGCAATTTCCTGCTCGCCTAATTATTTTAAGTCAAATAAAAGTTTTAGGGCATAATATTCTGCATTTAAATCAATAAACAGAATTACCTTTGCATGCTTTGTAACGACAGAAATTAAATATGAAAATGTCGAAAATTACGTTGAAAATATCAACAGCCATGGAATTGAACAAAAAATAAATAAATGCTTGACGTTTTATCAAATTGTCAGAAACGTCAAATGAGTTAACTTACGTTGTGACAGATAAAACGTCAAGCATTTATTTATTTTTTGTCCAATTCCATGGCTGTCGATATTTTCAACGTAATTTTCGAGTTTTTCATAATTAATTTCTGTCGTTACAAAGCATGTAAAGGTAATTTTGTTTATTGATTTAGATGCAGAATTTTATGCCCTAAAACTTTTATTTGACGCGTTTTTGCTTAAAATAATTAGGCCAGCAGGAAATTGCAAAAAACTGATTTCCCATGTTAATCTCCTATGTACACCTTTAAGACAGACACACGGTATATATATATATATATATATATATATATATATATATATATATATATATATATATATATATATATATGTACATATATATATATATATATATATATATATATATATATATATATATATATATATATATATATATATATATATATATATATATATATATATATATATTGTTACCGATACAACACTTTAGGCTTGTGACACACAAACACTGTTCTTTCTAAGCTTGTTCAAAAATGATCAAAAATGATATAAACACTTTTCTTAAAACCTTACACTGAATTAATTTATATTTCAGTTAGTCGCACTAGACTGTTTCCAAGGTATTTTGTGTTGTATTCTTATCAGATAAATTTACTATTTCGTGTATTCAATGAAAAAGGACGACTTTTCTCGATAAAATACAGTAAACTACTACTTCTCTTCTTGACTACACTTGTTCATAGTAACAAACACTTTTCTACATACATAGCAACGACCAAACTTTATAAAACTTAAACATAAAAAAATTGTTTATGTATTTACTCGTCGTTACCATGTTCACATGAATCTTACATAGCTTCTTTGTTTAAAAATATTTTATGACAATGGCAAATATTAAATTTATTACTTGTTTGTTTTTAGTACACGAAAAAATAGCATGTTCAAGAAAAGTGGATTTTCAAGTATAAAATCACTTTTCTTTACATATTAAAAAAATCTACTATTCCGCTTAAGTGTAAAATTTGCAAAACGTTCTGTCGACTGAATACGTCAACTTTCTGTTCTAAACTGACAGCTTGAAAGCCTGGTTTTAAAATGAACATAGAAATACTTAGTTGTGTATCACGTGTGAAAAAGTGATATTTTTTGGCCGAATCTGTAGTTTGCAACCGAGGCGAACGCCTATGCTGGCAAATCAGATGAGGCAAAAAAGAACTTTTAAGTCGAGGTGTACACACGGGGCGTCTCATAAAACACGCCCTGCGGGGTAAACTTTTGAACTATAAGAGATACGAAGTCGATTAAATCAGAGAAACGTTGACCCATTGCGAGACCATTAGTGTTGTAGGTATCGTTATTTACGAAAAAAGTGGATACGCGAAAATGTATATTTTTGCGAACAACTTGCAATTATGAGGGCCGATGAAAAAGTTTTGGTTTGCACTCCTTTATAGCACTTTTTTATGTTCTTTCGAAGGGTGAGGCTCAAATTATCACTGTTGAATTTCGCATATTGATGCCAAAGTTTTAATTTTTATATGGGCGCCATTTTGAAAAGTTACACCATTGAAAAAATATTTTTTTAGCTTTTCAACGATGTATAATTTAACCGTTGTAAATGTTTAGCATATATTTTTACAAAATTGTTGAGAATTTTTGTGTATTGGGACCCGCAGAATAGCATGCGACATCAGCGGAATTTTAGGGAATTAAATTAATGGCGGCCAATAGCACATGTCAAAAATGTAAACATTAAACATCATCATTTCGTTTAACATAAAAAGATATTCTCAAACTTCTGATAAATAAATATGTTTTCTGTTTGTATTTCACAAAGTGAGATTATAATAATATTTTGCAGGTATGTAGTTTTAATACAATTATTGACAGTATTGATAAATAAAATTGATAGATTCAATGATTTTACTAATATTTGTCCCCGTAGACTGCAGTTCCAAATCAGAATTGCCATAAGTCAAGTACGCTGCAAGTAGTAATTAAACTCAAATTTACGAATTTGTTCCCCTCAACTGTATTTCTTGATGAAGGATTCGACTGAACAAACTTAAAAATCGTGTTGAGTTGAACTGTTAACAATATTTTGAGCCAGAAAACCCGCATTCCTAATGTAAACAAATTTGACAGGTCCTACTGGCCGCCATGACAGGTGCGCTTACAGCGCCGCCAACGGATTCAGCGGGTCCATAAACAACTATCTATCTTCTTAGCAACGAGTCCTTTATGTACTTGAAAACTGATTTTTAAATAACAAAAACGCATCACAGCAGTGCCGGCCCGAGACTTTTGAGCTCCTTAGGCGAAAATTGTAAATTGCGCCCCTCATTTATTACAATTTTTTTAGATTATATTAGAAAAGAGGCGAACAATCACAGAATCTTAATCTGAATGATTTTTTTCACGGGAGAGTTACGTTCAAAGTCCGTTTATGAGTAACCCGAAATACAATTTACAACAGCATCTAGCTTCCTCTCTTAAAAAAATAGAATATTTATTTCATGATTGCTTTGCCTGTCTAGTGATGGTTCTGTCATTTCGACAATAAACAATTAAATATGGTCTATGGTCATTAGTATTTTGTGTTGCAAACAAACAGTCTTTCAAAATAACTCTTCTGTGACTAATCCTGCATAGGGCGCGAGCAGACACATGATTCGAGCGTCCTTGACGTGCTAGGAATCAGCTGATTTGTGTGCGCTTGTCATTTTGACAAGAACAATGTCACTTTGACAAGACTAATATATTGACATATTTTAATTTTGAACTGTTGACAAGTTATTATTTTTAATTTCATGTGTTTTACTGTCTGAAAATTGTACATTAATAACATTTTTAGCAGATCAAAACCAAAATAAGTCAAAACATTGTTCTTGTCAAAGTGACACTGTTCTTGTCAAAACGACATGCGCACACAAATCAGATGATTCCAAGTACGTCAAGGACGCCCGAGTCACGTGACTGCTCGCGCCCTATATAGAGAAAGAAAAAATATTTCTCTGTGTAGGTATAAGTCTCGGTAAAATACTCTTCGTCATTTTGCAATTCGGAAAATCTAATTTAACTCTTTTCATCCTAGGTAAAAAATATAAGAATCTTGTTAGGTATAAAATTTCGATATGGATCACCGTTTTCAAGAAAAATGTCAAAAACCAAAATATGTCGCCTTTTTCCAAACTGGCGGGGGGCTGTTGCATCAGCGTATTTTTCTGTACAGGATTCTGTATAAAAGCTTTTTTTGCAATTTTTGATGTTGGGGGTATTTTTCAATAGATTTCCGGATTACTTCTTCAGTATTTGATATGACAATGACAACGAATTTATCCCGACAAAATAGGATTCAATTAAATTAATATAAGTTTGCTGCAACTGGAATTGTCAGCATTATGATTAAAGCTACACACTGGACAAGTCAATGAACTTATAACTTCATTTTTAATTTATTTTGCAAAAAAACGTCTCAAAAAATGTCGCCCTAAAACCAATTTCGCTCCAGGCGGTCGCCTGGCTTGCCTGTAACATGGGCGACCCTGCATCATAGCAAACTTATTCAAAACAAACATGACGCTTTTGTTTAAATAATAATTATTCCAAACAATTTACTTTCAAAATAATTTTTGATTGTACAGAAAAAATTTATACGACACACGGCCGGTAACTATATTAACGGTGTCGCTAGTTCACATGTCTCGCCCTATACCGGCGCCCGACACGTGGTGTACTAGTTCGTCCGTAAATGCTTAGCTACCGGCCTAATGACGTAAATGGCTATTAATAAAAAAATCTGATGTGGCCAGCACATTACCGTCCGTCAGTTATATGAGGTATTTACGAAAATTCTACCGGTGAACTGTTCCCGGTAAACAGCTTTTATCAGTTTATAGCTACCGGAATCGATATTATAATAACGCAAGTGGCAAACAAGGTAGATCCATAACCTACGAAAAAATTTGAAAATTTAAAACAGGTTAGAAATTTAACGTAGTTAACAAAATGAGCAGAGTCCTACTTTGAACACATTTCCACTTTTACCGCGCACGCTTCGCTTTGCATCACTACCTTTTTTTGAGATTAGATTCTTCATGAATCCAGTAGATGGATTTGGTTAGTGATGCCGCGAGATCTCGCATTTTCGAGATCTCGTCTCGAATTTCTCGAATTTTCGAGACGAGATTAACCTTATTCTCGTCTCGACAATTCGAGACGAGACGAGAGTAATGCCCTCGAGATTTGCTCGAGACGAGAGTAGAAGGTCGAGATCTCGAATGTATTTTTTTTAATTATGCAATTAAAATATAAGTACCTATAAAAGAACAAAATATTCATCGGTATATATAAATATTTGAATTGCCTCTTCATTTACGTTCATATTTACTTCATTCATTTTAAAGTTATTTTGGGTTTTAGCAAAAAAAAAACAAAAGTGATACCTATGGTGTACTCTTCACACCAGCTTCAAGTGGCCGCATTAATACCCAAATATATAATTATAATTACCAATATCTGCGTACAAAATAGATTGACACGCTCAGCAACGGTTAATAATGATATTGAGTATTTTTTATACCTAACCATTTAAATATCACACAGTAAAAGAAATAAGTTTTAATTAATGGTACCTATTCGTTCCTTTGCTAATTATAAATTCGAGAAATTCGAGACTCTCGAGTCGAGATCGAGAGAAGGCAAGAAAAATTATGACGAGACGAGATACAGAGTAATCTCGTCTCGAAATTTCGAAACGAGACGAGAGTGGATTGATTCTCGCCGTTTCTCGTCTCGCGGCATCACTAGATTTGGTAGATATTTAACAATTTTCGAACACAGTAACTTTTTACCACTAGTGTTTTCGAACACAGTCGGTAGATGCGGTATCTACCGGTAGAATTTTCGTAAATGCGTATGTATTTTCTAAAAAATCCATACATAAAGTTCCTTGCAAAAGATTATAAATTTCTTGTATGTACATTACCTTTCGACAGTTGTAGGTATTTTATACAAATTTCATACAGAAAATTTCGAGCAAAAAGATCCTAACACAAATATACTACGAATATGTCATTGCACTTGACACTGACATCTTTCAATCAGAATTTTCTTAATATAGTAGCTGCTTCTAGCATAGCTGGCTAATTTATGAAATTTAATTTCTTTATAATTTTATAACTCTATGTCCATTTACTATGAAGTATAAAATGCAGTCAAATCGTATAGAGAATACAATGTTCTTTAATATTAATAATAATATTAAATGTGAAAAAATTATATTTAACATCGTTTTTTCAAGAAAAACTGTTAAAATCTGCAAATGAGGGCACTTCCGGTTGACCAATTATAACCAAAATCTAATCAGCTCTTCATGTGGATGCAACGAAGAGGAATACGAAAGAATTGTAATTTTTGGAATTGTAGTATTAGAGTTATCGTAGACGAAAATTTTGTCACACACACACACACATCCACACACACACATACACACATACATACAGACATCATCGTAAAAATAGTAAAATCATATTCTAGGGACCCTAAAACGTGCTTATTCATCAAAAACCCACCACCGAATTTTTTGACCAAAGACAATACCTTCCTTACCTAAAGGTGACGGAAGGTAAAAAATACATTATTGTTTCATGCAAATATTTTTGTTGATTAACTTTAAACATAAAAATGACATTAGATCTTCGTTGAATTTACATGCTTTAATTTAGAATGTGAAATTTTAAGAACATAATCAACCAAATTCTTGTTTTACACACAATTCTTTTGCAGGAACATTACAATGAACGCTATTTCATAACCAAATCATAATTTATCCTTAAAAGGATTGTGCAAAACAATAACATTCTGCTAACCAAAATTAAACGTCAAATTGATAACGAAAATGTGAAACCCATCCGTGAATCATACATGGCTCACGTCTCGGCTTACGTCAACATATCACCGTAATAAAAGAGAAATAATTGTCATTACACCTACGTTCGACATACGTTTATTTTTTGCAAAGAATGTCTTATTAACTGTAACAACTTACTTGTTGACCATGGTCGCAACTAATGTCAACAAGATAATTAGGAATGTTATACATAATTGCACAAATTTTATTTTAATTTATGACTACTTGTGAATACATTACATTGACCAGTATTCGACATTTGTAATTACATTCGAAATTAATTTATACAAATTATGATTATAAGATGTTTATATAATTTACTTTTTGATAATTAAAATGAAGATTAGATTTTCGGGGAATTGGAAATTTTATGATTGAAGTATAATTTTATTTAAATATATACCAATAAATTTTTTAAAACTTCCGAATTATGTATTTAGGAATATTTTATTTTATGTTGTAGTTAATTTTGTGGATATATTTTATAATTTTTATTGCGAAAAACAGGATAAACGATCCATTATGTGAAAATAAATGTTGCTGATATCATTATGAGGAACTTGCACAATTTTTTCTCTGATTATAAAAACCTTGGATGTGGTCTTCTACATTTTAGGGGAAAAAATACACTGATACTTAATAATAAGTGAAAATTCTATAGTCACATTGATTTTAATTTAATTTTTGTTTAATTCCATAATTTCCAATTAAAATATTGGTGCTATCAGCCATGAGGCTAATATAATTGGTTATAAAATTAGAAATTACCTTTAACCTTTTCGAATCGCAAAGAAATGCCACATTTGATGGAATTCTAAAGTGTGTGCTGTCACTGCCACTGTCACTACTGGGACCACTTAAGTCTCGTCCAATGTGCTTTTTGATAATAGGGTCCTATACCATTTTTTTAAAATTTCTGTAAGAACAGGATGAAATGAGAATTTTAGTGCAAACGCGACTTAAAAATTTTACGTAATAAGCGAGATATGAATTTTTAAAGTAAAGAATTTCTTTCGTGACGTAGCTGGTACTTCCAGTGGTCGACAAACTGCTAGTTCTAGAAGTTCTAGAGAGAACAGATTTTTTCATGTTTGCATAGATGAAATATTTTTATATAAAAACTTATACGTTATATTCACGAAAAAATTATTATTAAGCATAAATAACATAAGCATTTTTTTTCTTAATAAATTATAAAACATTGAAACAGTTTGACAATATTATGACGCAAAGTATGACGGCGGATGGCACTAGTGTTTGTTTGTTTTGATTAGTTAATATTCGACCTAATTCACTAAGATAGTTGTCAACATAGTAGTTAGGTAACAACTGAGAGTTAACAACGATTTTTAGCAACTCTTGTAACAACTGTCATTCAAATGGTATTCAGTAAATACATAATTAACGACATTGTTAAAAACGGTCGTTCTGAACATTCGTTGTTAAATATAGCAGTGAAGTTATTAACAAGTGGGTTAAAAGGCATGTCGATTCTAAATATTTGTATATATTTCTACTCTATTCACAACCTAAAGTGACAAATTTTGATTCGCTTGACGTTTGAGTTTTTATTATGAGTGATAAGAAAATTTGGGGTGCAATATGTTCCGAAAACAATATTCTCTAATGGTAAATTTCATGATAATTTTGGACTAATTAAATAACAAAGTTAATTTTGCATTTCATTTCTGATAACTGCTAGTTGGAAATTTTGCAAATGGTTGATTGATTTGAAAAATTGAAATTTTGCCCTATAATCTCTTTATAAGACCCATAGCTAGGCGTAGAAATTAAGTGTTGGGAGAATCTGATGAAGTTCTCCAGTTTAGTATACATATTTATTCAATTCGAATGACGCATGAACATCGTCTAGAAGTTTTAGTAGTAAAAATAATAGAAATTTGACATTGTTGAAATGGCTGTTTATATTTAAATGTGTAAGATAAATGAAAATAAATTTCAAAAAATTGAATTTAGATCTTTTCGGGAGAGAATCTGAAAATTTGTTCAATATTAAGAATTAAAATATTTAAGTTTGGAAGAAATGTAAACCCTTCATCTTGTAACATGAGACCTTCAGGGTGCTTCAGGCATATATTCACTCAGTATGCTTGAAGCATGAGACCACCCAATTCACGAATTAAACATTTGTTCAGTTTGAATATCTCTGTAAATATTTTTTCCCGATATTAGTATCGGGAATGGATTACTAACATCTCGCAAATTTCTTAGCATAAATCTAAAATCTTGTTTAAAAATGTATATAATTATTGGGCATGTAGGTATATATTAGTTCATAAATAGTTTACCTTTTCTGTTGTCCCTCTATTTCCAGTAAAAATTAATTTCCTAACACAACATTTTCAAGAAAAACAATTTACCAACGATTGTTCAATACTAACAACGAGAGAAATGCAGTTGCTAGATTAACAACTCGTCGTAACGACTAGTTGTTAAATTTTAGCAACTCGATGTAATAGTGAATTGGGATTTTGAACTTAGCAACTGACATTGAAATTAACAACTGAAAATGGTTGTTAATTTTAACAATTTTGCTTAGAGAATTAGGCCGATTATTAGTTTAATTAATACATATTACAAATTGATATAATTTTAAATACATTATTATTGTTAATATTACTAGATATTATAATTAAAAAAATTCATGAAACATAAAATTGTAATTTTTTTGTTAGGTTATACAACAACGTGACAGTTGATAATCTTTCAAAGCTGACCGCAGCAGACGCGCGAATCTTGTTGTCTTGGTGACCAATCAAATTCTTAGGACCTAACGCGTCATACCTAATTACTAATCAACTTTAATCGCTTGTAGTTTGCGACCTAATCAATATTAAAACAAAATTTTTCACTAATACTCATTAATCAAAATTTTTCACTAATACTCATTAATTTATGTATATTTTCGTCTTCTTATTTAAGATAGTTAAAATTTCACTATGGTATAGTACACTATTAATCATCGTTCGAATTCGGACGTACTAATTTCTAAACGATCCGGATGGATTATTTATCTAAACTCTAAATTTCAATCATACAGGCGTCAGCGCCTTTTTAAAAGGAATATATTTTGATTGATTATGTTCATCAATAAATGAAGAAGGTATTATAGAAGTTAACTACTCGCTTAAAAGAAAGCGTGCGAGAAATAGTTAAAAACATTCCAACTTATATCCATGTTTCTGCTTTACGCCCTTATGATATGATGCTCTCGATATATCATGTTACCGTTATACTATAAAATCCGTTATTTGATAGAATAACTAGTTATTTTATGGATTAACTGTGAATGCTTTGATAAAGTATAAAATTAGAACCAATACACATATTATCTAGGTATACTATGAAATAACGGTAGATACCCAGATAAAATATTTAAAGAAATATTTCTATTATAAAATTTAACTAATAAAGTATAGAAAACATCTTATAATAGATTTTTGTCAATATTTGGAGTGTTTACCTCCACAGATTGTTATGTTAAGGTATGTTTAGAAAAAAATATCTTATGAAATAACCTGTTATATTGACAAATTTCAAATAGAATTAATACACAGTAAAAAAATATGCCCGTGTTAAATTAATAAGTGAGTTATAATCCCCCGAAATTTGAAAATATTGATGTGACGTCACGAATATAAGTTTTTATAATATGAAACTGTTTTCATCGTGGACCTAAATGTTCTTGAAACATATATGCTACTTCTAAATTATATTTATAAAAATAAATGTATATTATTATACTGAATAAGTCTACATTTTTTATAATAAGTTTAATACAAAACATTTAGATTCAAATAAAAACTGTTTAAGAATTGCAGTACTGGACTGATAGCCACGCCTCCGCCGTTTGAATTTCTCTACTTCCATTGGTAGTAGGTGGGGTAAGCTCCTCCCCCCAAACTGGATATTCGTTATATATTTATAGGGCGTCTTTGAGTCATCGATCAAAATAAAATATATGGAATTCATATGAGTGACGAGCTGCTATAACAAAAAACCCCTTATTTCCGAAGTATTTCAATTATATCGTTTTATTTCTTTATTAATACTTATTATTAAGCATATACTTTCAATATTTTTTCCTAATTTCTCTTAATTCAATTGCGCTGTAGTCCCCTATTTTCTAATTTAACACTGGGGAACACTAAAATAATTTTAGTGTTATTTTTAACATTGAAAATCGAGTTGAAAATAGGGTGATGGTACACTGGCTTACAGGCCTATTCTACTAAAAAATATGTATCGTTACGAGTCGTTACCAGGCGACATGTAGTTATAATAACGATTTTTGCCAAAACCCTATTCTACTAATTTTTTTATCGTTACATATCGTTATTTTATGTCGTTTATGAACGACAAGTTCACATGCCTCGTTGAAGTCGTAAAGTTAGATATATTTTGAAAACAAAAGTAAAAATGGCCGAAGAAGATATTTATTATTATTATATTACATTTTTTAATGGCATTTTATACAATCGTCCTTTTACAGTACCGGAGGAAAATTTGAGAATTTTTTATTTTTTTTGATGAGTAAAGAAGCATGTAGAAATTTGTTTACGCAAATATCACCATATATGAAGAACTCGTTGAACTAATGGTTTGCAACAAAAATTCTAGATTATTTATAAATTATTATTTATGTGTATTACATTACATATGAATGCACAAAAATATTTTGTTTTCAATTCAGATGATGGCAGCTTTGCATTTTTTTGACCATGGAAGCTATCAGAAATAAGTAGCAAGGAAGATATCAGTAGAAAAGGATTCATATGTGGTATTAAGTCAATCATTAATAACCATATCATTAATAGAAATCTGTAATATTATTGTTGATAATTTTATAGACATATACCTATGTATATCAAATTTCATACGGCGAAAGTAGATATGGAGCGTGTAAACTGTAAAACGAGAGTGAGAATAATAAATAATTTTATGTACGATGAAAATTTCAAATTTGAATCAATGTCAAATTTGAATTGAAAGACAAATATAAATTTATTCTGTCAAAATCAACATGAAGTTAGATATTATCGTTAAACTCATCATAACGATAATTCGATAACGATATGATTAGTATAATACCTGTTTGGCATTTGTCGGTATTAAAGTCGTTCAACCAAATGCTTAGCGACAGTCGTATGGTAACGATATCGTTATACATATTTTTAGTAGAATAGGCCTGTTAGTGTACGATAAAGTGCACATTTTTTGTGTAATTTAACTAATTTTATTATTTAAATTTTTATGAGTATAATTTACATTTCATTTGAAATAGTATACCTACTACTCTGAAGTAACACTATTTCAAGGTCGGTGAGAATACAGGCCTATATGTATTTGTATTTTATTTCGTAAACCAAAATTGAATAGACTTGAATAAAAAGTTATGATTGCTCAACAAAATCGCATATGTATAATCTTATAAATAATTGAAAAGCCTCAAACTCTGTCATAATTCAACCTCCAGGTCCATTGTTTCGAAATGAATTGTTTTATATTTACCGATGCAGCATGAATCTCTGCAGTGGATGTTTCATTTTTATGTCACTCTCACTATTCAATTTCGTATTACCGAACATCTCGACAAGCACTTTTGCAGACTCTGAGTAATGGCAGAGAATTGACTGTCTGTCTCTGACTGAAAGAAACCTTTCGCGACTTCACCAACACAATGCGAAGCAATAGAAAACTTTTGCGCATTTTGAGAGCAAAGATTTAACCTCCAAGATCTGAACTACACGTGTATGCAAAATAAAAATGTCCCTTTGAAAAGAATTACCTTGAACCCTGTATATTTATGAAGATTGTTTTGAAGAAGATTTATGAAAAGATTTAATGTATTCTACGAAATCTACTTAACCTTGACGATCAAAAATAATTGGAGTATAATAGTACATGTATATTATTCAACAAGCGGGTATCGATGACTGTAACTCAGGAAGATAAACTATGCGGTACGAGCCGTAGGAGAGTGTTGTAAATCGTGCAAGTGAGTTCTACTCAATACGTAATTAATTACATTTTTCAGTTTGGAGAGATATGTGAATTTTAACATTTCTACATATGAATGTGAGAACATAAATATTATCAAAGTTGCAATATTTAACATCAGTGACACGTCATTTTTAATCAATCACGTATTGTTAATATAAGAGAAGTATTTAATATTATGTTGTTGAATAGCATACAGGGAATTATTAATTATAACTCAACAGGATGGTGCCTCGGAAGATGTATCAGGGATTTCAATATGAAACGCGTGAAGTACGAAAGAAAATGACGAAAAAAGATTGTTTCCTCAAATTTATTAGATTTTAATAAATAAAATAAGTTGTTGCTAGTATTTTTTATATTTATACACTTTCTTGTGCCGAAATATATTTTTTTAATTTGTCACTCACAAATAAAGAAAATTTGCCTAAAATCTCTTCCGATGAAGTTTTAAAAATTTTCTTTATATAATTTTTGGTTGAGAATTCGAAACGAATTCCCAGAATTATCTGATACGGCACCGAAATTCTTGTTATTCTTTACATCATCTTATATGTGTGAACATGGGTTTTCACAAATAATTTATTTAAAATGTAAATATAGAAATAGATTAGACGTAAAATCTCTTCTCAAACTCAAAATAAATTTAATACAGAATGCCCATTTTAAAAGTTCCCGCCTGAAAATTCATGAATAGGCAATCCATGATACATTTCATAAGTGACTTGGTTTTTAAAATTTTGTTTTGCTCTTATACCTACTGTGATTATTCGATTTAAAGTACTAATATTCACCAAGTGCTTTATGAAATGTATTCTGTTTTGCCCTATTCTTAAAATTTCAGGCGGAACATATAAAATGGCCTGTATTCCCAAATATAACAAAAAAAAAGGTTCATCATTCGCAGTAAACTATTATTTTTGTTATACGTATATTTATATGTATTATGTATTTGAATGTGTTACATTTTTTGGACAAATTTTTGTAGACAATATTATGACACAAAGTATGACGGCGGATGGCGCTAGTGTTTGTTTATTTTGATTAGTTAATATTATTAATTTAATTAATACATATTACAAATTGGTTTAATTATAAATACATTATTACTGTTAATATTACTAGATATTATAATTAAACAAATTCATGAAACACAAAATTGTATTTTTTTTTGTTAGGTTATACAACAACGTGACAATTCATAATCCTTCAAGGGTGACCGCAGCAGACGCGTGAATCTTGTTTTTAAAATCAGGTGACCAATCAAATTCTTAGGACCTAACGCGTCATACCTAATTAGTAACAAACAAATTTTTGTAGAAATATATTTTTTATTTATTTATTTAAATAATTGTATAACTATAATGTTGGGGTAGCTATGTATCAACGTCATCTATTTGGGGTCGCACTACTAAAAACTTTGAAAACCACTGCTCTAAATTATTTACCAGCAAAACTTAAATATCTTTTTTTTAGAGAAGAGATTCTGCATGTAATGATATCCTAATTCATAGTTTTATATTATCTGGAAGAAGAAAAATCGAAGAAATGTAATAGGTAGGTAATATTATTTAAATCAGTGGTGCCATGGAAAACAAAACACATACTTGCCGCAAAATGTTTCACTTTAAAACCATTTCATATGATAACATTATATTCCTCAATTTCAATACTCCAAGGACTTTCAAATCAAAAACAGCATATCTGATTTGTTTAAATTAATTTTTTCTTGTTCAATATAGAAAATATTTTTCTTTTCATTTATTTACGCCAGCAATAAAATCTTGTATGTAATACGGATCGTAACTAATCATATGGTTTTTTCAAATTATAATCACTATACCTTGTTCCATTTAAGCCATTCGATATTGCGGAGCATAGGGAATAGTTTTGACCTCTCTGATTGGCTGAAATTATAGACAAGAGCCAAGTTTACCCAATGTAATTTCGGCTACTTCAGATTTGCGCTGTTGTCAGTGCCATCTACTGAATGGCTTAAATGGAACAGAGTATAACGTCAAACGCAAAAGAGTGTATGCATTTGTTTATTATTTCATGGCACCACTGATTTGAATAACAGAAAATTATGAATTATGATATCATTTCTGTGAACTAATTAATTGATTTTCTGAAAGTAATTAGGACATAATATTTTTTTGTATATATCATAAAATTTAAATCGCAAAAATAATATCTTTGATTTTAGTTAAAAAGAAAAGGTATTAATAAACTGACGGCGATGGAAAAAGATCTGAAAGCGAAAATTATAAAACTTTCCGCTTATTAATAAAATGTCTTTAACTTTACTACTATAAATGTACATATTATTCATGTAAACACAATATTAAGTTTAGCTAATAAAGTAATATTTTAATAAACTTTTAAAAATTTCCATCGGAATCATAAAATCAAGTTATTGTTTAAATAAATACTTTGTTTGTAAACAACCACATTGAAACAATAGAAATATATGTGAGGAAAAATACAAAATACCTGTAGCTATATTACTAAATATATTCCAATTGGTAATTAAATATTTATCTCATAAATAAAATGATATATAAGTTATAGCTTATAACAGGAAAGAACATGTTGTTTATAATAAACCAGAGAAATAAATATTCAAGATTTGAATAAAGCAAGTTTAATGGGTAATTTAATCAATATTAAAATAAGAAATGTGTAGAAAAACTATACACCTAGGTTTAACAATACAAAATACCTCGCAAAATACATTAAATTCTCATTTTAAAAAATCTATTTATATTTCACAGCTGACTAGAAATCGTAGAAAACGTAAAGCGTCTTTAATTTTAAAGATACAAACTAAATTATTTGGCATATCACTTTTGATTCAGATTCGAAATATGAAGATTTTTGTTATTTATTATAATGGTATGACTAGCGAATGAAAGTTGACGTTTAATAGCTATTTGTGTATTAAGAGCGCAAAATGGAACATTGTCGATTGAGAGGTTGTTGACGCGCGACGCAGAAGCGCGGCATTCTCTCGAAATCGACAATGTCCATTTGCGCTCGAAACACACACAAGATTTTTTCTACAGTCGCCACAATAGGGTCCTCCACCATAACAAAAATTTATTTGTTTCAAGTGGCAGCACAATTGTTCACACAATTTATTTTATATTTAATTTTAATTTATCATTTTATACTTTCGTTTCTCGAAATGAATGCCCTATTTTATTTTCACAGCAGTGCGGGATTTTTGTTTGGTTATTTTGTATACCGACAGAGCAGTTATATGTCAGAATGACTTCTGAAGGTGGTAAATGTGTAACTATAGTGCCATTAGTTCCTGACTAAACGTTTCCATTAAGAATGTATACAAGTGACGTTTCTGAACATTATACAGTTTTGGACAGCGAGCGTTTTTTCTACTTTGTCGCGCATGAGCGGCAAAGTGACATTTTGCGTTGACAAAAGAGAGCGCAAATGCCTACTTTGTACATGGACTGTAGAAAAATTATTTTATAGATGTGATTTCTTTTGAAATCCTAGAGAAGAATAGAATTGTACGAAATATTCAGGTATGTAATTTTTGCATGAACCCATTTAAATATTGGACTACGAAACCATAGAATACACAATAAGAATAATTTATAAAAAACATCTTGTACTCCTGCTTCTTTTATACATTTTTACCTCTCACTAAGAGAGGTATTGAATTCATGCTAAAAATCGCATATCCAGATTTTAGTGAATAAGCACGTTTTAAGGTCCCTAGAATCCGATTATAACATTTTTACGATGATGTCAGTGTGTCAGAGAGAGATTGTGTGTGTGTGAGAGAGAGAGATTGTATTTGTGTGTGTGTGTTTATTATTTATATTAAAATATCCCATAGATTTTGCATATATATGTGAGAATTATTTTGTAGTGAGACATGAATATATGTATTTGTATTTAAAAATATTTTTTGTTTTATGCGTACAACCAGGTAAAATATCTGGCGAGAGGTTATGTGCCACATCAGATTTTTCTGCTCGTGTTTTTAAACTTTTAACAGCAATGAAACTTTGACTTAATTTTTTAATTAATTTCTATCTTAATCAAGAATGTTATCCTAATTTGTATTCTTAATGTAAAAGATATGAAAGACGTACGATATTGTAAGAGCTTGTAATATTATACATTAAATGTAAAAAGCTGCATTTAATTAATAAAATTATGAGGATTGCAAAGTGCAATTTATAAATAGCAAGTATATGCTGATGCTGAAGTAGTCCAGACATATGTGATATAAGCTTGTTTACGTACATGGAGAATGAAAACATTACATTTACACATGCTACGAAGAGAAAAAAAAATGCTATTGATAATAAATAAATATAAATACATTATGATAATATTGGGGAACACAATTAAAATATCATGATTTTTGTGTAAAATTATTGATTAAATAATATACACCTATATAGGAAGGAAGAGAGTCCACAAGGTTACATATTATTTAATCAATGACAAAACATTGTCCTAGATTTTAAGTAAAAAATTCCATCTAATTTAAATCCGGAACTTAGTCTCGACTAATTATGAAATTGAATTTAGTTTCGTGTTTCGTGAGTGGTTTAAGCACATAAGTATCGACCTTCTAAACTATAGACTCAGCGCAGCCTATTTTGCCTATGCTACAAAATTTTTCCAAGATAACGGTGCAGAAATATATCTCCATCCTTCAACAGAACGGAAGTCGTGTGTAAAAGTATACTGCGCATGTGTTGTGTATTATCGTATACCTCTCTTTTTCATTCTTATTTCTAGTTCAGGTTTCGTTTGTTTAGGTTGCTTATTCATTGTACAAGAATATTTGTGCTATTTGCTAGTTGACAGAAGTTGCATTTAGGACGTAGTCATTGAGGAACGTTGTATTTTGTACTAAATTAAATAAATTAATTGTTTTTTTCATACAAATTTCATACCAAAACGAAATTTGTTAATTTTCATTTCCTAACTTCCGTTCTTTTGAAGTATGGATATATACATGTCCAGGAGAAATATATATATATATATATATATATATATATATATATATATATATATATATATATATATATATATCCCATGAGAGATGAAAATATTTTTTTAAACCAGTGGTTCTCAAGTTATAACACAAAGTTATATTTTTTCAAATGGGATCCTACATATTTTTTATTCCTATTCGATAGCGTATTTTTTTCTGAATTCAACATGTACTAGTTTTATATCCTTACATAATAAAAATATTGAAAAAAATATTGAAATTTAACAAAAAAATTATTTTTAATATTTATGTACAGTAGGCTATGGATGAAAAACAATAATAAAAGAACAAAATGTAATCAAATAGACCATTACTTATGGAAAGTAATTAACAATTATTAATTTTTTAATTTAATTTTTTTCACTTGTTTTATAAATAATAAATAATAAAAGAACAAAATGTAATCTAATAGAACATTACTTATGGAAAGTAATTAACAATTATTAATTTTTTAATTTAATTTTTTTCACTTGTTTTTCATCCATAGCCTACTGTACATAAATATTAAAAATAAATCTTTTGTAAAATTTCAATCTCATTTTTTTCAATATTTTTATTATGTAAGGATATAAAACTAATACATGGTTGAATTCAGAAAAAAATACGCTATCGAATAGAAATAAAAAATATGTAGGAACCCATTTGAAAAAATATAACTTTGTGTTATAACTTGAGAACCACTGGTTTAAAAAAATATTTTCATCTCTCATGGGATGTCCCCCTTGGTCTCCTACAACTTTGTTCTATAGTATTTTTTTGTAACTATAATAATAAAGAAAATAATGACGGTGGTCGGTTTTTGTGAAACACCCTGTGTATATATACCGGGTGTTCACTTTTTTTATAGGACATAGCAAATACGATGTTAAAATTTTCATTATACGATAATTCGTTCCCTATGAATTTTAGAACAGAAGTGTAAATACAAAAAATGTTCAGAAATAAAAACTGCATCGAACAAGCTTCAATTTATTGATATAATTCGTTCCTGTCATGAGATAAACGTAAAATAAAATTTATAATTTTTAGCTAATTACAGTGTGCCATGGAAAACAAAACATACAATTCAAACAGTCGTACTGTTTGAGTTTGACAGATGACATTTGTTATTGTCGTAAAGATTTAATAATTATTGCCTTCATTTAAATTATTTATCAGTAATTATGGGTACATTTATTATCTCTGAAAAAATTAAATGAATAAAGTGGTATTTGGCTGGAAATTCGTTAAATCAAGTGAGAGATTTATTTAGTGCATTGTATTAGCAGAATTATAAACCTTTTTAATGAAACATAAAGTGTTATTTATCTTTGTAAGAACTTAATGGCAATAACACATGTTTTGTTTTCCATGGCAGACTGTAAATAGCTAAAAATTATAAATTTTATTTTACGTTTATCTCATGACAAGAACGAATTATATCAATAAATTGAAGCTTGTTCGATGCAGTTTTTAATTCTGAACATTTTTACCTCTCGCTAAGAGAGGTATTGTATTCATGCTAAAAATCGCATATCCAGATTTTAATGAATAAGCACGTTTTAAGGTCCCTAGAATCCGATTATAACATTTTTACGATGATGTCCGTATGTGTGTGTGTGTGTGTGTGTGTGTGTGTGGATGTTGGATTCACTATATCTCAAATACTATAAGACTTAAGACATTTTTAACTACGGATTCCTCAATCTAACAATAATGGGAAGAGTCCAGTCAGTTTTGGTAACAATTGGATAACCGGAAGTAGTAGTTACAAGAAAAAAATCATCTAAATATTATTTATCGAAAATTTATGTAAATACTTATATTAAAGAACGTTAAATTCTTTATTCGATAAATATAAATTCATTATTATATCTTCTATAGATTTAGAGATAAAGAAAGGCATATAAAATAATTTGATGTAAAAAATCTCAGATCAAACTACTGCAAGGCAAGAAATTCAAATGTTTGTAATTGACACATAAATGTCACTGTCAAAAATATTTGTATGCCTCTGTCAAAAATATTTGTACATTATTATGAAGATTATGAAAATAAAAAAAAAGTCAACAACGCAAAAGAATATATGTAAAAAAGAATATAAAAGGAATTTGCGAAAAAATGACGAATATAAAGAAAAAGAAAAGGAAAGCAGAAAAAGAAAATTTCAGGATATTGAATATAAAGAAAATGTATGTATTGTACATAATTTATTTTAAAATATCCTTTAGATTTTGAAAAATATATGTGAGAATTATTTTGTAGTGAGTCATGAATATATGTATTTGTATTTAAAAATATTTTTCGTTTTATGCGTACAACCAGGTAAAATATCTGGCGAGAGGTTATGTGTTGGCCACATCAGATTTTTTGTATTTACACTTTTGTTCTAAAATTCAAAGGGAACGAACTATCGCATAATGAAAATTTTAACATTGTATTTCCTATGTCCTATAAAAAAAGTGAACACCTGGTATATATATATATATATATATATATATATATATATATATATATATATATATATATATATATATATATATATATATATATATATATATATATATATATATATATATATATATATATATATATATATATCTGCACCGTTAGCTTGGAACAAGGATGTTGCAAGTGCACTGCATCTGTAGTCTGAAAGGTCGATGGGTTTAAGTTATTCTCACCTGGGTAACTTGAGGACAAGGCCGAAGTTCCTCACGGGAAGGACAAGCAGTGATCTAACAGTGAGCATGACCATTTTTACTGGATTCAAGTTCAACCAATACTACAAAACCGGCCAAAGTTCGTACAGGAAATTAAACTGACTATGTATACTGGAGGTCCAATACTCGTTCACGTTCGTATGGGGCCTGAGCATGCTGACCTACAACGGACATTCCAAGTTAACACATCTAACCTCAAACGACGAAATTCTCTTCAAATTTTGTAACCATATTGTTCTTGATTGTCTATTAACAATTTTGAATTATTTTGTAAAAGTTATTTATCGAATTTTGATAGTATTATGAAAATGAACATGATGATGAAATGAGAAGTATTGACAGTATCACAGTACCTACTTGCACACAATACATTTTTGTTCGCAAAATTACAGACGATCTTACAAATAAATAAAATAAATAAATAAATATATCATCACGGCATATTACCCATTGCTGGATGTGCCAATCTGCTTTGTACACAGATATCGGTAATGATGAATATTTGCACCGTGCGGGTGCTTACCAGGCATCACCTCACGGGCACTCATTGCTGGCGTGGAGAGTGTACCACAGGGGTCAAAAACTATTGAAAGATTGTAGGCATCTTACAAAACATTACAATATATTTGAAATATGATAACATAACTTTAAATTAAATTTTTAGCTCAAGATTAAATATAAGTGTTAACAATAACTCGAAATTTCACTGAAAAAGCATTTATTCTCTTACAACATTGATGTTTCGGTGTACACTTGCATCTTCTTCTGGGTTCTGGGTATGTAAGATCTTACAAAATATTACATCGCATACAGAAAATACATCCGTTCTCTATTTTCAATTTTACTACATCGTACAATCTATAAAGAGCACATACTAGTTTGCTACCAAAATCAACAACAGAAGAAGGAACAAATGTGCACTGAACCGTGGATGCTGTAAGAGAATAAATGCTGTTTGATTGAGATTTCGAGTAATTGTTACAACTTAATCAATTCCACAATGGAGAAATTCCCACAATTAAATATATAACAACAATAATACTAATTGATATGTTAATTTCATAATAATACAAATTGAAATGTTAACTTCATATTATTTATCATCATTATGTAACATCGTCTCAATTCTTTTAGATAAAAATTTCATTTTAATAATTAAGGTAGTTTCGAATTTTTTAAAAATTTTCCTGTATATCTGAAAAAACTATTTTGTTTTACATTAAAATATTTTTGAAACCATATATTGCTAAGACTAGAATAAATAGTTATTTTTAATAAAAATTGCCGATAATTTAAGTATTTTTTTGTTCGCCTAGAAAATTCTGATCACTTTTTAGACCGGAATACCCTTCTTTAGCGAGCTAGCTCGAAAAATTGTCAATAAGGGATCGGAATAGTATATTCAAACATAAGTTACAGAAGGCAACGTATTCTAGCATGAGTTAGAAATTAGCTCACGAGCGCGCAGCGAATTGACTTCTGTACACATATTTTTTTTTTATAAAAATATTTGACAATTCCCATTAAGGGATATTTTGGTAGAATTATTAGGTTGGTGACAGTGATTTTTGCATTTTAGTCTGTCTGTTGCCTAGATATTTAGTGTATTTATTGCAATCATACCAATCTTAAATAACAAAATATCACCAAAAATCGTTTAAGAATGAAGCTCTTTCTAACATCAATATGCGTGCTAGAATGTGATATTCTAATTCCGAAACAGATAAACTACTTTACCGATCCCTACATGAATGTATCCATGGTAACCAGTTGTTTATTTATTTATTTATTTATTTCTTATTTCCTCGCAATACAAAATAAAATAATGCATAGCTATAGATTTTTATTTATTCTTTGAAGATGTCGTTACTGGGCTCACAAGCTTCTATACTATACCCAGTAAAGTATGACTTTTAGGTCTTGTTACGTAAATTACTATTTTCATTATATTAACTTTAAAAAATTAAATTAAAGCGAATGTACTAACTGATTCGGGACGGGGCTCGTATAAATAATAGTTTAAATCAATTGAGAATTTGTGGAATATTGAATAAAAAGATTTATTAAAGTTGCCCAATAATTAACGCAGAACTTAAGTAGAAAATTATTGAAATTTAGAACTTATATACAAAATTTATAATAATTCCTGAATGAATTTAAATATGTCAAGTACAAATTCTTATTTCAAAATACAGTTGAAGCATTTAAACTAAATGCAAAAAATATATGCAGTGTGTTTGAAAAACTGGATACTCAAAAGGATTTTAAAACATAATAATGTACTTTAAATTTTAATGATTCAATTGTATCCAAAAATATTTATAAATAAATAAAACTATAAACCTCTGTTTTATGATGCAATAAAACTATTTATTTTCCGCAAAAGCTTTATCAATAAGTGTTATTAAAACTTGCCGTAATAAAATATAAATAAAGATTTTTTTAGAAAAATAAAATGGATAAGTGAATAATTAATTTCTTACGATAAGGACAGTACAGTAAAATGAAATGTGTGTTTGGAATTTTTTTTAAACAAATTTTATAAACAATCGAATGTATAGTCTTGTAGTAGAGAATGTAAAAATAAAATTACAATAGATAATTTACAGTACTGAAACATATTTAAGTGAAAAGTAACTCTTACTATGAATACATTACCTTGACTTTTGAAATTTTATAATAATATCAAGAAATAAATATTATCAATATTATCTATAAATTGTTTATTCATAATGCTATTTATAAATTATATATAGAAATAAATATTCTATTTTTAAACTAGTCAATAAAACTATCACATTTCTTTACAAAAGAATTAATACGATATGCGATCACTACAAATTTGAAACACTGACTGATATCTTATCTATAGTTTTTTAATTTATAGAAAGACGAATAGTTTATCTTTTGTATAAATCTGCATCTCAAAGGGCAAATCATTATTATGATTATTATGATGAGTCAAAGTTGGAAATTTCCAGCATAAATTTAAATTTTTGAATATGTGATTTGAGTGTTAAAAAATGTATATTCCAATGCTACCAGAAAAATATTCCTATTACAATTATAAAAAAAGCATTTTGTTACGTAAGGTTTTCTGAATATTTATTTTATATATTATTATAAGGAGTTTTCCATAAAAATTGAACACATCCATTTATTGAAGTTGCCGGTTTATCAATCGTTTTCAGCCAGGTTTTGTTAAAATTAAAACCAAGCAAAACACATAAAATATAAGGGTTATATTTATAATTTTGCAAATACTAAATTGGCCCCCCTACCTTATGTATTTAAAAATATTTTTGTCTGAGGTTTCAGAATTTTTTTAACACAATAACTTATTTTTTTAAACATCATTACGTAAGTACAGTATTATTAAATATGTTTTTGTCTGTGACGTCCGAAAGATATTAGCCAATGACAGAATTGGAAAACAAAATTTAAATATATATATATATATATATATATATATATATATATATATATATATATATATATATATATATATATTTCTTATTTAATTATAAAAATATTTATGCTTACATCAAAATGATCTTCTCAGAATGAAAATTAGATTTTATACATGGTTTTGCGTTTACTTGACACAACCATTTCTTTCTTCGTTTTGAGGCGCTATTAAATTGTTTTTTACTATTATTGCTTCTATTTGGGCATACTAACACAAAAAGCTTTTCTACAACCATGTTGGACTCTTTACAAAATATAAAAATCAGTAGTATGGATAAAATTATACTTCATTTCACGTAAGAAAATAATGGTGAGAAGATAAGAACAGTTTAATCTTGTTTTTTGATTGGATAATACCCGATATTATCCAATCAAACAACAAGATCAAATTGCTTCTAACTTCCCATCACTATTTTCTTATATGAAACGAAGTATAGCAGCTATACTTCATTTCACGTAAGAAAATAGTGGTGGGAACAGTTTAATCTTGTTTTTTGATTGGATACCCCGATATTATCCAATCAAACAACAAGATCAAACTGCTTCTAACTTCACATCACTATTTTCTTACGTGAAATGAAGTATAGTACATAGTTGACAGCTGTCACGCCTGTCAGTCGTTTAAATTCTGTCGGCAGCAAATATAAGCCATACGCTAATTGGTTAATATCTTACAAACGTCATTAGGCGAAAGGGGAAGCGGAAATTTAAACATTATACTTTAAAAGACAATTTTCTCAACAATAAAGAGTAAAATAAAAAATACGGGCAAAGAAATAGTTATTTATGTAACAAGTGTGTAAAGTAGTACTTTTTTGGTCGAGTGCGATTGAAGCACGAGACAAAAAATACTATTTTACACACGTGTTGCATACAACATTTTTCCTACAGCCGAAATGGTATTGATGTTTCTCATAACACTGAGTGTACAGGTATCCAGCAGCTTCAAATACTGTTAGTACTCTTTCTCATAACACTGTACAAAATGTAACTTAAACACTTGGAAGAAACTCAGACAGACGATGATTATTCTTTTATAATGTACAAATTGTACATTTAATATTAATATTAAAAATTAGGTTAGGTTAGAATATTTTCTTTTTAAAACGTTACTATTATTATTTTGAAATGATCAGTTCTTTGACAGTGACATTTATCTGTCAGTTACATACATTTGTGATCTGAACTGTGTAACCAAGGAATTGTAATTGTTTAAAACGTAAGCTTCGTGATTTAAATTATAGATAAGTTTATAAATTTATACATAAAATATATAGAAAAAGTATTAATGCAAACCTGTAGAAAATTTAATAATCTTAAATTATTATAAATCTCGGTAAAATAACATTTAAAGGTATTTTTCGAAGAAAAACTAGTTTGAGCTTCAAGTAAAGTACCATTTCCGGTTATCTGATTTACACCAACATCTAATGGCTTCTTTCCATATTAGAATAAGGTAGAAATACAAGATTTCAAAATTTATTGAATGATAGTATTTGAGTTAGAGTGGAGGATCCATACACACATACATCATCGTAAAATGTTAAAATTTGATTCTAATGGCTTTAAAACGTGGTTATTTACCAAAATCTCGATATTCGATTTTTAGTATGATCCCTATACCTCCCTTACCAAGGGTAGCGAGAGGTAAAAAATATTACTCAATTTACAAGTAAATATAATTAAATATGTTTTTATTGTTCATTGCATCAATTTGTATACAGCTGATTTTAATAATGACGAATAATTTACCATAGTTTCATCAAGGGCATTCAATGCTTATATGGAGAATGCACTATACGGGTTCCTTGTGTGGGATATATACATTTTACATTTACAGCCATACTGGTCAATTTTTTTGAAAAACTTATGAAGAAATATTATAAATAGTTAATATTAAACATTGATCTATCGTATCATATTAGCATAGGTCACTGTACTCATGACAAGATGTCTAATGAAATTGGTATTATTGATTACGACATTTAAATTTTATAGGATTCTTGACAGATATATATAAGATTACAATAAATATACTGTAGGTAGGTATTTCAATTTATCAAAATAAACTTTATCATAACAGATATTATCTCTCAAGGAAGATGTTGCCATACTGCAAATAAACACGTTTTATTATTAGTTTTTTATAACAAATACTTGTTTTCTCTATTTAGACATTCGTCTAGACATAACATATGTATCGTGTTACTTATCATAACATGGTAATACGAAACCAGAAGTAGTCATCATACACTATTAAAATTACCCATTTTCAGTGACTTGTAAAGGTTAACTTAAAGAGAATATTCTCTTTTTGACTCCTTTAACATAAAAGCTATTTTTGTTTCAAATAGTAATATTTGGAACTTCAGTTTTCATTCCCATAAGAACATATTTCAAGATTATTTTAGTAATACAGTGCAGGCAGCATGAATAGAGCGGCGCAAATAATGGTTCGTTGGCATCAAAGCAAACAGTGAGCGATATGCCGCTTTGTCATAATTATACGATATTTTTACATAAACGCCCGCACGGTACAAATATGTCATCATCATTACCGAAATCTGCGTTCAAAGCAGATTGGCACACCCAGTAATGGGTAATACGCCGTGATGATTTATTTATTTATATTTTAACTTTCCATCATCTTTAGGTAAGGAAGGTAGCGCCTTTGGTCAAAAAAATCTGTGGTGAGTTTTTAATGAATAAGCGCGTTTTAGGGTCCTTAGAATACGATTTTACTATTTTTATAATGTATATGTGTGTGTGTGGCGATTCTTTCCGATCCGATAATTCAATTACTACAATTCAAAAATTTATAATTCTTTCGTATAATTTTTGCGTATTCCTTTTCTTTACATCCATATGAAGAGCTGATTAGATATAGGTTATAATTGGTCGACCGGAAGTAACCTAATTTGAAGATTTTAACAGTTTTTTTTTTTTTTAAAAGCTGTTAAATATAATTTTTTCATATTTTATCTTATAAATATTAAAGAATATTTTTATTCTCTGTACGATTTGATTACATTTTATACTTCATATTCATTGGATATAGAGATAAAAAGTTATAAAGAAATTAATATTTATAAAGCAACCAACAACTATGCATTCACTATATGGAAACTTACTATAATTAAGGAAATTCTGATAGACACAATGTCAAGTGCAATTGTCATAGTTGTTTGTGTTACAATTTTATTGGAAATATATAATCATTTCTAAGAAATTATTTGTATGGAATTTGTATAAAATACATAGAACGGAAAGTAATGTGCTGACCACTTCAGATTTTTATAGTTTTATTACTGGACCCGACAGAGTCAGTATATTAAAAGTATATATGTAGTACCGGCAAATTTTAAAATACATTGACAGTAATCTATCCTAATGAGTCATGAATCAGTTATAAGATTATAAATTGTTTCTTAATACCACCCCTACATACTTATAGCTTTCCACTCGTTGTGCCTAGTAAGTAAACCGCAACCATGAACACTGTCATTTTGTTGCCGCGAAAGAGGTCCGGTGTGTTTGATAAATAATATATTTTTTATAAATATAGACCCCTTTATAAAATTGCACGTATTTGACGTAATGGACCTTTTCAATTTAACGGCTATCTCTTTCTATGCAAATAGTAAGAAAATGGCGCGAACAACTGCCAGTTGGGCTGTCAAACGAAACGTCAAAAATATTGCAGTCATTAAAATACCTGTATTCTTAGTGAAAATTTGCATCGTTAGACATTTTAACTTCAATAAAAGCTTTTGCAACTTTTTTCGATAACATTTTTTAAAGTCATCTGAGATATCAACAATCCTCATATTTTAGGTCCAAATTTTTTAGAAACAAACACCATAGATCTCTGTTGTTCTTACTATGCGCAGATCCACATTGCGCATATCTTCAATCTCTTTAAATTGAAAAGGTCCATTTGACATTAACATTAATTTTTTCATTTTTTTGTTATTTTTTGTTCTAATCCATAGCAAGCTTTATTACAAAAACCAAAAAGTATATAATTTTCAAATTTACATATCTCGCTTATACAAAGGGCTAATTTAATAATACTTGATGCGACAGACGCAGAATTATTTAATTCTCTAATACTCTTATTTGAAGCATTTATTTCTAAAATCAAAATAAAACCATTTTATTCAAGAAAAACTGTTAACAACTTCAGGTAATATCACTACCGGTTAGCCTATTTTAACCAAAATCTACTATGTTATTCCCATTGACATAAAATTCTTATATACCAAATGTGAAAAGTTTTCGATTATATTTTAAAATAGTTTTTCATTAAAATCTATTGTAGGCTTAAAATAAAGCACCATTTCTGGAAACTATGTAATGACCAAAAAGGGAAGTGCACAACTAGATGTTATGACAGTCCTAAATACAAAATTTCAACTTTGAGTAATGCGAGATACGTACTTACGTACGTACAGACGTGACGACGAAATTAGTCAAAATAGATTCAGGGATGGTCAAAATGGATATTTTCGTTGAAATCTAACTGAAATTTTTCGCGATTACAATACTTCCTTTACTATGTACAAGGAAGAAAAAACGATCTTTAAATCCCGGCAGCCCTCTTTTCTGGACAGTGAGTGTCTGGGAAGGGGGCCCAGGCTACAGCCCAGAGTCCAGTCACGGGTCAGAAAATTTCTTCCGACGGCCCTGCTTCCTCATATTATTAATATAAGTAGTATGATAATATTATCTGTTGTAAATTGTTAATTGTTTCTAAATAATGTTTGTTTTTAGCAAATTTATTAAAAAAGTTGCAGGCGTTCAGTACATGAAACGTCTATATTTAGTACGTTGTGTTGACGACGTTCTTAAATAAAAAAATATGATTTATATATTTTTTTGATAATACAGCACATTATTTTTTTATAGCTACTCAAATTAATACATAAAGTTCGATTTATAATTACTGATATGACGCATGAAATAATAAATTACACATTCAATTTCTTATTTATATTAGTCTTTCAATTTTCTTTATAAAAATAATCATTTATATAGAGCAAGGAAGGTGTCCCAATTGAATATAGTCCGAGGTTCTGTTGTATATACGTAGTTGGCAAAAAACCAAAAAAGTGTAGATAATGTTACGGATCAATTTGTTCTAATAATACTATCTAGTTATGTTTATTAAAATTTTATATGATTCACATATGTTCTTTGTTGTATTTGAAATTTGTTTCAACATATAAATGAATAGAATACAATAGATATGAATAATAAAAATAATTACATATGTACATCATTTACGAAATGGTGTGGAAACTATGTATTTCTGCCCACCTATAAGGGGTAACTCGCGCAGAAAATAAGGTTTACGAAATTATGTATTACATTATTGTACGTATTACTGTAAAAATTAAGACATTAGTTAGGGAAACACAGAATTTTGTACGGTTTTTTTTTTTAACCTTATCATTACAGAGTGGTACAAATGGCATGTCAAACAGGAAGAAGTATTATAAATATAGATAATAAGTGTTATAAATTTTAAATAAATCGTGGAATTAATTATTACAAGACAACAAAGATATCTTACATTTTTGCGACATGAAGTAAACACAAAATTAGAATCACAATTAAAACATAATGATAAAAAGTTAAATAAATGTATAGTTAAAAAATTCGTCTATTGAATAAAAAATATTTTCCATAAGGATGACTTTAACTGCTGTTTTAAAAGTTTTATTGCTCTGAATAGCTTTTAAACGCGAGGATAAATGGTTGTAAATTTTGATGGGCATATATGAAACATTATTATGAAAATTTTGACTTTTGTGTTTCGGAATAGAAAGATTGTTTTTTTGTCTTGTGTCATAGTGTCCATTGGATACGGTGAACAGTGAAGGGTTGCGTTTAACAAACATTACACACGACAGGATATAGATGCAAGGGAGGGGGAGGATTTGGAGGCTTTTGAATAAACCTCTGCAGGAGGTGCTAGATTTAACGCCAACCATTGCTCTAATTATAGATTTTTGTGCTTTAAAAACGGAAGCTGCATGGGTCGAGTTTCCCCAACAGATTATACAATAACATAAAATAGAATAAACTTGACCATAATAAAAAAGTTTTAGAATATCCAGACTAACGCAGGTTTTAAGATTTCTAATGACGAAACAGGTGATGTGAAGTCGTTTGCATAGTATCTGCGTATGTTCAACCCAAGATAGGTTGTATGCAACGTGCAAACCGAGTACTTTTGTAGAGGTAACCGGCGTCACAGAAACATTTGCGATGCACGCAGCAATGTTGAATTCAGACCCTCGTAATTGAAATTGAATTAGGTTTGTCTTACTCGCATTAAGCCCAACACCATTAGTTTTACACCAGTTATCCATAGCGTCAACGCTCTCCTGTAATTTAGAATTTAAAAGAGGGAGAGAAGGAGCTGAAATAGTTACTGAGGTGTCATCAGCAAAAAGACAGACATCGGTATTGTTTAATGAAGAAGGTAGATCATTAATGAATAATATAAAAAGAAGTGGCCCTAAAGTACTACCTTGTGGTACACCGTGTATTACAGGTTCGGCTTGAGAAGTATGTCTTTTGTTGTCTACATTAATTGATACTACCTGTAATCTATCAGTTAAGTACGATTGTAACCAGGAAAGAGTAACTCCTCTAATACCATACATGTAAAGTTTATTGAAAAGTAAATTATGGTTTATTGTGTCAAAGGCTTTTGTTAGATCAAAATAAATGGTGGAAAGTAGTTTTTTGTTATCAAGATATTCAAGTACACTACATAAGCTGAAAAATAATGCATGTTCTGTTGATTTATTTTTGGTGAAATCATACTGACATGGCGTTAAAATATTTTTTGAGTTAATGTTATTGACTAATCGAGAATGCATGACTTTTTCAAATATTTTTGAGAAGGCTGGTAGTAGGGCGATTGGCCTATAGTTTTCAACCCGTTGTTTGCTGCCTTTTTTGTGAATAGGGACAACTTTAGCAGTTTTGAATTGCGATGGAAAAATGTATTATCAGGAATGTCTGGAAAATATTTTTATTACTTGGGAAAAATTAAAAATGCAAAAGAAATATTACTTGAAACAATAGTTACTTATTCAAAAAGTATTTGATGGGAAATATTCATATTCATATTGTCAATACGATCTAGTGGTGTGACTATATGTCATTATTGCAAAATTGACGTCGTACAGTAAGCTCAATCACAGGGCCGCGCCTGGCGGGCGTGCAAGGAGTGCACCGCACGCAGGCGGCCAAAAAAGGGCGACAAAAAGGGCGACAAAAAGGGCGGCCGCAATCATGTTACTTAAAAAGTAACTAATAAATTAAACGCGGTTTGTTAGGGGTGCGTATGCCGAGCGGCTAGTTTGATTCCTGGAGTCTAGACAAATCAAATGCAACCTAAACTAAAGAGTGGGGAACCCTTGACTGGAAGGAATAGAAATAAAAAATCAATAAACAGTAACCAAAACATACTTAATGAGCAGACTACCAGGCCAACTTTTACAATTTCACCCCCTAATAACATTCTTACAAAAACTTCAAATTTCAGCTAATAGTATTTCAGAAAATTGTTTATTTAATAAATAATTCAAGCCCTTCCACAGATACCTTGTACATATATCAGCTAGTTTAATTTTATTTAAGTCACTGTAGATCTGACGATGCTATTATAGCGAAGCGTAGTGAAACAAAAACCAAGTAATTTTTGTCAGCCCTTTGAAAATAAAATTGTTCGATACAGGAGGCTTCCCATATTTTTGCAATGTCTAATAAAGAAAACAAAACCGCCTTAGTAATTTATCAATAATTTCTATTGAACACGAAATATTAGAGGGTCTGAATTCATGGTGTCTTTACAGAATTTGCTCATCAAAAGGCGCGCCAAACTTACTTTATGCCATAAAAACCGTTTTCATGAAAATGGCTTCTTTATGAAAAAAATATTGTTGCAATACCACTATAATACAAGTTGTTTATTTTAAATGGACCACCACTACTATTTCAAGAACGAAAAACTACGAATAAGGTTAAATTGGCAAAAGGCAAATACAGAACCTAACTTTTTTTAATTTAAACAGAAATATATCTTTTATTTGTTTAGTTGTTAGAAAATTTAATTCTGAATGCAATTATTAGTACCTTCATAAGTTATATATATATATATATATATATATATATATATATATATATATATATATATATATATATATATATAAGCAGATTGGCATAACCAGCAATAGGTAATATGCCGTGATGATATATTACTCCAATTTCGTAGAATACAGTATACACCTCTGTATACAGCTATATAAATGAAAATGGACGAAATTAAATATTAAAGTAAAAATTATAATAAATGTTGTTTCATTCTTAACACTGACTACGTTTATCTCGACGTTTCAAGCCTCTTGAATTTAGTAAATCCCTTTTCAATCTTCGAAATAAACGATCGAGATTAATATTTCAATTCGCTTGAAAATGTCAAGTAAAGCCTATAAAATAACAGGCTTGGACTTATGAAGTGGCTTGACTTGTCAAAATAAACCGTGCAGCTTCAAATAATGTAACTAGGCACGCGCACATCCGCAATATATTACTAAATTCATATCTTTTGTTGGTTATTTGCAATTTACCATATTTTATAAAAGTCGCGAGTAAAATTGTCCAAAAGCGATATACTTGGAGTAATGAAGAAACAAATATTTCTTTAATGTTTTTAAAAGAGAAGACAACAACATAACAATTTTTAAATTTCTAAGGTTATCATGAAATTAGATCATATTCTTTTCCTGTCTGATCTGCATAATCTAGTATTTATCTATCGACTATAGTCGATACGAATTTAAAGAAGATTGAAAATAACTCAATCCTATTTTCAATCCGCTGAGATAAACCAATAGGATTTTTCAAGTCATAATATATTTGAAGCCGTTTGAATTGTCGAGATAAACGTAGTCACTCTTATTATGTAATTTATTTCTTTCATGGCACTCTAAGTCTTTGTAAAAAATATTATATTCATTTATTCCACTAATGGCATTATTAACATTCATATTGAACTAAATAATATAAAATTATATATAAGCAAATAAAAATATTATGTTCTCATTTAAAATAAAAAATAGTATATTGTGTTATTAGGAGTAAAAGTGATACTTTGTGTGGCGAGCATGGAAGTTTGCACGACGAGCGAAGCGAGTCGGACAATTGCATGCGAGGCACACAAAGACACTTTTACTCCGAATGACACATTATATTTTTTTTTCAAACGCACATATTTAAATAAAATAATTTAAAACTTGACGTTATTAAAAACATTTTCCGTGAAGTAGGTACGTTTGCGGATTTCAATTGCTCTGTTGCTATGGATACTTTCGTGTGTTCAGTTTTTGTTATAAACATTCAAGTGAAAATTTTCACACTTTTACGCACTTTTACGTTTTGACGTTTGAAAAGAATTGTATAATTTTATATCCTCTTTGTGTGAAATTGAAAATGTTACAATTTGAAAAATTAAAATGTACACCTCCTGAAGTTGTGGAATTAGAGAAGGCTGCTATTGATAAATTGTTCCCAACTAAGTCTAGCAAGTTCTATGAAGCGGTGTATAAGAGATTTCTTCATTGGTGTGATGAGAAAAATATTAAAAATTATTCTCGGCATACTTTTCGGAAATGGCGAATCAATGTAAAATGAAAAGCTCAACTATGTGGTCACAATATTCAATGATAAACATTAAACATGGGATAAATATTGGCAATTATTTAAAACTTCATGCTTATGTTCTTATTTGATATTTCAGATGAGAAATATTTGGCGATATTCCCATACTTTTCTTCTTTATTAAAGGAATGTAATTCATTCATTTTGTTAATCTTGTGCCTAAATTTTACATTTCTATCTATATTTCCAATTCATCTTCCTACAATATAATCTTTTTGTATCACTTTAATTCAAAGTATTCTTACCTTTATTACCGTCCCTGTTATTGTAATCTGTACGTCTACTGTACTTTAATTATATTATTTGTTATTTCGTTAAAAGTATGTAAACTGTCTATATTTCATTTTATAGGTTATCAATTTAAATCTTATGTCAGTAACTTTATTCTTAGGTTATCTAGTGAGTTATAGTGACATTTAGGGCGATAATACAGATTTCTATTGTACAAGTTATTTCTTATTGGCTGATTCTATATAGTTTCTATGGATATTTATTTATTTTATTTCTACGCCGCCGGAGTAGAAATAGCTTATTTCTACGCCGGCGGCGTAGAAATGAAACTTCTACTTTGTGAATCAAGTCACAAAAGATGCCATTTTTATGACGTTTGAAAAAAAAATTAGTTTCTGTGTTTCGATAACCATTGGTCGAAAAAATGATATTGGTATTTTCAGCTGTCTAAAGTCTAAATAATAATATTCCATAATGAAGTGATCAAGTACCAGAAATATGTTTCACTGGTTTTATTTCTTATGACAGTAAGATCGTTATTAAATGTGCAGTACAGCTGAATTTTTTGAAACAAATTTCAATTGGAATAAACCATGGGTCCCAATTATCTCTGTGTTTAGTGTAAATAGATAAACACCTATTCTGAACACAAGTCAGTGTCTTTTTACAATATTGTAAATAAATATAGCATGACGACTCACGACCTTGCTCACGACTTATTATTTATATCTCGTTGGTGGGTGTGTTAATTTGCTTTTCATTCTCAGATTTTGGAAATGATGAAATATCTGTATGTTAAAGAGAGCTTACCAGGCGTCACCTCATTGGCTCTCAAAGCTGTCGGGTAGAGAGCACAACACTGTTCTGCTTTTAGAAAACTGGAAATAATATTCATGTTGACTCCGATCGGATATGAACTCGGACTCGAGCCCAAGAAGCACAACCGGTCACTCGCACACGCACTCAACCACGCGTAGTGATGGGTCAATTCCCGAAATTGAATGATGAGGAAAAATTCCCTCAATTCCCAAGAATTTTTCTTTTTGATAATTTCCAAAGTAATTTCAAATATTGCGTAGCACCACAATATTTGTTAGCGGAGTAAAAGTAGGTAGCAGGCAGGCATAAGGCGCAAACATGCAAAGCAAAAGAACAGGCGTCAAGGTGTGGTATATTATCTAAAATAAAAATTTTAAAAAAATCCGGGAAAAAAATTAAGATATTTTTTCCCCGCAAATCGTAATTGCAGAAGTTTCCGGGAATTTTCGAGGGAATTTTTTAGTGGCACATTACTAACCACGCGACCCTATTAAGAAAATATCGAGGAAAATATTATTACTTATACGAAATTAACTGTCAAAAATTAATATTTACTAGAAAACTGCTGCATAATTATTTAGTTTAGTACTAGGGTCACGCTAGAATTATAGACAATAAAACATATGGTTCATATTTTTTACCTCCCGCTACCCTTGGTAAGGGAGGTATAGGGATCGTGCTAAAAATCGCATATCGAGATTTTGGTAAATGATCACGTTTTAAGGTCCCTAGAATCCAATTTTAACATTTTCACGATGATGTCTGTGTGTATGTGCGTGTGGATCCTCCACTCTAACTCAAATACTATCATTCAAAAAATTTTAAAACCTTGTATTTCGAACTTTTTCTGTACTGGAAAGAGCATATTAGATTTTGGTGTAAATCGGTTGACCGGAAATGGCACTTTACTAGAAGCTCAAAATAGTTTTTCTTCGAAAAATACCTTTAAATGTTATTTTTTCGTTATTAAGGTTATTATAAAAATTAAAGATTATTAAATTTTCTATAGATTTGCATTAATACGTTTTCTATATATTTTGTGGATAAATTTATAAAATTATCTATAATTTAAATCCCAGGGCTACGCTTTAAACAAACAAAACGCAGTTATTCAAATGTATGTAACTGACAGATAAATGTCACTATCAAAGAACTAATCATTTCAAAATAATATTAGTAACGTTTTAAAAAGAAAAAAGTAAATAGAACAATAGAAAAGGAATTCAATACAGTTTTCAGTATAAGTAAATATGTAGGTATGTATTTAGAATAATAAAAATTAACGATTCACAAAAATGTTTAAGCTAATATTCATTTTTGGATTAGTGAATTCTATTCTATCCCGATATTTAAAATTTAATCTTCATATTATTATAGCTCTGGTGGCTCAATTGTTAGAGCAACGCATCATGTTATGAGGGCCCTGGGGGCTCCGAATTCGAATCCCACTAAGGCATGGATGTGTGTGAATGTGAACCCACTCTGTAATTGGGATTTAATCCTGTTGAAGGGTTTAAAAAAAGGTAGTTACTTGCGTTAGATTAGACTATATTATAAGAAATAAACTGCCAGATATTTTAAATTTTATTTTAAATATGTTCAAAATAGTTTTCTTCAACAATAAATTTTGTCATTATTTCCTTCCACTAATTCAAAGCTCCCAACCAATCGCATTCTTTTGTATTCTTTCAAAATAATCATGAATCACACTCTTGCAGCATCAATATGTTATTCAGATGAAAATCTTCTACCCCGTAAATTCCAAAAAAATAAGTGTCATAAATTGTCTAATCAGGTGTGTGAGTATGTTGGAATAACGAGTGTTTTTATTACCTTCCGTCACCTTTAGGTAAGGAAGGTATTGTCTTTGGTCAAAAAATTCATTGGTGAGTTTTTGATGAATAAGCACGTTTTAGGGTCCCTAGAATACGTTTTTACTATTTTTACGATGATGTCTGTATGTGCGTGTGTGTATGTGTGTGTGTGTGTGTGTGTGTGTGTGTGTGTGTGTGTGTGTGTGTGTGTGTGTGTGACAAAATTTTCTAATGCGATAACTCTAATACCACAATTCCAAAAATTATAATTCTTTCGTATTCCTCTTCGTTGCATCCATGTGAGGAGCAGATTAGATTTTGGTTATAATTGGTCAACCGGAAGTACCCTCATTTGAACATTTTAACAATTTTTCTTGAAAAAACGATGTTAAATATTATTTTTTCACATTTAATGTTATTATAAATATTAAAGAATATTTTATTCTCTATACGATTTGAATGCATTTTGTACTTCATATTAAATGGATATAGAGTTTAAAAAAATTATAAAGAAATTAAATATCATATATATATATATATATATATATATATATATATATATATATATATATATATATATATATATATATATATATTAGTCAGCTATGCTATAACTCTGGAAACAGCTGCAATATTAAGAAAATTCTGATTGAAAGGTGTCAGTGTCAAGTGCAGTTGACAGTATGTTTATGTTATAATTTTACTGGAAATATAGGATCTTTTGTTAGAAACTTTCTGTATGGAATTTGTATAAAATACATACAACTGCCTTAAGGTAATGTACAAGAAATATAATCTTTTGCAAGGAACTTTCTGTATGACTTTATACAAAATACATAGAACTGACGGAAGGTAATGTGCTGGCTACATCAGATTTTTTTTCTTCTCATTAAAAACTAAAAATGCTCTGTTGTTAATTCCATATTTCACTCATTATAAAACTTTAAAAAAATTAATTAAGTTCTAACTAACTTTCTCAACTTAATTTCAAATGACAGACAAATAACTGCTTGAAATAATTGTGCAAATTTTGTTTTCTACATCCTACCTGATTTTTTTATTTTCAATGATAATTATTGTGTGACCCTATTATAAAATTATAGATTTACCTAACCAAATACAGCAACAATTCCTTTGGAGGTACATATCCGTCTTGTGCCCATTCAATTTGCCCTAATTCAATACTTCTGGCTACCAATCGATTCTTCGCCGAAGCCGGAGTCATAAGACTCACCCTCGCAAGGGATTCTGCCACTTCCAACGAGTGCTTAATGGCCCCCAGGTCCAAAACTGGGTGCAAACCATCATCACTTATCATACCGAAAAGTCTCAACACACTATTTTATGAATCGAACAAGAACTCTATATGAAAGTCTCAGGAAGCGCGCAGTAAGAGCGAGTATTCGTAAAATCTCAATAGAAGTATCAACACACTACACTATAACCTATGTCAAAGTCTCGAGACTTGAGGAAGCGCGCGGTTTTTGAGAGACTGACCAAGACCGAAGTCTCTTTCACTTTTAATAAGAGCGAGTATTCGTATCGTGTGAGTAATAACTGCTGCGATATGGTGGAACTAGTATGAGAACATTGTAACCCTCCTCCCGCGGAAGACGACCTTTTGCGATCAAGGTCATCCACTTGGCACCTGTTATCGGTAACTGATAATTCGGTTTTGCAATAAACGGAAATTAAAAATGACTTTGAATGTGGTTTAATAGTTGTGATTGATCTACTAATTTAGAAATGAAAAAATAGAACGCATTTAAACAAGGATTACCGTAAAAACCAAAGACGTTTTATTGTGTAGATACAATTTAATTAAAATAATTACGTGTAAAGTAAATGTGTAATTTTATTTCAAAAAATCTAAGTGACTTTTTACCTGTCGCTAAGAGAGGTATTGAATTCGTGCTAAAAATCGCATATCCAGATTTTAGTGAATACGCACGTTTTAAGGTCCGTAGAATCCGATTATAACATTTTTACGATGATGTCCGCATGTGTGTGTGTGGATGTGTGGATGTTGGATTCACGATTTCTCAAATCCTATAAGATTTAAGACATTTTTAACTACGGATTTCTCAATCTAACAATAATGGGAAGAGGTGATTAAATATTGGTAACAATTGGACAACCGGAAGTAGGAGGATTTATCGAAAATTTATGTAAATACTTACATTAAAGAACGTTAAATTCTTTATTCGATAAATATTAATTCATTATTATATCTTCTATAGATTTAGAAATAAAGAAATGCATATAAAATAATTTGATGTAAAAAATCTGATATCAAACTACTTCAAGGCAAGAAATTCAAATGTTTGTAATTGACACATAAATGTCACTGTCAAAAATATTTGTATGCCACTGTCAAAAATATTTGTACATCATTATGAAGATTATGAAAATAAAAAAAGTCAACAACGCAAATATAATATAATAATGAATTTATATTTATCGAATAAAGAATTTAATATAAGTATTTACATAAATTTTCGATAAATAATATTTAGATGATTTTTTTCTTGTAACTACTACTTCCGGTTGTCCAATTGTTACCAAAACTTAATTAACTCTTCCCATTATTGTTAGATTGAGGAATCCGTAATTAAAAATGTCTTAAGTCGATTAGTATTTGAGAAATTGTGAATCCAACATCCACACATCCACACACACACACATACGGACATTATCGTAAAAATGTTATAATCGGATTCTAGGGACCTTAATCTATAAAACGTGCTTATTCACTAAAATCTGGATATGAGATTTTTAACATGAATACAATACCTCTCTTAACGAGAGGTAAAAATAATATAAAAGGAATTTGCGAAAAAATGACGAATATAAAGAAAAAAAAAGGAAAGTAGGAAAAGAAAATTTCAGGATATTGAATATAAAGAAAATGTATGTATTGTACATAATTTATATTAAAATATCCCAGAGATTTTGCAAATATATGTGAGAATTATTTTGTAGTGAGACATGAATATATGTATGTGTATTTAAAAATATTTTTTGTTTTATGCGTACAACCAGGTAAAATATCTGGCGAGATGTTATGTGCTGGCCACATCAGATTTTTATTCGCAGATTTCAGTAATGACAATATATATGTTACGGAAAGTCAGCAATGTCACAACATTAAATGATGCTATTAGATTTTATTTACAGTTTTTCTCAGTATATATTTGGATATTTTTAGAATTAAAAATAGATGTAGTGTAAGGTTAAATATAACTTAAACTAATAAAGTAATTTCAGTCAATAAATTTGAACAGTGTGAATTAGACTTTTACGTTTTTATTTAAAAACCTTCTTCCTTGAATTCATCCTTCACACTTGGGCATCCACCATTTTTCATCATAATAAAATTGCCTCTTAACCTTGAAATTAATTTTAATAAAACTAAATATGTACTTCGAGAACTAAGTTCTCATCATCAGTAGTACAACAAGGGAAAGTTAAACAGAGTAGTCAAGATTATTCAACATGTCAACCATGCCAGAGGTCCTAACAACTTTGAAAAACAAGTGAGGGAACTAGGATTATATAGGGACTCCCGTCCCTATATATTTTTTATATTTTTAGCTTGCAATTTTTGTATATCCCTTCACATAACATAACCTAAAGCACAAAACTCGCACCCACAGATTTTATTTACTGTGTTCCTCAAAATTTTAACTTGTACTTTTCTAAATTGCCCGAGCAATGAGCAGTCATATCTGGTTCTGCACATGTTAAACTTTACTCATAGCATGGCGAACATGAAAATCCGTGACATATGCGTTTGACATGGCAAAAGTTTTTTCAAATATTATCCGTCTCGCTATTCTTTTGTGGTGCTTTTTACACAGAAATTTAGAGAAAAAATTCTGAATTTTTGGATGCATTTTTACTTCCTTGTACATAGTAAAGAAAGTATTGTAAGTGCGAAAAATTTCGGTTTTCAGATTTCAACGGAAATATCCATTTCGACCAGCCCTGAATCCAATTTGACTAATTTCGTCGTGACGTCTGTACGTACGTACGTATCTCGCATAACTCAAAAACGGTAAGCCGTAGAAAGTTGAAATTTTGTATTTAGGACTGTTATAACATCTAGTTGTGCACTTCCCTTTTTGGTCATTACATAATTTCCAGAAATGGTACTTTACTTGAAGCCTATAATATATTTGAATGATAAACTATTTTAAAATATAATCCAAAACTTTTCAAATTTGGTCTATAAGACTTTTATGTCAATGGGAATAACATAGTAGATTTTGGTTAAAATAGGCTAACCGGAAGTGATATTACCTGAAGTTGTTAACAGTTTTTCTTGAATAAAATGGTTTTTTTTCAAACGGCGTAGAAATGGCATTTTTATGACTTGTTTCACAAGGTAGAAGTTTCATTTCTACGTTCCAGCGAGGACTTTTGTTTTTTCCCGAGAAAATTCCTGCAATTACGATTTGCGGGAAAAAATATCTTGACTATTTTTCCCGGATATTTTTTTTAAATTTTATTTTAGATAATATTATACCTTGACGTCTGTTATTTTGGTTTGCATGTTTGTGCCTTATGCCTAGCTGGTACCTACTCTTTATCCATCAAAAAATATTGTGGTGCTACGAAATATTTGAAATTAGATGGGAAATTAAAAAAAAATTCTTGGGAATTTCCCTGAGAATTTCTGGGAATTTTTCCTCATAATTCAATTTCGGGAATTGACCCATCACTAACATCAAGTATTCTTAAATTAGCCCTTTGTATAAGCGAGATATGTAAATTTAAAAATTATATACTTTTTGGTTTTTGTAATAAAGCTTGGTATGGATTAGGACAAAAAATAAAAAAATAAATTTAATTTAAAGACGTGGTAAAAATGGATTTAGCACACGTGAAAAACTGAAGGTCAAGTAAACTGTCAAATAATCTAGGAATGTGTCAAAAAATAAATATTTGTCAGTTCACCGACATTCATTTCTTGAAATTAAGCACATTAAATTCATGTTCACCGTGTATGTAGCGTTGCGAGCGCTGTAAGATTTTACCTCACGTGTTCTCAAAGCTGTCGTGGCAGAAGTAACTTTTATAATATTTGAAAATTGGCAATCAATTTACAACTTGACATCAGTCGGATTCTAACCAAGACTAGCAGACCCACAACCAGCCACATAACGCACTTATTTCCTTTATTAATATTATTATCTATTTATGACATCTCGACGCATGAGCAATATAGCAACAATAGTTTCATGTTTGTACTTCTCTAACTATACCTACCAGCCTACAGCCATTTTCTCATAAACTTAGTTCAACATCTGGTTTTACATATCATTTCCGTATGAAATTTTATGCACTAGTTTTAAAATAATGATATTGGCTTATAGAACGTTTTCATGAAAAAATAGTAGATGGATAATATTTTTGGCACTTAGATCGCTTTGATTTTAAATACTCAATTCTTGAACTTCATGGTGTAATAAATTTTTATTTTTAGTGCATATGATTCAGTATACAATGTAGTAAACAATACATTTTTCGAATGAATTTTGAAGAAATAATTTAATTTCAATTATTGTCACGATTAGATTAGCAATCTACTTGGAAAAAAATATTAACTTAGAATGTTTACCAGAAAACAAAACTAATTTAAATATTTTATGCGTATATTTAAAATGCGATGACTAAAGCGTGGAATATATGCAAAATGCATATTAAGTGCATGCTTGTATATTTTAAAAAAAATCGAATAATGCATATGTTAAATAAAATAAGTGCATATTTTGCCAATTTTTGACAATTGATAATTTTAAATTATTACTCCAAAGAAAAACTGACGGTTCTTACTTCGTTGAAGAAGAGATTATAATAAAATTTTAAGGTCAGCCGGATGACCTTCAGGGTGCTACTTGAAATTTGTTTTCACATTACCAGATTATTTTCCAGTTTTACCACGGAATTTTCCCATGTCTAGGTAGTTTCTACCCCTGTATTTAAAATTTTAAAATTCTTTATACTTTTTTGAACATTTGTATGAAGCAGCGAAAAATTATAAATAAATAAATATATCATCACGGCTTATTACCCATTGCTGGATGTGCCTATCTGCTTTGTACGCAGATATCGGTAATGATGAAATATTTGCACCGTGCACCACAGGGATCACTTATGTGCCAATTAAAATTGGAAATATTTAGCGTCGGTCGGGATCGAACCCGGTTCCCCAGATTCGCGACCTGACACTCAGGCACGCGGCCACGAAACCCCATAATAATATAATAATAATATAATTGTGTATTTGAACAAAAATGCAGGATTTGAAAAACTTGCACAAACAAATAAATTAATAACATATTAAATGGCGAAGGCGGTGTTGATGTTAATGTTAATTTTAATTTAAACTTAATTGCAAATTTTCATTAGGCCCCTATAATTTATTGCGAGGACGAACGTACAATCGGTGATATGAAAGAAACCGGGTGCGGTAATGGAGAGTAATCGTGTTGTTATCTAGTAAAACATATGCGTCTCTTCGGTGCAATGTGCAATGTACTACTTTTGGTTGGAGAGGTTCATGTATTATTATTACGTATAACAAGTTATAGTAAAATATTTCTTATCGTAGTGCCGCTTTACAGAAATCCTGTTAGCATTTAACATTTCTCAAACCGATTTTCTCTAGTGTCACCGAATGTACATTTTCTTCATTAATTTTTATTGATAAAAGGGAAAATATTTGTTTAAATCCTTTAGAAAAACACCTAGTTATTTATTGTTATAATAGGCTACGTGCGTGGTACTGAAAATGTGATATCTATCACTAAATACCTAAAGTAAACGTGAAAAAGTATGTAAAAATATAAATTTTATTTTAAAAAAATTATGTTTTTAAATAAATTAAGAAAGAAGATTTTCTTTGATGTCATTATTTTGAACTGGAGAAAGGGATGCATATTTAAGAATGTAACCTGTAGATGGCGAACGAGTGCGAGTTTTAATTTGATTTAGACATTAGTTCATTTTTCTGTCACTGTCTCTCTTTTTTATTATTTACAATTTGCGTGATTTCTGCTACTTTTATTAAGTATTTCGATTTGTTAAGCAGGATTTTGAAGGATTTTAACTTAGCTTATACTCGTACAAGATTAAAATGACAAACGAAAATATTAACCTCCAAACTATTATTCAAACGTCAAACAGATGATCTGTCATGTTTAAATTACCCGCACATGCCGTTGCTATTGGACGTACCGATATTATTGCTTTACGGCCATTCATTGGTTCGGCGTAATTCTACGTCATATGGCGGTAATTTAAATATTAAAATTTCATTAATTTGTTTCTTGCCAATTAATGAAAATTTTGCCAAAAGAAAAAATACGAGTAGCAAGTTTTATCGTCTCTTCAAAAATATTAAATAAAAAAATGGCACGCAAGTAGCCCATTGCAATATTAAAATAGATTAATTTAAATTTTAAGTAATAACAAATGTATTACTCGTATTGTATGTACTATACTTCGTTTCACGTAAGAAAATAGTGATGAGAAGATAGGTGCAGTTTGATTTTATTTTTGGTTGGAGAATATCCACACACACACACACACATACACACAGACACCATCGTGACGTTAAAATGTAATCATTTACCAAAATCTCGATATGCGCTATTTAGCACGATCCCTATACCTCCCTTACCAGAGGTAGCGGGAGATAAATAATAGGAGACGACCACATTGAATAAACCTGTAAATATTACTCAATTTACAAGTAAATATAATTAAATATGTTTATGTTTATATAAGTACCATAACACGCAAAATTTAATAAAAGATTGAATTCACTTGCAACATTTAAAATTGCTAAAATAATCCAAAATTTAGTAAGAAACTGCACAATGTAACAATGTCATTTATTTTGTTATGTATATCTTACGAGAGGTAAAAAACGACAATGCAAGATTTTATTACACTGAAACTGAAGTGACTTTTGATTTGTGATCCGTGAAATCCAAACCATGAAAATATTTCATTTATCAGACAGTAAAACCTGCGTTGTTGTCCACCCAAAAGTTTATAATACCCGTTAAAAGATATTTTACAAATTTCATTTTTTCAAAATTAGGAATTGCATATTTTATCGTTCCATATCTGAAAATAAAACAAGAATATTTAAATTCTGTTTAACAACAAATTTATCGTCCGAAGTATGAAATAAAAGAAGGCGGAGAATCCCTGACGTCATTGTCGTCCTACCAGCCACCTCTTTTCTTATTAGTATAATAAGAAAAGAGGTGTCATCGTGTCATCCTACTAAAGTAATAAATTCAAGAACTTAAAAATTACGTCATCTTTTGTGTGGAAATAATTTAAGCATTTAATTTATGCTCAAACTAGAACATATATTTACTTTTTTTCACACATAAATCCTGAAGTCAATAAATTATTTGAAAAATATACAAACAATCACGTTGTTCAGTGGCTACGTAGAAATTGCCTTTTTTATCAGGTCTATAATTTTTTTCTCGGAAACTGTAAGAGCTACGACTTCGACAAAAGTTGCCATAGTAGAGGGTCATTTTAGTGATAGTTTTGTTTTTCCAGAAAAATGTATGCCACTAGGTAATGGCAAAAACTGATTCTGGTTTATTTTTTGTCACTAATCAGTTAGGTGAAAAATATTTCAATTAAAAATATTAGAATATTGTAATATCTATATCCAGCGGCGTACAAAAATATTTCAAATAAAAGTATTAGAATACTAGTGTCTATCCAGTGGCGTACAAAACTATTTTTTTTATTGGTAATTTTCAAAGCATATTTTTTTTTTTTTTGAAATGGAACGAATATTATATTTTTACCCCATTAATTTTCCCATTTTTTTCTTTTTTCGATGATACATGTTATTGTATTTCGTTTTTCTTTTGCACTCAAAATTTAATTTTTCACGTTATTTTTCCAGAATTTTATTATTATTTCTCCAAAAACTTTATTATTTTCATATTCTCATTCCAAATTCATATTTTTACAAATTAAATTATAACATATGTCAATGGCGACCTGATATTTTTTTTCATCTATTAATTTAATTGATTTTCGGTGCAATTTTTTTAATGAAATAAATTATTTAAATAAAAAACTTTTCTAAATAGAAAACTATCCAATATTTCCAAAATAACAGTAAATTTAATACAAAATAAGGGGAAAATATAAAACTCCGAAAGCAAATACAAAATATAACTAATATATTATGCAAAAGAGAAAAATTGCATATTTTCTAGAGTAAAAATCAAATGTGTTCCATTAAAAAAAAAAAAATAGGAATGTGCTAAATCTTGAAAATTTACTAAAAAAATTTTTTATACCACTGGATAAATACTATATTATTGCATTGGTAACATTTTTCTCGATAAATACTTAATTAAGCAATTATTTGAAGAAGAAATGATTAACAAAAATAATAACAAAAATAGGTTTTTCACCAAGCAATTTCTACGAAGTTTTTTAATGAACAACGTGATTATATATTTGTCAAATAATTTATTGTCTATCACGATTTATTATTTATACTTTATTCGACTTTCATAGGGTTTGTGATCGTTAATAGTTATTTTCCGTTGATCGTTTATTAATGTGTGTTAATCGGCAATTAATAATCTCAACAATTACACTCGCGTTATTTACAATTTACAATATTTTTCCATTTGTCATATCATGTTAAATTGGAGAAAAATAATGTAAATTTTCAAGTTTGATTCAGGGTCGTAGACGGAACTAAATATTCATATTTTTTTTAGCCAGAGCTCACTTAATATATGTTTTTCTTTCCTATAATATGAGCACAGTATATCACATTACCTTCCGTCAGTTATATGAGGTATTTATGAAAATTCTACCGGCGAACTGTTACCGGTAAACAGCTTTTTATCAGGTTATAGCTACCGGAATCGATATTTTAAGAACGCAAGTGGTAAACAGGCTAGATCCATAACATGTGAAAAAATTTGAAAATTTAAAACAGGTTAGAAATTTGACGTAGTTAACAAACTGAGCAGAGTTCTACTTTGAACACATTTCCACTTTTAACGCGCGATGGATCTGGTAGATATTGAACAATTTTCGAACAAGGTAACTTTTTACCACTCGCACTCGTGTTTTCGAACACAGTCGGTAGATGCGGTATCTACCGTTAGAATTTTCGTAAATGCGTATGTATTTTCTATAAATCCATACAGAGAGTTCCTTGCAAAAGATTCTAAATTTCTTGTATGTACATTACCTTTTGACAGTTGTACGTATTTTATACAAATTCCATACAGAAAGTATCGAGCAAAAAGATCCTATATTTCGAGTAAAATTATAACACAAATATACTACGAATATGTCAATTGCACTTGACACTGACATCTTTCAATCAAAATTTTCTTAATATAGTAGCTGTTCCTAGCATAGCTGGCTAATTTATGATATTTAATTTCTTTATAATTTTATAACTCTATAGCCATTTAATACGAAGTATAAAATGCAGTCAAATCGAATAGTGAATACAATGTTCTTTAATATTTATAATAACATTCAATGTGAAAAAATTATATTTAACATCGTTTTTTCAAGAAAAACTGTTAAAATCTTCAAATGAGGGTACTTCCGGTTGACCAAAATCTAATCAGCTCTTCATGGATGCAACGAAGAGGAATACGAAAGAATTATAATTTTTGGAATTGTAGTATTAGAATTATCGCAGACGAAAATTTTGCTACACACACACACACACACACACACACACACACACACACACACACACACACACACACGCCCACGCCCACGCACACGCACACGCACACGCACACGCACACGCACACGCACACACACACACACATCCATACATCATCGTAAAAATAGTAAAATCGTATTCTAGGGACCTTAAAACGTGCTTATTCATTAAAAACTCACCACCGATTTTTTTGAACAAAGACAGTACCTTCCTTACCTAAAGATGACGGAAGGTAAAAATTTTTGATTTTGGTAATGGTTAGGAAGCATTTTTGCATCCTTGCCGATATATTGATCTTGATTTTAATAGGGCCGGTTATATAATTATACTAATATTTTTTTCTTTATAAGCCTGATTATTTTGACCAGGGCTAATTTTGTTACCAGGTCCTAGCCCTGGCCAGCTCTCCTCTCGTTGCGGCCCTGGTTTGATCCTTTCCAAAATTATTGCCACAATGCTCCTTTATCTGTGCTACTACCTTTAAACATCTGTTTCAGTAGTACACAAAATGAATATTTTTTCCTTTATATAAAAGTAAACACAAAAATTATAAAAATAGTTATATATCAAGGCCGAAAAATCAGTCTTTAGTGAGAAATTGTCGCCGAGGTCACTTGCGACCGAGGCAGGACAATCTCGAGAGCGCTAAAGGATTTCGCGGACAAGTTGTACACACTATTTTTTGTGCAACCGTAAAAATATGACCACTGTTCAATTGTGTATGTATGTATGCATGTATGTAAGTACATAATATATGAATACACTGATAAAAAAAAATACAATCAGTGGAAATAACTATAGTTAACATTATAATGTTACATGACATTTTACAGATATAACTATCAGTCTTCAAAAATAATATGTAATATATGTATTACTAACACGATGACATTGTAAAAGCATTCTGCAAATAAGGAAGTGGAAATTACAAGCTGCTTGACTTGACTTCTGTAGTCCATGACAAGAACGGTAGGTCATTGTCAACATGCTCCTATTTGTCTTTATTATTATTAGAACATACATATAATAGGTAATCAAGTAAATACGTATTGTGAAGGTATACTTGAACATAAAATATTACACATTTTATAATGAGCAAGGAAATTTCCATTTGAAAATAAATACAATTGAAAATACGTCATCCGCACATCCCAAGTCTATGACTACGTTTATCTCGACAATTCAAGCGGCTTCAAGTATATTATGACTTGAAAAATCTTATTGGTTTATCTCAGCGGATTGAAAATAGGATTGAGTTATTTTTCAGTCTTCTTTAAAATCGTATCGACTAAAAAAAGATAGTTAAATACTAGATTATGCAGACAGACAGGGAGAGAAATATGATCTAATTTCATGTTGGATCTATAACCTCAAAATCTAAAAATTGTCATGTTGTTATTTGTCTTCTCTTTTAAAAACATTAAAAAAATATTTGATTCTTCAACACTCCAAATATTTCGCTTTTGGACAATTTTAACTGAGCTTTATGTCGCGACTTTTATAAAATATGGTAAAATGTAAATGATATGAATTTAGTAACACTCAACATATTGCAGATGTGCGAATACGTAGTTACATTATTTGAAACTTCACGGTTTATTTCGACAGAAGTCAAGCCGCTTCATAAGTCCAAGCTTGTTATTTTATTGGCTTGACTTGACATTTTCATGCGGCTTGAAATATTAATCTCGATCGTTTATTTCGAAGATTGAAAAGGGATTTAATAAATTCAAGCGGCTTGAAACGTCGAGATAAACGTAGTCTATTATGATCCAACAAATTAGTTTCACGCATGTGAATTATTAAAGGAGCGGAGCAACAAATATTAAACTGGACTTTTGTTTGCAAACTTTGTGCCGGTCGCAAACTAGTTTGGAACTTGTCAAACCAATGAGCTGACTATGGAACATTCAGAACATTTATAGCGTTTTCAGCTTACCAGTTGAGTGCGTACTTTTTGCACTGAGCGTTTTCAGCTTGTCATTGAGTGCAAAATTTAGTCAGCTGATGCGTTTTCAGCTTAAGAAAATATTGCAACGTGCAGTGGCTCAGTGCGACTTTTGTGCACTGACTCCCTAGGCAAGTGCAATAGTGTCAGTGCAAATATGGCGGCTAAACTAGCACTGCCACCGGATGAGGGCAGAACTCGTTCAGTGTGGTCACGTGATATCTTGCACTCAGTGCGCACTTGCACTAGGTGCGTTCGGTTATTTTGTGCTGTGCTTGAGCTGTGCTGTGCAAGAGTCGTGTCACGTGATCACTGTGTACTCTGTGCTGATTGGAATTAAAAGAACGAATTTTGCGGTTTGTGCGTTTGCTACTTTGGTGACAGATAGATTTAGCAATTGAAAATCTGGGTAAGTGCAGATTATTATTGCTAATATCGATTTTATATTAACCGTATGTGTTTGATAGACGGCTGAATATGGATTTTCGTTTTCTTAAAAATATTTTTCGATGAGTCGGACTAAGAAGGAGAGTATGGTATGATTCAAATAGTTTAGAATAGAAAAAGTAAATAATTATGCTGAACAATACCAAATACATGTCTGAAGGGCAGTTTAAAACTCATTTTCGAATGTATCCCAATACTTTAGAAGAATTAGGACCGGTTTTTTCACCTCTGGTTAAAGTGTCAATAACTTAACTGCCACACAAAACAAAAATATCTCATCGATATTAAAGCGTAAATTAACAAGATTATATACACGTTGATTATATGATGCGATATTTTTCTTTTATCTGGCAGATAAATTAAATGGCATTTTATCAAGAGGTGAAAAAACCGGGCCTAATATAAAATTACTCTTGTTCGCGAACTACATTAAATATATAAAAAAAAACATCAGAAAATGGCTTGAAAAAAGAGGCAATGATTTTAATAGGGTGTTTAGAAAACCAAGAAAATTTCCGGTAAATATTAATTAATGTAATAGTTTATATATTTACAAAATTAGTGAAAATTGCCATACTTCTCAGATCTAAATCAATTCTCGCTTCATACTTTGCGCGCTTACTCGAACGTGCACAGTCGGCCACACGTCCAGAGCTCGGGCGAACTGTGCATGCACAATCTTCAAAGCGCAGTATTTACCGAACGCGGTCTGTGCAACCCAGAGTGCACAGAAGTGAATAACCGAACGCTTACTGTGCAAATTATTAAAAATGTGTGCACAGAACTGAATAACCGAACGCACCTACTGTGTGAGCTGAAAACGCTATTAGGCTAGGCGCGCACTACGACTTTATGTCGCGCGGCAAATTGCCGTGCGGTATTTTGCCGCGCGACCGAAAAACGCAAGAAGATTTGAACACGCGCACTGCGTTTTGTTTTTTCTCTTTGTTCCATTGTTGATAATAAAAAAATATTTTTGTTAAAATTAATGTAATTTTTAATTAATACCGAATGAACATAGAATCATTTAGTAGACTTATGATACTAGTATCCGTATACATATAACATACAAAGACACTCGACTAAGAAATTTACATTTTAAGGTTTTGTTGTATAAAGACGGTCTTTTTTCTATTTCTAATGTTAATGTTTCTATATTAATATCAGGCTCTTGCTCCAAATCATTTGCAGGTGACACAGGAGAAGACATTTTCGTTGATAAAAATGGCACAACTAACAAATAAGTATGCGTTTAAACAAATATGTACATCCCAATGGTGCTGTTACGTTGCGGTGAATTGTCGTAGTGCGCGTTGTGTCATATAACCCTATATGTCACAAAGCAAATGTTCGTCGCCGCACAACACTAAAATGGGGGATTCCACCATTTTTTTATAATTTCATCACAAAGTATAAGTAAAACTAAGACTATTGGTGAAAATCCGGTGAAAAAATGTGTATTAATAAGCGAGTTATGGTCCCCCGGAGTTTGAAAATACATACGTGACGTCACGAATATAAGTTTTTATATAAAACTGTTTTCTTCGTGGATTTAAAATGTTCTTGAAATGTATGCTATTTTTAAATTATATTTATAAAAAACAAATTAATATTGTAACACTGTACAAGTCTACATGCTTTATAATTTCAAATGTATGAAAATTATTAAGTATAACGCAAGAAATTTATATTCAAATAAAAACTGTTTGAGAATTGCAGTACTAAACTGGTAGCCACGTGTCCGCTATTTGAATTTGTCTACTTCTATTGGTAGTAGACTCTACCCCCTAACTCGGTATTCGTTATATATTTATAAATGGTCTTTGAGTCACCAATCAAAATAATATATATGGAATTCATATGAGTGACAAGCTGCTAAAACAAAAAACCCTTTATTTCCGAAGTATTTCAATTAAATCATTTTATTTCTTTATTAATATTCATTATTAAGCACCTACTTCCACTATTTCTTATTAAAAGCTGTAATCCCCTATTATGTTGCGTTTCTTTTACTGCTGCGACACTTATGCCGCAAGTGGGCGCATCTAAATAAAACCCCTTATAAAACCCTCACTTTACGAAAATGCGGTGCGACAAAATGCCGAGCGGCGAATATGCCGCACGGTAAAAGGCTGTCCTTAAATTACGTAACGCAAAATTAGGAAATTTTTGATACCCCCTCCCCCCTTTGTAACGCACCCGTAACGCAAACATGAACACCCCCCCCATATATTACGTAACGCAGTACTTGCCCCCCCCCCCATATTTTTACTGGATATAAAAGTATATGGCCTCCTTAATATTCAGTTAAAATTTGAAACAGAAACTATTTACATTAATGTACATAAAGATGAAAAATAACAGAACAGAACAGAAACTATTTAAATTAATGTACATAAAGATAAAAAATCTGATGTGGCCAGCACATTACCTTCCGTCAGTTCTATGTATTTTATGTAAATGTCATACATAAATTTCTTTGCAAAAGATTATATTTCTTGTACATTACCTTAAGGCAGTTGTATGTATTTTATACAAATTTCATACAGAAAGTTTCTAACAAAAGATCCTATATTTTCAGTAAAATTATAACATAAACATACTGTCAACTGCACTTGACACTGACACCTTTTAATCAGAATTTTCTTAATGTAGCAGCTGTTTCCAGAGTTATAGCAAAGCTGACTAATATATATGATATTCAATTTCTTTATAATTTTTTAACTCTATGTCCATTTAATATGAAGTATAAAATGCATTAAAATCGTATAGAGAATAAATAATTCTTTAATATTTATAATAACATTAAATGTGAAAAAATGATATTTAACATCGTTTTTTCAAGAAAAACTGTTAAAATCTTCAAATGAAGGTACTTCCGGTTGACCAATTATAACCAAAATCTAATCAGCTCTTCACATGGATGTAACGAAGAGGAATACGAAAGAATTATAATTTTTGGAATTGTAGTATTAGAGTTATCGCATTAGAAAATTTTGTCACACACAGACACACACACACACACACACACACACACACACACACACACACACACACACACACACACACACACACACACACACACACACATACATACATACACACACACACACACATACAGACATCATCGTAAAAATAGTAAAATCGTATTCTAGGGACCCTAAAACGTGCTTATTCATCAAAAACTCACCACCGAATTTTTTGACCAAAGACAGTACCTTCCTTACCTAAAGGTGACGGAAGGTAAAAATAATGTACTACTCTTGCCCTACGGCTTGTCACCCCAATTTCTTTACTGGATATAAAAGTATATGGCCTCCTTAATATTCAGTTAAAATTTGAAACAGAAACTAATTAAATTAATGTACATAAAGATGAAAAAATAACAGCACAGAAATTAAAAGCATATGCATTTCCATATGCTTTTAACAAACTATTGAAAAGTTTTTCCTTATCAACACTACTTGAATTCATGTTTTAATATGAATTGCATTGCACGAATGAAAGACCACTGGCCCGAATTTGAACTGTGCCCGACATATTATGTTGACTGTTATTGAAAACAAACGACTGCCTGCATATACGAATTAGCACCACGAAATTTGAATGTTTCAAAACTATTAAAGCAAGTTTAGCACTATTTTTTTATATTTTATCGTTACGTAACGCACACATTAACCCTCCCCCACCCCCTCGTAACGCTGCGTAACGCTACTCTTGACCCCCCCCCCCCTTGAAGCCTTACGTAATTTAAGGACAGCCCCCTAGCCATAGGTTTGTTCCAACAAATTATTTCGGACTAGTTTTGAACTGATCAGGTAATCTTTGAATTTAGGCTACAATAAACAATTTGGAAAAATAATATTTAACATTAATGATAAATTATGAATATGCTGCTTCAAACTATCATATTCTTCTTTTACCATGATTTGAACATTTGATAAAATTGTGCATAAAACTTATTAAAGCCACAGTAAATTTGAAACTTAAACTTACTACTGATAAAATTTTGTTTGACTTCTGTACATGCTCTAATCTCTAATCCGCTAGTTGACTGTTTTGACTAGTCCCAAACTGAGTTGTGGTCACTCTGAAACGTGTTAAAAGGTCTGGCAAACACTACTAACAATCAAAATTCCCGTTTGAAAGCTAATTTAATACGCATACGTCGGACAATTTCGAACTGATTTTTTAGTTTTTTGGGAACGAACTTTTTCTTATTTTAAAATTTCTAAAGTTGCAAGTTTAGTTGATCTCTCGGTTGATCTTCAGTAGTTTTTCTATTTTGCACACAAGTGAAGACTATTTTCACTTGTCATAATCAAGATAGATGAATATAATGATTTGGTGGAGAATTTGGTATTCAAAAATTATTTTTCCTACAACCGTGCGTGAAAAGTACTTTTCACGCACTAGTGCTCGAAAAGTAAATAAGCGTTGCTAGGCAACATTAAAATTCGGTTAATTTACCTGTCAAGTATATAATTAGGTAGTAAATAATAATGAAAGTAATAAAATTTATTAAGAAATATGAATATACACTGTAAATGAAACAAATATAATATTTTTTCTTCAAGCGTATTATAATATACATATTATGTTACTGTACACACACTATAGAAGTTATTCATTGTCTTACTAGTACAAAAATGTTGTTATTGTTGTACTAGTAAAAAAATGTTAGTGGCTTAGTTCACCGCTGGCGGCGGCAGTTTTCACAGCAACACACATTATATTGAAAATTGTTATTTGACAGTTGTATCATTTTTGTTTTGTAGTGTACACAGCCAGTGTTGGCTGAAATTGCAAATACTACAATTAAAAAATTCCAAAAAAATGTCATAAAATTCTTTGAAACACTTGAAGAAAAAATAGTATATGTCATTCGGAGTAGAACGCCCTTTTTGTGTTTTACCCAGCTTGCCTAGCCTCGGCTAGCGCCTCGGCCGCAATAGCTGGGTTCAACACAAAAAGACCGCTTTCTACTCCTAATAACATAATATACTATTTTTTAACAGATTGAGTACTAATCCAATTTTTGTGAACATTTTTTTGACTTGTATTCTAACCTAACCTAAGTTTTAATATTAATATTAAATGTACAATTTGTACATTATATGTAAAAGACTAATCATCGTCTGTCTGAGATGCTTCCAAGTGTTTAAGTTACATTTTGTACAGTATTATGAGAAAGAGTACTAACACTATTTGAAGCTGCTGGATGCCTATTATGAGAAACATCAATACCATTTCGGTTGTAGGAAAAATGTTGTATGCAACACGAATAGAATTTTTTGTCTCGTGCTACAATAAAACATCGCACTCGACCAAAAAAGTACTACTTTACACACTTGTTACATATATAACTATTTAACATTACCTATCTGTCATTTTTTCCAAATTGTTTATTCTAGCTTAAAATTATAGAATGACGACAATTAACAGCCCACAATCCGTCCTAACAAATCTGTGGCTAACATATAATTTCGAAATGGCTCATGTCGTGTCGACGCATGCGCATATTACACTTCCGGTCCGGAACAAAACTAGCCCGAAATCGTTTGTTGGAATAAACCCTAGATAACAAAATGTTCATGTAAAAGTTAATGGAAATGAAAATGTTATAGATTTATTTATAAAGTAAATGTCTTAATAGTTTATACTCAAAGGATGCCAGAATAATCACACCAGAACCATGTGGATGGACAATACGCCAAGAATTTAAAATACTTAAAATAAAAACTATTTTTGATTCTTTTACTAGATGAGTTACATATATTTTATTTTAAACTGTTTCTACGCGAAAGTATATAAAATTTGCAGTACTCATAAAATTACACAATATATAGGTACAACTGGCGAGCATGTAAACACGTTCGTAAAAATTCATTACCTATTTTATTTCCCTAATATGCTTTTACAAGTTTATTTTTGCATTTAGTGCCGCTTGAAATCCTTTTTCATTCATAGTAATCGTCACTTACACTTTTGTAATGTGTAAATATCAAGTAAAAGTAAAAATTGAATACAATTATAAATGATTTTCTACGGATTTTTTGTTTCCCATTCACACCGAAGATACTTTCGAATCGAGATGCATATATAAATTTTTTGTGACATATTTCATGCAAATCTAACGAATAAATGTAAAATAGTTTATTTTTTGAGCAAGGTATGCGAGTTCTAAAAGCCTTCGAATTCAATAACAGGAATTTGCGACAATCTCTTTCTATCTCTGCACATAGTAAAATAGCGCCTGCAACAAAACGCTAAAATACTTGTCAAAATATTAAATTACTAATACTAATAGCCGGTTATACACCAACTTAACTTAGTTTAAATTGACAATATTGCATCGAAATTAAATGTCAAATGAATTATAATATATTGCTGTCAAAATTCCAACTGCATTTTTACCTTCCGTCACCTTTAGATAAGGAAGGTATTGTTTTTGGTCAAAAAAAAATCGATGATGACTTTGTAATGAATTAGCTCGTTTTAGGGTCCCTAGAATACGATTTTACTATTTTTACGATGGTGTCTGTATGTATGTATGCAATACCACCTTTCCAAAAATTATAATTTTTGTGTATTTCTTTTCTTTACATCCATATGAAGAGCTGTTTTTCTTGAAAAAAAGCTGTTAAATATAATTTTTTCACATTTAATGTTATTATAAATATTAAAGAATATTTTATTCTCTATAGGATTTGATTACATTTTATGCTTCATATTCAATGGATATTGAGTTAAAAAATTATAAAGAAATTAAATTTCATAAAACAGCCAGCTATGCAATAACAGCTAATATAATTTAAAAAATCCTGATAGACAGATGTCAATGACTGATTGACGTAGTATGTTTGTGTTATAATTTTTCTGCAAATATAGAATCAATTCTAAGAAATTTTCTGTATGGAATTTGTACAAAATACATAGAACTGAAACAAGGTAATGTACTGGACTCGGTAATGGAAATATAGAACCTTTCGCAAGAAATTGTCTGTATGGAATTTGTATAAAATACATATACTGTATGGTTTAAGATTGTAGTGCTGTGAAGATAGTAATAGTTTGATATTGTTTTTTAATTGGATAATAGCCTGATATTATCCAATCAAACAACAAAATCAAACTGGTCATATTTTCACACCACTGCAATCTTAAACCAGATACAGTATAGAACTGACGGAAGGTAATGTGCTGGCCACATCAGATTTTATTGTATAAACCTAGTTTAAAAAAATCTGATGTGGCCAGCACATTACCTTCCGTCAGTTCTATGAATTTTGTATAGGGCGCGAGCAGACACGTGACTCGAGGGACCTTGACGTGCTTAGAATCAGCTGATTTGTGTGCGCATGTCACTTTGACAAGAACATTGTCAATTTGACAAGACCAATGTTTTGACTTATTTTGATTTTGAATTGCTAAAATGTTAATATTTTATAAATTTTAGACAGTAAAACACATGAAATTAAAAATAATAACATTTTAGCAGTTAAAAATCAAAATAAGTCAAAACATTGGTCTTGTCGACATGACATTGTTCTTGTCAAAATGACATGCGCACACAAATCAGCTGATTCTAAGCACGTCAAGGTCCCTTGAGTCACGTGTCTGCTCACGCCCTATAAATGTCATACAGAAAGTTCCTTGTAAAAGATTCTATTTCTCGTACATTACCTTAAGGCAGTTGTATATATTTTATACAAATTCCATACAGAAAGTTCCTGGCAAAAGATCCTATATTTCCAGTAAAATTATAACATAAACATAGGGCGTGAGCAGACACGTGACTCGAGCGACCTTGACGTGCTTGGAATCAGCTGATTTGTGTGCGCATGTCATTTTGACAAGAACAATGTCACGTTGACAATACCAATGTTTTGATTTATTTTGATTTTGAACTGCTTTAATGTTATTATTTTACAATTATTAAGCAGTACAACATATGAAATTAAAAATAATAACATTTTAGCAGTGAAAATTCAAAATAAATCAAAACATTGGTATTGTCAATGTGACATTGTTCTTGTCAAAATGACATGCGCACACAAATCAGCTGATTTCAAGCACGTCAAGGTCGCTCGAGTCACGTGTCTGCTCGCGCCCTATACTGTCAAATGCACTTGACACTGCCACCTTTCAAGCAGAATTTTCTTGGCAAATATATGATATTTAATTTCTTTATAATTTTTTAACACTATATACATTTAATATGAAGTATAAAATGCATTCAAATCGTATAGAGAATAAAATATTATTTAATATTTATAATAACATCAACTGTGACAAAATGATATTTAGCATCGTTTTTGGAATTGTAGTATTAGGGTTATCGCACACATACATACAGACATCATCGTAAAAATAGTAAAATCGTATTCTAGGGACCCTAAACCGTGCTTATTCATCAAAAACTCACCACCGAATTTTTTGACCAAAGACAATACCTTCCTTACCTAAAGGTGACGGAAGGTAAAAAGGAAGCCTTGTCGATGGAACTGGTCATAAAATACTTATATCTTCAAAGAAAATTTGTATTGTTTGACATTTCTTTATCTTCAATAAAAGCTTTTAAATCTTACATTGAGAAATTTATTAAACTTTCCACATTTTAAATTACCGCTATTAATATTGCCTATCTCTTTTAATTGAGATAGTCTATTGAAAACAGAAATTGTCAAAAAAATACGCATTTTATTGATTCGTTAGCGTTACCCTAACAAAAATCCGAAGAGTGATATATTTTGTTTCAAGATATAGTAGATTGACTTTGGGATATACCGTTTCAGTAGATTTTCTATTGGCCTTTCGCTTTTATAGTAGGGCAAGGAGTAGGATACGAAGAAATTTAGAAATAATTTTTCATTCCTTTGTGATATACATATCTGAATAATTCGAATACGGTACTGTTTCTTAACCCTTATATTCTTCCTAACAAACTAATCGTCTGCTCTTCAAGTAGCAAAAGTAAGTCAATCTACTACTATATATTGGAATACACTACATATCCTCATTAAAAAATTGTGCGGAATATATCTGTTTTCCAGAAATTGCTGTTAAAATTATTTATGTAAATTGCATGTTACATGAAACTTTACTTTTTTTGATAATGAAAATGTAAACAACATGGAGGTTACTCTTACTATCTTGTTCCAAATTCCAAATGTACATCTATATGTATGTACTTACGACTACGAGCACCTATGTTATTGTTTAGATTATCAAATAATTTACTATAACAGATTGGTAAATATTATCAGACTATTGCCGGTGCGTCGTAAATTTGTAATCAACAGGAAATACTGCTTTTTAATTAGCTTATTTGCATATCCAAATAGTAAACAACTTGACTTTTACTTCTATTATGTTTTATGTTTACAATTTAAGAATATATACGTGTTATTTATTTGTGTGCTTTTATAAAATGATGTATTTGATTAATATAAAATGTATGAAGGGAATTATATGTATGTACATGATTTTGGCACAAGGCAAACATTGGGTTCTATAAAAAACATCGGAAATGAATCGACAAGGTTAAAATGTTATATGATTGAATCCCAGTAATTATTTAAAAATTGACTCTATTCCTTATTGTTCATGAACTTTACAATAAAGTGACAATCAAGTTCAACAATTGGTATCAATTACGACAATATGAAATAAATGAAACCATGACCTTTATGTACTTGTTAATTGTAGAAGTCATTCGATACCAGTGCAAGAAAGCAGGTAGTGCGAGCAGTTTGGTTCGTGCACTAACAATGACATGGTCAAGGCAAAACAAAATTAAATTTAAGAAAAGGTTGTAAATGTAAATAAATCACTACTCACCATGACAGGTGCTGTATTAGTCGAGTGATATTAAACACAGCTTATAACCTAAAACGTCCTTGATCTCCTTAGTTCGCACAACACTGAACCTTCTTCAAGGAGTTCTGCTTCAGGTTTGGGAACCACTTTAAAACACAACTCAACAATATCTGCAACACGTGAGTTGCAGGTTATTTTCAGAAATCGCGACTTCCTACTTCGACTAACTCAGCCTAACAAATGGCAATCACGCAAACAGTTTCAACTTTTATACAATGTCAGACAGTAATCACATTCTCGGGTTATCTAGGACGAACGACCGAACTTTGCACATAAAATAGTATTCTTAAAAATTTAATCCAGCGACTTATGGATTTGATAAGAATGAACTAGTTTCTATTGGCGCGATTGTGACACGATCGGTAATCGGCTCACTCGGAATCACGTGATGTCTGTGAAGGCGGAGGTCATAAATAGTTGATTCAAGGATTCGTTTGTTTACAAAATATTAAATAAGTTTACCTCCCTCCCACTACCATACGTGAGAGAGATATAGCTATCGATCGAAAAATTTCATATACACATTTTAGTGAATAAACATTCTAAATAATATTAATATATTATGCTAGGTGTGTCAGCCTGCTTTTTACCTCTCGCTAAGAGAGGTATTGAATTCATGCTAAAAATCGCATATCCAGATTTTAGTGAATAAGCACGTTTTAAGGTCCCTAGAATCCGATTATAACATTTTTACGATGATGTCCGTATATGTGTGTGAATGTTGGATTCACGATTTCTCAAATACTATAAGACTTATGACATTTTTAACTACGGATTCCTCAATCTAACAATAATGGGAAGAGTTGATTAAGTTTTGATAACAATTGGATAACCGGAAGTAGTAGTTACAAGAAAAAAATCATCTAAATATTATTTATCGAAAATTTATGTAAATACTTATATTAAAGGACGTTAAATTCTTTATTCGTAAAATATAAATTCATTATTATATCTTCTATAGATTTAGAGATAAAGAAATGCATATAAAATAATTTGATGTAAAAATTCTCAGATCAAACTACTTCAAGGCAAGAAATTCAAATGTTTATAATTGACACATAAATGTCATTGTGAAAAATATTTGTATGCCGCTGTCAAAAATATTTGTACATCATTATGAAGATTATGAAAATAAAAAAAAAGTCAACAACGCAAAAGAATATACGTAAAAAAGAATATAAAAGGAATTTGCGAAAAAATGACAAATATAAAGAAAAAGAAAAGGAAAACTTCAGGATATTGAATATGAAGAAAATGTATGTATTGTACATAATTTATAATAAAATATCCCATAGATTTTGCAAATGTATGTGAGAATTATTTTGTAGTGAGACATGAATATACGTATTTGTAATTAAATATATTTTTCGTTTTATGCGTACAACCAGGTAAAATATCTGGCGAGAGGTTGTGTTGGCCACATCAGATTTTTATAAGCAGATATAGCGTCGAGGAGTAATTTTTGTTCTAAATATTTGAAAATAGGGCCATTTCAACTATTTTTAATTTTTGTTTAACTGAAAGAAAATGTAAAAAACCAACCCATATTTTTCTTTTTATTTTTTTTACACTATACTTCATTTCACGTAAGAAAATAGTTACAATTGTTTGATTGGATAACATCGAAGTATCATCCAATTAAAAAACAAGATCAAACTGTTCCTGTCTTCCCACCACTATTTTCTCACGTGAAATGAAGTACAGGAACTCCAGTTAGTTATAAGCAATAGACGTTTCCTGTCATCCTGCTGTTGAAAACACCCCCCCCCCCCACTTCGTGACGTCAGACGCCCATAAGATATGTACAGCAGTCATGATTATAATATCATTTTCTTGTAATTTTGGACACTGCAAAACATTGTGCATTTTATATACGTATAAATCGTATATAAAAGATCATATGTAAGTATAAAAATCTATGTAACTAATATTACTAGTATTTCAAGCTAACCAGTGATGCATTAATTTTTATTTATTAGCATTTTATGAAAATAGCTCCTAAAAAAGTAAGTAAAATTTTAACGCGAAAATTACATACAATGGAAAATACAAATATTTTTACATGTTTCTGACTTTATTATATTGCAAACAATACTTGTAATATTCTTACGTTGATTACAATAAAGAATATTACGATTACAGTCCAAGAACATTGTTTACAAAAATTAATCCAACAAAATAAATGTCAATATTTCAGTACTATTTAGCGTAGAATAAAAATGCTTATGCATTAACATTACTGTGACATTTTTTTTTACTCTTTTATGTATCTACTCTGTAGATTCTACAGTAGTAGATGACAGTGAGTTCATTTCTCTTATTCCTATACTACTGACTTCAGAAAAATTTTAATCAATGAAAATGAAATTCACATATATTTAAAAAAAGTTTTATCAGATATTTAATCTTTTCTTCGGCTAATTTTCACATAGAATAACCTACCTTGTCATGTCATAAATCCAATATATTAATGGGTCTTACAGATCTGTTAATCTGTAAAAACCTGACAAAAACGCAACTATTTTTGTTAATTAATATAAAATTATACATAAGGGTGGCAGCTTTCGTTACGATTTTGTTCATTATTCACAAATTTATAGATCTGTAAGATTTACAGATGTGAACAGAATCTACCCATAAATTTATTTGAGCTTTTCTTGTTTGTATTTAAAATAACTAGTCTCATTTGTTAATATGTTTGTTCGTTTCACTACCTTGCGTCTACGGTTTATTGCCGCGCCCATATACTTTGTATAGAGGCGGCAGTAAACCGTAGACGCAAAATAGCAAAACGAAAAGACCTAATATAAATTAAACGGGAAGAAATCTGGAAATCGAAACTATGACGTCACACGAATCACAGCGTGTTCTGAAATATAAATATTTAGGTGATTTTATTAACTCATCTTTACAAAAATGACACAGAATTTAAAGTTTTTATTTATTGAGATTGTATAGTTTTAGTCTATGTTCAAAAAATAATTTTTTCTACAGTCTATATACAAAGTAGCCATTTGCGCTCTCTTTTGTCAACGCAAAATGTCACTTTGCCGCTCTAGAGCGACAAAGTAGAAAAAACGCTCGCTCCTCAAATTTCTAACTATACAATGTTGAGAAATGTTACTTGGCTACATTCTTAATGGAAACGTTTAGTCAGGAATTAATGACATTGTAGTTACACATTACCCACTTACATAACCAAACAAAATGCCGCACTGCTGTGAAAATAAAATAGGGTATTCATTTATAAAAACGAAAGTATAAAATGCTTAGATTAGATTGAAGCAATAGCTCAAGAAGAATGAAAAATACCGATAAGAAAATAAAAAAAAAAAATTTTTGTTGTGGTGGAAGACCCCATTGTGGCGACTGTAGACTTGTGTGTGTTTCGAGCGCAAATGGACATTGTTGATTTCGAGAGAATGCCTCGCTCCTGCGTCGCGCGGCAACAACCTCTCAATCGACAATGTCCCACTTTGCGCTCTTAATACACAAATAGCTATTATGTAGTTTTTAGAGAAATTAAAATTCAAGAAATTACCTTATTGTCGCTTGGATTCGAACACAAAATTTCGTATTCCGGGGTTTTACGAGATTGGAAAACTGATTACATTTTGATTCTAATTGATTAAGCAGTAGTAGTACTTTACTTGAAACACTAAATAGATTTTCTGCAAAAAAGCCAAATTTTGTTTTTTGACACTTAGCTAATTTTAATAATTACCAATATTAATATTTGGAAGATTGTAGTGTATCTCTGATACATGAACATAAATTTCTTTCGTATAAGTTTCGAAACGTGCTGGTATGTAGACTGTTTTATTACAATTTAAAAATATAAAAAAAGTAAAACATAAAAATTTGATTCTAAAGGAAAACAGAATAAAAAAAAAAAAATAAGAAACATCAAAGAATAGGTAGCGCATTTCCCAAATCGTTATTATGACCGCGAACTCCGAGAAAGTTGACAAACATTTATTTTTTTAATATGTTTCATTCATATTCTACATATTTTCTAAGAATAAGAAAAACAAAAATATGTACTATGTATTTAAAAATAAAGTATTGTAATAAATCAGTTAAGAAACTCATGTTTGCAATTGATACGTTTAAGATACTTACGTAAAATAAAATGGAATTGACGGGAGGTATTGTGATGGCCACAAGAAATATATACAGATATAATACATTTATTATAAAAATTTAATGAAATTATGAAGTGAGCATTATTGTTAATAACAGAAAAGGGTATAAACTTAATATGATATACATATTAATTGTAAATATACAACGTGCAAATATCAAATAAATTTTTGTTACGTGCACAAAATAAAAGGTGACAGACTTATTAGGGAAGACACTCTATTAGACACCACATTTAAAAAACAGCTTCTTATTAAAATATTGTGGTTCATTTCTTATTTGACTAATTAGAATTATATTAAAAATAAATAATATCAATGCAGGACTATTTCATTCTCATATACAAAACAGTTCATTCCATACATAACAATTTTAAAACCTAAATCTTTAAAATTAATTAAATAAAACCGAATTTGGGTCTTCATTATCCATTTGTTTTACGTGCCGTAAAACATCCTTTTTCGTAATCACTCCCAGCAATCGTCTGTAAGAAAAATACATAAAATATACGAAGAATAACTTAATTATTTAAGAGTGATAACAATTCTGTCACACTTTTAAGTCGGGTGTACTGTTACCGTTATATACAGGTGAGTCTGGGAAGACGCCCCCCCCCTTTAATTTTTTTATTATAAGTAATAGAAAAAAATGGCTCATATAAAAGTTTTATTATTTTACATATACTATTTGATGGCAGATGTAGATATTTTTTAAAAAGTCAGGTTTACAAGATACGACTATCAACTTTTATTTTTCAAATGGCAACCTATAATTATTTAATAAAATTGAAACCGCCTTTTTTTCTCTTTTCAATGATGTATTATTTTTTATTAATGTATTTGAAAAATTTCGAGAAAAATGAGATAATTTAGAAATATTAGAAATAATTTTTAAACAAATATTATAGGTGGCTATATGAAAATAAACAAAACATAACAGTGCTATACAACTTAGCAAACTAAAACAACAAATTTAGTAACAAAAACAACTTAAAACAAATGTTCAAAATTACGACCATGTTCTGTAATACAAAAATTCAAACGTTGAACGTGATGTGTTCGAACATCTGCCAGCATGTTTCACGAAATTTTTTTTTTTTTTTGTTTACAAAATAATTTAAATTAAGTAACAAATACATGTATACTTTTTTGACATTAATTTAATTGTTTTACATTGTTACGTTTTGTTTTTCACATAGCCACCTATAATATTTGTTTAAAAAATATTTCTAATATTTCTAAATTATCTCATTTTTCTCTAAATTTTTCAAATACATTAATAAAAAATAATACATCGTTGAAAAGAGAAAAAAATGGCGGTTTCTATTTCATTAAAATAATTATATGTTGTAAATTTTCTGAAGCTGTGAATTTTGCTGGTCGGTGAGTCAACGTCGACGTGGACAAACCGACCTGCGCAGGCGGTTGTCAAAAAAAAATTTAAACTCAATCATGGGTTAATTTAAAATTTATTTATAATTTAAAAATTGACTGAATGTAAATTCAATTATTCTGACTTGATAATGGCCATAACCATGTGCCGAAACGTCGTCTTTTAGTTGTCAACATAATAAACAACTTTTAAAAAACAAAGAAGCTTTCTATCCAATAAACCTTCCAATTAGTAAAATAATTATAGGTTGCCATTTGAAAAATAAAAGTTGATAGTCGTATCTTGTAAACCTGACTTTTTAAAAAATATCTACATCTGCCATCAAATAATATATGTAAAATAATAAAACTTTTATATGAGCCATTTTTTTCTATTACTTATAATAATAAAGTTAAAGGGCGGGGGGGCGGTTTTCCCAGACTTACCCTGTATATTTTATAAATATCACACTTTTTATGTATAGGTAAAATTTATAAACCGTTTCAAATTCGAAAGAAAGGCCTACACATAATTTTTGCCTTGAAAAATCATTATTTGTGAATAAAGATTCTATATTTATTAAACAAGTTCTTAAAATTATTCTTAACCAATTGCTTTTACTTTACTTAAATTTAGTTTGTATCGACGTCTTTTGGCTTTGAAAAAACGTAGATATATTATCCCTCATTGAAAAAAATTATAAAATAAGAAAAAGTGTATCAGAATTATTATGATCCCAATTATCTTATCATTACCCATTGTGGGTCACTAATGTCTGCCTCAATCCCAATTTCCTGAACATATCAACAACTGTCTCCATGGGAGTTTGATCTGTTATTGTTATGGGGGCCATATCTAAAATCTTTTTCAACTTTAGAGGTGGGGGTCCCAAAGTCTGTACTGGATTTCCACTAGTAAATAATACTAAAGATTGCCCGCATATTCCGTCTACCATCCTCCTTGCGTTGGCTGTAAAATTAAAAATAAATTTGGCATTGGGTTCCTACGACGTAGATTGTGACGATAAATAGTTCTATTTACTAACCAATGGCAAGGTTAAGATCTCGCCTGAGCACGAAGCCCACGAGGTATTGGGATTCTTGTGAAACTACGACTGGGTAGCCGTTGTGTTCCGTTTCTTTCAAAAGGGCTTCAACGTCGTCGACTGTCATCGAGTCTTGAGTTATTACGCTCAAGTTTTCGTTACGCCTATAAATAATATAATTGTTTTGCTCTAAATAAATATACATATTATACATTTTTCAATTACAGAAGAGTTCAATGCAATAACCGGTCAAGTTCATGTTTGGGGAAAATAGAGTTATCGATGCGGTTATGTCCAGCTTGAAATTCTGTGCACGACCTGATTTCATATGATTTACTATACTCAAAATTTTTGACTCTGTCGGGTCTAGTAATAAAACTATAAATATCGCAATTATGATAAAGCTGCATATACCTTACTTTCTGCAGTATAATACTGTTTCACATCGACCAATATTTTTGAGCCGCTTTATCCATACACTGAATCTTTCGTCTACCTGGTATGCAGAAGAAAGTAGCCTTATAGTCCTTTAACATAAATTCTATTTTTGTTAGAAAAAATCTCTTATGGGAATGAAAACTGTAGTACCAAAAATGTTCTAAACAATTTGTTGTACAGTGGTTTTGAAATTTCCGTCATGATTCACACGATATTCACTGGATATTGAACTTACTCCAAGATCAATGTATAAGTATAAAATTATATAAGATAGCTGTGCTTTTACACTATACATTTGTAGCGAGAAATATTAAATACAAAAATTAAATCTGCTCCCAGGTTTAAAAACCAAGAAGCAGATTAGGTATTCTATGTTGTCATTAAAGACAGCTGTGCTTTTATACTGTACATTTGTAGAAGGGATGATTAAAAAAGAATTTATTTTAATAACTGTACAATAACATAAATATCCGGTTTCGTTTAATGTAATTAATTGTGAAGTTTTAACAAATATTTATCATCAGTATTGTATATTTATTTTACGTACAAAAAGATTTTAATAACTGTATATTTGAGCATTCCGAAAATTTAAGTTAATTTATATTTTGCAAGGAAATATTTAGCACCTTACAGAATACCTAATCTGCGTCTTGGGGGCGGATTTAATTTTTGTATTTAATATTTCTCGCTATTTTAATCATCCCTTCTACAAATGTATAGTATAAAAGCACAGCTATCTTATATAATTTTATTTACTATCTTGGAATAAGTTCAATATCCAGTGTATATCGTGTGAATCATGACGGTAATTTCAAAACCACTGTACAACAAATTGTTTAGAACATTTTTGGGACTACAGTTTTCATTCCCATAACAGATTATTTCTAACAAAAATAGAATTTATGTTAAAGGACTGTAAGGCTACTTTCCTATGCATACCAGGTAGACGAAAGATTCAGTGTATGGATAAAGCGGCTCAAAAATATTGGTCGATGTCAAATAGTATTATACTGCAGAAAGTAAAGTATATGCCGCTTTATCGTAATTGCGATATTTATGGTTTTATTACTAGACCCGACAGAGTCAAAATTTTTGAGTTTAAACGCATTGGAGATTATTTGGTTGTTACCTGCTTATTAGAACTGTACAATAACAAAGCATGTCCTGGGACTTGACCGGTTTGATTATTCAGGTTCTGAATAAATTTAAATAAATATTTTTTCAGATTTAACCTTTGTCGTTATAAAAGTATTAGTATTATAATTTAAAACAAGTATTAATACATATTGCTGAGTTTTGTGAAGAAATAAATAGCTTTAAAAAATATATTAAAATTTGAATTTCTAAAATATTGAGCAATAACAGGTCAAGTCCTACAGTTTTACTTGGATTTTTTTCAATTACGGCTTGAATGAAGACTTGTAAATTTGACGTCACCCGCAGCGGATCGGCGGCGGACCTCCCTCCACACAATTTAGAAAAGAACAACAAATTTTTAGAAAGAGCGAGGTGATATACCGTGGCCGAGTCGATCAAATGTTCTGCCCTTCAGCATTTCGCGTTGATTCCAAAATTTGTTTGTTATTTAGTCAGCAAAGTTTGGTTATGTTATTTTGTGTAGTGCCTGTTATTAATAGACCATGTTACTATCTCAATGCGCATGCTCAGAATGCACCAATCATTTATGCTTGGGAGTACAGCGGAAATGAAACTAATGTTATCTTATGGGAAATATTGTATTTTTAAAGCAAAATATTATTTTATGTAGACGTAAATGAACGATATTTTTTTCTTGCACAAGTTTCATTTTATATTTAACTATAATAAATAATATGGTCTATTCAGATTCTGAATAAATTTAAATAAACATTTTTTAGATTTAACCTTTGTCTTTATAAAGTATTAGTACTATGATTTGAAACAAGTATTAATACATATTGCTGAGTTTTGTGAAGCATTAAGTATTTTGAGTTTAAGCTTTAAAAAAATACATTAAAATTTGAATTTCGAAAATATTGAGCAAAAACAGAGTTTTACTTGGATTTTTTTCACTTACCTACGGTTTGAATTACATTATGATTGGCCTAAGTATATTATATCTGTAGGTGACAGAAATCTATGATTTAACGCAAAACTTAGTAATACGCTTAGTTTTTTCATGAATCAATTTTTGGTTCTTCTGAAAAATTGGTTCTGATGGACTTAACTGGTTATTACACCCTAATTGTTATTAATGTGCTCAGAGAAGAATAATTTAAGAAATGCAAAATATAAAATATTATTTTTATCCAAATAGTAATCATATGAACAGAGAGTGATTAAAAAATTTTATACACAAAAAAATTAGTTAAATAAGCAAAAACACTTAGATAACACATCTTACACACGAAATATAATGTAAATATTTTAAATGTAACGAGCAATGTACATATAAAATAAATAAATCAAATAAATAACATCATTGAAGACAAAACAAAACAAAATTTATTTTTATTCAGTTATACTGAGAAAATTTATTTTAGTAAATGTGATGTGAAAAGATTTGTATACGTTTAATTTTAGTTTCTTTTCTGCGATAATTAATGTTAATAAAATTATTTCTAGACCAAAAAATATTATATGTTTATTTATCAAAATACTTCACTGAAATATTATAGGGCGTGAGCAGACACGTGACTCGAGCGACCTTGAAGTGTTTGAAATCAGCTGATTTGTGTGCGCATGTCACGTTGATAAGAAGACTGTCACTGTGACAAATTCAATGTTTTGACTTATTTTAATTTTGAACTATTATATGTTATTATTTTACAATTTTCATGCAGTAAAACACATAAAATTAAAAATAATAACATCTTAACACTTCACAATTAAAATAAATTAGAACATTGGTCTTGTCAAAGTGACAAGGTCACACAAATGATATTAAGCACTTCAAGGTTTGAGTTATGTGTCTGCTCGCGCCCCATAGGAATATTTGTTATTACAAACTGATGTAAACAGTCTATACGACTGACACGGCCTGCCTAATCACTAGTGTGTCGGTCATTTGAGGGTGACCCGCAGGCAATGTGTTATGGGTGTTTTCCAATTAAAGTCAGAGAGACACTGTGTAACACAGAGCGTTCCATTAACGACACAAGAGAACACAGCCTGACACAAGAATTTTTTGAATTTCAGCGTGTGATGTTTTTTTTTACTTCCTTGTACGAAGTAAAGGAAGTATTGTAATCGCAAAAAAATTTCGGTTTTCAGATTTCAACGGAAATATCCATTTTGACCATCCCTGAATCCATTTTGACTAATTTCGTCGTGACGTCTGTGCATATGTAACTCACATAACTCAAAATCGGTAAGCCGTAGAAAGTTGAAATTTTGTATTTAGGACTGCTATGACATCTAGTTGTGCACCTCCCTTTTTGGTCATTACATAATTTTCAGAAATGGTACTTTCTTTGAAGTCTATAATAGATTTTAATGAAAAACTATTTTAAAATATAATCCAAAACTTTTCAAATTTGGCATATAAGACTTTTATGTCAATTGGAATAACATAGTAGATTTTGGTTAAAACAGACTAACCGGAAGTGATATATTACCTGAAGTAGTTAACAGTTTTTCTTGAATAAAATGGTTTCATTTTGATTTTAGAAATAAATGCTTCAAATAGATGTTTCAGAGATTTTTAAACTCTGCATCTAGCACATCAAGTATTATTAAATTAGCCCTTTGTATAAGCGAGATATGTAAATTTAAAACTTATATACTTTTTGGTTTTTGTAATGAATATTGCTATGTATACAATAAAAAAATAGATGTTAATGTCAAATACGTGCAATTTTATAATTGGGTCTATACTTCATAATGGTCTTGCGTACAAGGAAGTCGTGTGGTGTCTACAGCAGATTTTTAACATATAAATTTGCTATGAACTAAAAATTTTCTGTAAACTGGGCTATAAAATTAAGTATAGCATCAGAAATTACTAAAATATTTACGATAATTTGTTATATAGATTTCAAATTAGTTTAAATTTTAAAAAATGAAAAATATTGATAGAGACTTTTGACGAATTAAAATGCGTTCCATTTTATGTGCAACACAGTGTGCGTATTTGTTACACAGTGTTACTCTGTGTCCAATGATTGGAAAGCACCCAATTTGCGTTATATAACACGTTCAATGAAAATGCGCATTTGAAACCCGTGAAAAACACGAACGAACAAAATTTCAAATTTTAGTACCTAACTTAATTTTTACGGTTGATGTTTCGCAGTAGACTGTATTACAGCGGGGTCAAAACTGCGCCGTTTTTAGTAAAAACTATATTAGGAGTTTTTTTTCTGAAATGATCTAATTTTTAGAAAAAAATGTACTTGAACTACTCAATTATTTCTAATTATATTAAACCAGTAGATCAAGTAAGGAATATTGGAAATTTATTTGCTATTTAAATAGGAAGGCGATATACGCAGTGCGCTCTCTCAACTTGAATAAATGACTGGCAAAATTTTCACTAAATTTGCAATATTAACATTGCCGTTCTTGCAGAAAATAAATAAATAACACTTACTTTGGTTGCATAACATCCGCAGCCAGTGACGTATGCGCAAACTCATCTTTGCTGTCCAGGAACGGATACCCATTCAGTGCTATATGCGCATCATAGATTCCTTGTCTTCCTAGCGCATCCCCCACCCACTTACTAGCCATAGCCGCCGCCATGAGGGGCACAATATACCTCACTCCCCCTGTCAACTCAAACATGATCACCACCAACGACACTGTCATTCTAGTGACCCCTCCTAGCACAGCAGCAGCCCCAACCATGGCATACAACCCCGGCGTGATACAATTTTCCCCAGTGGAGCACTCCCCGCTAAAGAACCAGATCTTTGGATAGTGGTAGGCCAGCTGTTCGACTCCGATACCAACGATTCGACCCGTAATGGCGCCGAGACATAAACTAGGGATGAATAAACCACAGGGAACTTTCATACCGAAGGTGAAGACGGTCATTATGAGTTTGAGGATGAGGGCGAGGACTAAGAGCCACAAGGCTTTGTGGACTCCTGGGCCTGCTTCAGCGATCTCGATGGCGGATTTCACCGCGGTGAATTTGCGATCGTAATCACTGTAGATAAAAGAGAAAAACATACATAGGAATATATGAATAGGGTACTATACCATAGTCAAATTTTAACTATCTTAAATAAGAAAACGAAAATATACATAAATTAATGAGTATTTGTGAAAAAATTTTGTTTCAATATTGATTAGGTCGCAAACTACAAGCGATTAAAGTTGATTACTAATTAGGTATGACGCGGTAGGTCCTAAGAATTTGATTGGTCGCCTGATTTTAAAAACGAGATTCGCGCGTCTGCTGTGGTCACCTTTGAAAGATTATGAACTGTCACGTTGTTGTATAACTTAACAAAGAATTTACAATTTTATGTTTCATGAATTTGTTGAATTAAGCTACGTTTCCAGCTCTTAACATAGTCACTGTTTTAGTCTTTGTTTTTGTATTTTGTCTTATGTTTTTGTTAGAAGATATTGGCCATTTCCAGCTGTTAACATAAGCACAGTCTTAAGTTTTTGTACTTATAAATGTTTGTTCACTCAAAAAAGGAACACATTTATAAAACTCTTTACAATGCTTCAAAAATTATATAGTTATTAATGATATCAATGAGTAGGAATCATTACTCAAATTAAGTAATAATGTAATTATTTTGTATAATTCCAAAATAACACGAAATAAAGCACGAAATCAATATGGTGAACGAGCCACAATATTTCTAATATTCCACTTTCAATTTCAATATTGTCTGTATATCCATAAGATATGATATAATTTTATTTGTACTTATAAAAAATATGATTTTTTTTCTTTCTGTTGTCCATATTTATATTATCTCAACACAAAAATAATAACATAACCACCAAAATAATGACAGATACAACGCGTAGAACAACTGCGCAACATAAAAAGAGATAGCGCTTACATCACTTATCTCTTTCCAACAGAACAGCGACAAAGACTATGACGAAAGTATGAAGTATGCAAACTTTGTGTTTATGCGCTATGACAAAGACAAAGACTAAAGACTAGAACAGTAGCTGGAAACGCTCAAGCCATTATACGTATGACAAACTTTCAAGGTTATGACAAATAACAAAAACAGTGACTATGTTAAGAGCTGGAAACGTAGCTTTATAATATCTAGTAATATTAACAATAATAATGTATTTATAATTAAATCAATTTGTAATATGTATTAAATTAAATTAATAATATTAACTAATCAAAACAAACAAACACTAGCGCCATCCGCCGTCATACTTTGTGTCATAATAATGTCAAACTGTTTCAATGTTCTATAATTTATTAAGAAAAAAATGCTTATTATTTATGTTAAATAATAATTTCTTTGTGAATATAACGTATAAGTTTTTATACAAAAATATTTCAGCTATGCAAACATGAAAAAATCTGTTCTTTCTAACTAACACCATTGGAAGTACCAGCTACGTCACGCAAGAAATTCTTAACTTTAAAAATTCATATCTCGCTTATTACGTAAAATTTTTAAATCGCGTTTGCACTAAAATTCTTATTTCAGCCTGTTCTTACAGAAAAAAAAATTAAAGAAAGAATGGTATAGGACCCTATTGCGTAAGATATGGCTTATATTTCGCCTATGGTTATAGGCTAATGTCGAGACAGACATACATCGTAAAAGTTTTACTTATTAAACCAACGGGTTCATAATAAAAAAATGTTTGAAGAGTGATTTGTCTTGGAAATTTTTATATTTTACTGGTGATTATTTAATCTTATTTCCTCAAGAACCATAGGGAAATTATTTGAATTGCTCATGCAAATTAATGGCCGTATTCTGTACAAAACTGTAATGCCCATATTCTTAAACACAAGTAAACTTGTTTTATTATTATTACTATTGTTATTTGTAATATCGTTAGTATATCGCAAGACCTGATTTTATCAATAAATCTTTATTTTGCATGAATTTTTTTGCTTAGCAACAAACTGCATGGTAAATCCCGACTCCGAAGGAGGTGGGGTTTTACCTAATGTCAGTTTGCTTGAGTGATTTTGCTTTATAGCAAAAAGAATGAGTGCTTAAAAAAAATTATTTGAGAGAGAGGTCGCGTGATACTTGGTGAGATAAATTCCAAAGACAACGCAAAATGAAACAATTTAATTATTATTTTATTTTTAAACTTGAAATATTAATTAACTATCACACTGACAGTTGTAAACAATAACAACTGTTTATTTACTTGGTACGGAAATTTATCGGGGTAACGGAGTAATTTCACAAGATTTTATGAAATTATCGATAAATTATTATTTTGCATGAATTTTTTGCTTAGCAACAAATACGAAAGCAAACTATACCCAAGCAACACAACATCAACGTTGGACGTGTCGATGGATGACGTTTAGACGACGTGTTTTTAACGTAAAATTTTCGACGTTTCTGTTCGATGCGACGTCGTTACTTGACGTCATTATTTTGACGTTGAAAAAACATTCGACACACGTTTAATATTGACTTGCCAATGTTCACGTTATAGAAACGTTCAGCGATCGTCTCAGTCATTTTGTAAATTATATGTATAGCTGTTTTAACAAAATAAATAAATAAATAAATAAATAAATATATCATCACGGCATATTACCCATTGCTGGGTGTGCCAAAAAAAAAAATTAGTATATTTGATAATTACCTTTATGTTTCTTGAACCTGAAAGCAATGATGAAAGTTAAAAAAAATTGTAAAATGTACTAAATCTTCCTTCAATATTATGTCACGTATGTAATCTTCGTCTATGTAACGTCTATAAACGACGTCAAATTTTCGTCGTTAAACCACGTCGATTCGACCCACGCCTAATCGTTTTTGTGACGTCAACAAATTAAGTCATATATCCGTCGACATCGTGTCATTTGGTTGCTTGGGTATGGTAAAACCCGACTCCGACGGAGGAGGGGTTTTACCGAATGGTAGTTTGCTTAAGTAATTTTGCTTAAAAACAAAAAGAAAGAGTGCTTAAAAATAAAAACTTATCTGGGATAATCAGAGAGGTCGAGTGGTATTTGGTGAGATAAATTCCAAAGACAACGCAAAATGAAACAATTTAATTATTATTTAATTTTTAAATTTGAAATATTAATTATCACACTGACAGTTGTAAACAATAACAACTGTTTACTTGCTTGGTGGCGGAAATTTATTGGGGTAACGGAGTTTTATCAGAAGTAATATCACAAGACCTCCTGAAATTATCGATAAATTTTTATTTTGCACGAATTTTTTTGCTTAGCAACAAAAACGCAAGCAAACTATATGGTAAATCCCGACTCCGAAGGAGGAGGGGTTTTACCCAACGGCATTTTGCTTAAGTGATTTTGCTTAAAAACAAAAAGAATGAGTTCTTAAAAATAAAAATTTATCTGAGACAATCAGTGAGGTCGTGTGGTATTTGGTGAGATAAATTCCAAAGACAACGCAGAATGAAACAATTTAATTATTATTTTATTTTTAAACTTGAAATATTAATTAACTGTCACACTGACAGTTATAAACAATAACAACTGTTTACTTATTTGGTAATAGAAATTTACCAGGGTACAGAATTTTATCAGTATAATACTGTTCCCATTGGTTGAATTTTCAAGTGTTTTGCATCATGATTGGTTGAAAAGTAGTCGTTGGAATTTATCATTACTATGATTATTATCGTTATTATCATTATTATCATTATTATCATGATTATTCTCATTATTACCATTATCACTACCATCATCATCATCATTATTATTGTTATTATTAGTTATCATAATACAAGCGACGCTTTTTAAAATATTATTGACGATTCTGAATTATTCTTTTTGAAATATATTTATAATGGTAGGATCAACAAAAAGTGAGACATAATTTATGACTTGTTCCCTATTCTCGATTTCGAACTATGTTCTCTATCTAGAGTCTAGAGGCGATTTCGGGCGACATACCCGTTCACTTCTTCGGATTACTTACGGTTAGTTACGGTATGATATGGTTAATGGTGGCGCTAAAAATCGTTGGTTCACTTGTTGACACCGTGCTTGGTGGTTATGTATATTCTGCGACATTTAAAACTGTCAAAAATAGTGTCTGACAATTAAAATGCATTAACGGAGAAAGATAGTTTTTTCTATATTTGTCCAAAAAAGAGTCAACGAAAATAATGTCACCCTGTTTGACATAAGCCCACGACTCCGACTGTTTTGACTTTTCAAAAAAAGACATAAAAAGAGATAGAAATAGTGAACAGAGAGCTGACCCGACTCGCAAACCCGTTCAGCTGTGAGCACTGATCCAAGCATACCGGGTATGTTGTTCCTAGCGCCCGAATGTGTGAACGTACCTGAACGCAACATACCGCATGTGAACGGTTGTCGCCCGAAATCGCCTTAGAAGAGGAGATATGTATATGTAAGTTCCTCTTACAAATATAAGGTAGAAGTAACTGCCGATATTATTATCTTTACTGTTAGTGTAACAGATAATATATTTCGATTCCTTTTTTTTGGGTATTTGAAAAATAATTATAAATCTAGTGTTCCTCTTTGTGTACACAAAAATTCAAATTAGATATGTATAATTACTTGCATTTCTGATAATATTTTACGTTCTGATAAAACGTGTATAAATTATATGAAGTTTAATGCACTCACTATATGGAACATATTTTGCATTCTCATTTTTTATCAAACTACAATAATTCCGCAATGTCTCGAATATTGATAAACAAATAAAAAACCGTATAAATATAAACTGCTGAATATTTTGTTTATGCCCCCTGTGGTCCTTACATTATAGATATTGTATCAAAGTCGATAATTTTTTTAACAGCCAATATTTAAAAAAATCTTTTTTTACGTACCATAGGTCATCAGAATTCGAGATGCCACATTGACTGAACAACAAATAAATAAGCTGGCTCGTATTCATCCGCGTGTATGGGTTCGGATAAGCGATTATGGCCGTTATAACCGTAACCACAAGGACCTCCGTCACTGGGTACTGACCAAGTTTCGAGAATTTGCGATATCTACACCAGTAAAGGTTTGCTTTTATAAACAAAGTAGCGATAACCCCCTAGAATGTATACGAAAATTTGTCGTAGATAATATTCATTAATAAATAAAAGAGATATGACTTACCCCAATAATTCCCAAACCTACAAATGGTATAAGTTCGAAGAATATCCAAGGTTTGTTATATTCTACGTAGAATAATACGGAGTGTTCGTTGCCGAATGGGTTGATGGAACGTAAGATGAAGGCGGCGATCAACGCACAAAAGAATGATCGCCATAGTGTTTTTAAAGGAAAGTAGTAGCTCACCTGTAAAAACAAATCATTATTTTAATAGAATATATTTTTCGTACCTCCGTCCATTTTGACTAGTATTACAGAACTTAAATCGTTCAGAAATGCGCAGTTGCTGACCTAGGCCGGCAAAAGGAGTTGGCATTACTGTTCTGGTGATATGTCAATTTAAGATTATTTTCAACACAAGAATTAGCAAAATGTTTACATATTTTATGGCTAAATCTTTAATTGTTGTACCTTAAATAACTAAATTTTGTCATAAAAATAATAATATGCTGTCATTACTGACATCTCGTATAGATTAATTATAAGTTCCAACATTAGGACTAGTTTGTTTTGTAACTACAACTAACTTCACGTGATACAATTGAGTTTCCACCATCTGTCATTAAAAATATGCGAAAGTATATAAAATATATATAACTAATGTTTGTATACTATTATTCACGAAAGATGACTATTCAAGGTCATTTGTTCGAAGAAAGAATACACATCACTTTACAGCAATAGCTTAGAAACATTTTGTATTAGAAAGAGAAGGATTATTTGACCTATGTCTATTTAATTTATGTAGTGTGACACGTATACGTAAATAGTGGCATTACTTTCTAACACACACTATATACACACACACATATATATATATATATATATATATATATATATATATATATATATATATATATATATATATATATATATATATATATATATATATAGGCGATGTGCACATTTTGAGCGTCAGCGCCTCTAACGGCTACTTTGGCATTTTTGGGTACTCAATAAATTTTGACATTTCGAGAAAGTGATACAATTTACTATTTTATTTTGAGTTTTGCTGTTGTATATGAATATTATACGTCATAGTATATTGAAATGAATAAAAAAATTATTTAAAAAGTTATATGTGAATCAAAAAAGTCAAAATACCAGCGAAGGTACTGTGACAGAAAATATAATTTTTCTCATAATATATGTGATTTCTGTAAACCATTTTATCATACTTAGTTTTATATTATAATTTATAATATTAGTTAAATATTATAAGATGCAGAATACCTGGAAATTGCGATTAAAGAGTTGGAAAACTTGGATGATTGGAAAGAAGAAAATTTCAGCATTTAACGATATCAGTGGATGATGTTAGCATATTTCTTTTATATTCGCAATAATTGATGAATATTCTTCATTAAAAATATACCAGGCTCTAAATGGAATCAGTTGCACAAGCTCGGAATGGAGAATACACGAAAAATACGAACCACGTGAATTTTTACTTTTAACATTAACATTACATGTACAAAATATATAATAAATAGACTAATTATGTCAAAAATAGACCTTCTATATGATACAACTGCAAGTATTATACAATTTTAAGATAATTTTCTGCTTCTTTTATTATATTTTGTTCAAATTTTAACTTAAGAAAGACATTTTTATATAATTCATTGTTTCAATCATACGACCATTGTTTGAATTTTATTCATACGAAAAGTAATGAGAAAATATGTAAACCTAAAAGAATTGTTCATGTTAGTAGCAGATATCTGTTGAAAAGTTATTTTCTTACGCATATGTTCCTCATATAATATTCTAGGAAATTTATAAAATTTGATACTTCAATCGGCAATTTTGTCGGAATTATTACATCTCCCACTGCATCACATAATATTTGACGTCCTATCATTCGCATTCATTGCAAACATTTTATAAAATAGTTATTTTAAAATTATTCTGACATAAAACATAACCTTGTTATGTTTCAATGAGTAACCACTTTTGTCATTTTTGTCCGCTGTCGGCGCTGACTACTTTTGTGCACACCGCCTATATATATATATATATATATATATATATATATATATATATATATATATATATATATATATATACAGCAGGGTGTAAATGAAATAAGTGCATTAAATTTAACCAGTAATGTAACTCAATGAGAGGAACAATATTTCTTAATAACTTTTTTTTCCAAGTCTTTTAGATTTTGAGTTAAAATTCTTTAAAGATTTGCTGCATATTTCGTTACCCGCTCATGGAGAACAAATGCTGCTCCCGTATTCAAGTGGGATACAAACAGCTCAAAAATTGTCGGTTATCAGTTACACTTATAGTCACAGTAATAAACGAATCAAGGGAAATAACATTATTATTAATTAATACGTAATAGTACAATTTTTAAAATAAATAAATTTAAATTTTGGATAACAAAATTATAAAGTTGTGTATTAAACCAGGCTTTTATTTACCTTTGAATAGTGTGAATAGAGGAAGACAAGGAGGGACGAGGAAGAGCAAAAGCATAGTTGTTAGGTTATGAGATGATTATTTATCGTCGACAAATCATAATAGTTTAAATACGTTATTCAAAAAATGTAAGTACAAACTTTTGTCCATTTAAACGAGGTACCTGAGTACCAATAATTAGTCGTCCATTTATTGTTCCCGCCCAAAACATTTTTTAATGAAAATTTTTACAGCAGTTTCGTCTGTCGAGATGTGTATTGTGCATAATAAATACACCTTCCCAAGTAAATTCAGTCTCATTAATGAACATTATGAGCCATTCCCAAAATTGAAGTGTGTTATGTGCTGAAAACTGTTGCTTTTTTTAAAATTGTCATATGTGACACTCCGTATTGTGATGTGATAAAGATGTACAAGATTAACAAATGTGCGAATATTAAGAACAGAATGATTTGGTGATGATTTAGAAACGCTCCGTGTAAATGCGTTGGCAACTGTCTTTATGTCAACCGTGATGTCAAGTAAAATATAGTATAGATACGAGTAAGAAATAAATAAATAAACCATAGGTAAGTAATTACAATGTCTGTGTACTCGCATTTTGACAGAATTTTACCTTATAAACAAGTTTATTACTAATATCAAAATTTAATTGGAACAATTGACAGGACTGTCAATTGCTAAAACAATTTTTTTATAGCTATTGCTACTGCATTCAATTATCACAAAAATATTTGGAACGACTCGTCAATTTACGGAGTGGTAAAAATGCTAAAAAAATATGCGATTTCGAGAAAAAGTTATTAAGAAATATTGTAGCTCTCGACAAGTTATATTACTGGTTAAATTTAATGCACTTATTTCATTTACACCCTATATATATATATATATATATATATATATATATATATATATATATATATATATATATATATATATATATATATATATATATATATTTCATGTTACACGCCTATGCATACGAAATGCAATGAAGTTATCTGCAAGTAATATTATATCAGACGGCTCATAAATGTCCTTGAATAGTCAGTCATCTTTCGTGAATAATAGTTTATGTAATATTTTCAATAAATATAAAATAATTATGCATTTTAAGCTCAAATGTAAGTAATTATAATTAAATTTGCAATGCAAAACCGATAAAAATATATGTTCATTTTTTTAGGTTATGTAACAGAATAAAGTGTAGAGAAATATACGAAGAATTTATGGAGAATTCAGTACAAAAAATCTTGTGTATCACACGCCCAGAAACTGTTTTGCGACATCTCGTATTTGCAGGCCTCGCTTTCAGCTCGGCCTGTCAAAATAAACTCGGTGTCGCAAATGTTCAGTTTCTGGCCTAGTGATACAAATAACTATTTATTGGAGAGTGATTTTACAGGTTGCCAAAGGAATAAAACAAAACCTGTTTAGTGAAGGAAAAACTGATTTCCCATGTTAAATGCCTTTTGCCCGCTTTTTAATTAATACCCTGTATAAAAAATGAAGATATACTAACCTCTTCTAAGCTGAAGAGTACACCGCCAATGGGTGCACCAAAAGCCACTGACACGCCAGCTGCCGCCGCTGCCGATAAAATTTCCCTTTTCTTCGCTTCATTTCTTCCATATTTCGGGAAAAGATACGATAAAATATTTCCTATACAACATGCTATATGTACCATAGGTCCTTCTTTTCCTAAACTAAGACCTGCAGATACTGATAAAATTAAACCCACTGATTTAATAATCAGCGTCCATTTTCCTAAATATCCCCTAATGATGAAACCGCTTAATATGGTTTTAATCTAAGAAAAAAATAAATGCTTAATATATTTATAAGAATAGGTAATTATAAAATCTTACTTCTGGAATACCAGAACCACAAGCGTATGGGGCGAACATACGAACTAAGGATGCAGATAGAGCTGCGAATAGTAAGCCCCACATAATATAAAATAAGTATGATATTATGTAGGGCCCTGCTCCTTCTCGACTTTGGCCGAATACCTCTGGCCACGTTAGCCACTAAAACAAAGCGAAAATAATTGTTTTCATCAAATCAATTCATACATAATTCATAATATTCATTATTGCAAAATATTATAAAATTTACTTAAAGTGAAAAGGTAGACCACCTTTTAGACCAAATGACACAATATAGAAAAATATGTATACGGGTCCAATTAAGAATTAAATTTTGTTTCAATATTGAAAAATGTAATAAGCAATTGGGCTTCCAAATTGCCAAGAGATGGCGCTGACAACAGATGACCGAAAGTGCACTTTTAGTAGTTTTTACAGTGAAAATGTCATGACGTAAATGGATTTTTTTCTAATTTTAACATTATTTTACATTTTATTAAAATAAATCATTTATAGGGCGCGAGCAGACACGTGACTCGAGCGACTTTGACGTGCTTGGAATCAGCTGATTTGTGTGCGCATGTCATTTTGACAAGAACAATGTCACGTTGATAAAAACATATTTTGACAGATTTTGATTTTGAACTGCTTTAATGTTATTATTTTACAATTTTTAGGCAGTAAAACCTATGAAATTAAAAATAATAATATTTTAGCAGTTAAAAATCAAAATAAATCCAAACATTGGTCTTGTCAACACAACATTGTTGACATTGTCCTTGTCAAAATGACATGCGCACACAAATCAGCTGATTCCAAGCACGTCACGGTCGCTCGAGTCACGAATCTGCTCGCGCTCTATACACTAACCAAGTACGTATCGTCGCGCCACTCGCGGATTTTTTAACACTATTGCTTGGACGTGGCTGGGATGACAGTTCGTAACACGCGATGAGCAACGAAAACCGTGTTAAAAAGCCATCAAACATGTTATGTTGTAGAGTGCAAATAATCTAAATATAATGGGGATAATAAGATTCACTGTTACTCCTTCCCTTATTAACCTTGGGAACAAGTAAGGCGACAAAAATGGATACCACCGGTTCGTAGAATGACATAACTACAGTTGAATTTTATTAAAAACCTAATTACATATTTCTCAAGCACACAACATGGTTTTAATATATATATATATATATATATATATATATATATATATATATATATATATATATATATATATATATATATATATATATATATATATATATATATATTGTGGTTTTATCAAATAAAAAATTTAGTTCAATAATTATAACTTAGGAAAAAATACTTCGATTCAAAATAGGTTATGGGATAATACATATCTCTGTGCCTTTGATAACAATAATGAAAAATAAAATAAAATATCTATGCAATATACATGCTATTGAATGTAAAATGTATAATATTTATGAGATCTACGATAAATTATAAGTAGACAACTTTATACAAAGCGCACGAAGGAAATCTTTATATTGACCTTGACAAAAATATACGTCAAAGTTCAAGAAACATGTAAGTAAATGGAATACACAAATTACATATTAACTAACGGTTCTCCCAAATCAACGGGAAATATTTTCCAAATTGTCGTCGACTAAAAGTACACAGTGACAAGTAGTGATAGTCTGACAGTCCTCACACTGGCGCGAATTTACCGCGCAATCGTATAAGAAAGATATGTCGATGTTTTCAAAATCACAGCTTATGATAACACACGTATTTTCTATTTCAAGTGGTGCTTCAAATATATTTTAAACTGACAAAACGGTTCGTGAATATTTCGTACAATTCTATTCTTCTCTGGGGTTTCAAAAGAAACCACATCTTTAAAATAATTTAAACGTCAACTTTCATTCGCTAGTCGTACCATAATTATGTATTACATATTTTCTTTAAAACAATATAAAAATTTTGTAACTCTTTAATGTTAAAGCACATGTTTGGAGACAATGCATAAATTTCAACTTTTATTTATGATGTACTAACACTTTCACATTATATAAAGTAGCCGCTATTTAAAATTTCTTGTTCTTTAATCATACGACAAGATACAGTACAGCTTTCTGTCGATTTTATTTGACAACTAGCAGCAAATAGCTGTTTTCTTTTTCTTTATTGTGACGTGTTTGTGATTTGATTAATAATAGAAGAGAATCAGCTGACAATATATAAAAAAAATCATACCTGGGAGCAATTCGTCGAATCAAAACTCGTCTCATTACTCGACCAACAACACTGCTCTTGGTTAAACCAGAAGGCTTGCGGACAAATACCATATTTCAAGTCTGTCATCCAGCTCGCCCCGATGTCTATAACCCCTGCTACGCTTCCTGTGAAGAGGCCGACCAAGAGGACGCACACCCAGCCCGACCAGGCATCGTGTGCGCCTTTGATGAAGTCCCATAGCGAGTCCTGTTTCTTCTTTACGATGTATCGATGTCGCATACGGTCTCTGGCAATGTCACGTTGCCAGTCGATTGTGTGGAAGTCATCGTATTGGCCGATTCCTGGGATATCGTCAGTTTCACCCACTGCTAGAAAGAAAGAAAGAATAGTTATTCAGTGTTTGCTTTATATAATTCAATATGTACGAAATGTGTCTACACACGAACGCGGGATTGTTTCAAAAGAATTAAGGCCATCGTACACAGATAGTAAGTTTACATAGTTTTAGACCCGATCCTAGCGGGTGTTCATTTTGTTCCCAGAACAAAGGCGGTCAAGCATAGGGGCGGCAAACAGTGACCTCTATATACAAAATGGACCGGCGACTCCTATCTCTTTACAACGGCACGAGCTGTATCCACTCAACTGTCATGGTGGGGTAGCTATCTCTTTCTAACAGTAAGAAGTACGCATGCGTCAACTAGTACCAGTTCAACGAATTAACGATGAACATGAAGAAGAAATTACATCCTGTTAAGAAGCTTGGCTAATGCAATGTATTTTGGTGACAAATTGAATTTTTTTCTACCGATTCATCCGGGTGATTTTTTGTTTTTCAGTAATGTAAACATCATTTGTGCAATATCTTACAAAATTTTGGTTTAGTATCACAAATTTAAATGTTGAAGTGTTTTAAGTCGATTCTTTATTAAATTTGATGTATTTTGTTATATAATTTACGTGGTGAACTCAAAAAAAATTACGAAAATTTTGAAGATATAATTTTGGATAAAAATTTGTTGAAGAGTGACAGCTGTCAAAATGAAAAACCACATATGAAAATGGGTCAAGCAGAAGCGCCCCCGTCGCGACCCTGGGTACTTGTTTTTAAACAGTACATAGTTCTGCATCTACCAACAAGTGGAAACAAATTTAAGGATATATGAAGAACTCAACAGTGGATATCTATATACATCCTTGTTGTTGTCTTATAAATACATATTTGTACCACTTTATTGGATACGATTAAATAAATAAATCCGGGTATACATGCTGTAGGTGAAGAAATTCACGAATTACAAATTTTGCCATGAAGACTTCTTTAAACGAGCATGGCAACTAAGCTAGTATAAGGAACAAATTAAATAAATTTATTATATTTTCTAATGTTTAGAATAAATAAAAATGTCACGACTTGTTTGTTTAACATAAATATTTTCTGTATATATCTTTAAATTCGTATGTAATTATTTCCAATTTTTTGACTATGTTCTATTGTAATTGTATTATATAAAAAATAATATATAAAATTAAAATTGTAGACACTACGACCTTATTATTCTTTTATAGTTAAAAATCCTACTTTTGATGTCCTTATCCTTTTATAAAAAAAAGTTATGGCTTGTGTATATACTTTTTTTGTAATAATTTAGCAATTACTTTTAATATCAAAATACATATGAAGACCGCAATGCAAAAAAGGGAAATGTCGCATTTTAAATGAGTTCAGGTATGCGTCGTGTACATCAAATACGGTAGAATTTTATGTACAAACTTCCATTGCAAGAAGGATCATAGTTTCAATACTATTTAGCTTTTATTATGGAGTTTTTTTTTAATTTCCCAAAAACTACATAATAATGTTATTCCCCCTTTTCTTCCTTGTGATTTTCAATTAATTTAGTTCAGATAATGTTTTTAGAATTTAGTAAAATGTTTGAAATTGCTTTTCAGTTCAACTCCCATTCGTTTTATGCTTAAAAACATTTTCACCTTAATTAAATTATAAAATGTAATCAAATCTGCTTGGTCCAACTATACACGAAAGTCAGAGAAAGATAGATACCCCACCAGTAAGGCGGGTGGTATTCTCGGTGGATACACGCAAGTTATTCAAGTCGCCGGTCCATTTTGTATATAGAGGTCACTGGCGGCAAAGCCATCCAAACTTTTTTTACAATATATATATATATATATATATATATATATATATATATATATATATATATATATATATATATATATATATATATTTAAGAATTTTTTAAATATCAACAATTTATGAAATAAACATATTAATAAAGCATTATTCTTTTAAATACTTGGTTTGGCTGACTGGTAAAAATATCTATCCTAGTGGGTATATAGTTTATTTTATTAAAAGACTGAGTATACTTATGATGTCAATCAGTGGCGTAACCATAAACCTTGCACCCCTATGGGAAAATTTTGTGGGTCGCCTTGATTTACAAAGCTGCAGGAAAAAAAGCTAAAAAAATATATTAATTTTTATATTATACCGAGACTGTAATATTTTTCATTTTTCATTTCATATTTTCTTTGTTTTAATCAAGCTTTTCTTTGTTGTAATCAAAAATCTTTAGAAAAAACTCTAAGGAATATAATCAGAGGAACATATTTTCATTAAATTACCCCACTCTTGATACAGATATACATAGGTACAGGGTGTTAATCAAAAAGCGGGCCATAGGCGTTTAACATTGGAAACTAGTTTTCCTTTGCGTAAAAGTTTCCAATTAATTTTAGACAAGTGTTTAAAATAAAACTTGTAGATAATTAAATTCTACGCCTAAGTCACTAGACTTGTATTAGGTAAATGATTTTATTTCTAATTCATTGTTTGGAACTATGCTCTGTTCCATTTAAACCATTCAACAGATGGTGCTCGCATCAGCGCCAGTTTTAAGTAAACTTGTCTCTTGTCTCTATTGTCAGCCAATCAGAGAGGTAAAAACTATTCGCTATTCTCTGCAATATGAATGACTTAAATACTTGAGAAAATAAAATGGGGGGAGGGCGGCATTTTTATATAAGAATAAAGGCGTGTGCGCACCTCCATAAGAAACTATGCAAACTTATTTCTACTGGTCGGTGCCGTTCTGTTCCCAACAGTGTGCGATATACTTTAAAATCCCGATGAGATGTGGTTTACGCAATTTTTCTAAATACACCTTAACATTACATAACCTAACGCAAAAAACTCACGCTTTGAAAGCTCTTACCGAGTTTTGTGCGCTAGATTATGTTTTGTTGTTATACTTTCTCTAAAGAAATATACAAGTATGCTGTTCAACGGTCCCGTAATGGTGTATTTTATTATTTTGTACAAGTTTCAAACGTTTCTAGTACTACACTATTCTGTTATTGAATAATATTTGTTTTTCTATTTCGGTGTCTTTATCTATAAACGCACTAAAAACACGTCGTTAAGAAGATCTATAGAGTGTTCAATAGTACATTAAGATACAAGTTTCATAAGACGTGATTTTAGCGCACGCGTCATTCTTAGAAACGAGCGGCTTGCCGCGAGTTTTCTATGGGGACAAGTGCGCTGAAATGTCTTATGAAACGTGTATTTTATATTATTTTTTCTATTTTGGTCATTTTTTCAAAAAAATTACGTTATTTCATGTCCAGGAATTTCAATTTTGGTTGTTTAATATGTACTTTATGAAAGTCATTTGGATGTCATAAAGAAGTACTTTATGACATCCAAATGGATTTCATAAAGTACATATTAAAGAACCAAAATAGAAAAAAATAATTAAGTCAGTTGGCAATACAATTCTGGGGATATTTTTATTCCTCAGTTTATACACCAGATAAAGGCGGATATACTATTTGACATGTCATTTTTACAATAAATACAAATAAGTTATGTCAAAGCAGGAGCCTGACAGCTAAAATGATTTCGAGTGAATAAAATATTTTAGATTATTGTTCTGTGGGTAATGTAAGAAATAAAAGGATATGGGTAAGGAAAACAACGACCATTTTAATAAAAAAATTGTAAATGTATTCGAATTTAAAATTGTCAAATGTCACTGTTAACAATGTCAACAACAGGAAATTAATTTATGTATCAGTGTTGCCAATTTTAAGTAATTTTTTTTTATTGCCAACTGATTCTGTTATTTTTGATCACTCTGTATAGAGTGCAGTGTTTTTGGTGCTTTTCGTTTCCTAGAAGTGGTATGACTGATTAGAAAACTGACAGATGAATGACCTTAAATTCGTGCGGTCAACAATGTATCTATATTTTTCTGCGAATTTAAAATTGTTAGTGGGAATTGCCTACCAATATAAATCATAAAAAAGACCAAGACATATTTTCAACAAATCGCATTTTTAAAATTTCTAATAGAATTATAAAATTACCGCAATAGAAAAAATAGTATAAAAAACATGTTTCATAAGGCATGTATAATACGTTAACAGATTGCCTTACGAAACTTGTATCTAATTTACTATTTTTACTTGTTTACAGAACTTGAAACCTTCTGTTCTGTTTACTGAAGTTATTCCTATAGCAACGGGTGGGTGAAAGAAATAATTTTGACAGCAAATGTTTATACAGTGTTAAAAAAAAATCCTAATTCGGAATAGGCTATGAGCAGAGATGTGTATGTCTGATCATTACTCAAATTAAAAGTCAAATTTTTAAAATTGATCTTGAAATTAAGGAGAACAGATAATAAAAGAAGGATACATTATTGCCATTCGCCGTTTTCTAATTAATTTCCATTTCTGAAATAAGATTCAAGATGAATAACTTCGATATCTTTAGAAAAAAATGTGACAATATCTCGTGTCAAATTGACATAAAATTAAACCCCGAGTTGTTTTTTTTTTTTTTTTGAACACCCTGTATTTACAAGAACTCGCGAACGATAGCCGCATCTATGTTGATTTGCACTTTTTCAAAACCATATACAGGGAGACCCTGAAAAACGAGCCACTGTTTTATTTATATATTTTTTGGTATATTTGAAAACTAAGTTTAAGGGCTCAGAAATCATGATATTTGGCATTATGGTAGCACTTCCGGTTTAACCGGCAGTGGCAATGAAAATACACTTCAAGCATATCACTGAATTCGTAATTTTAAGTAGATTCCAAGATTCCAAGTATATTGGCTATCCCATATGAAATATGAAAGTTAATGTCACTTCCGATTAAGCCGGTAGAGCTACCATCATGCCAAATATGTGAGTCCCTAGGCCTAATTTACAAATATATCAAGATAATAAAAAAATAATTATACATAAAAAAGTTATTTGTGTGTCGCCCTGTATGTACAAAATAATAGCAATTATTAAAAATTTTAATAATTTTTTAACATTTAAAAAGGAGGATAAAAAGCTCGCGAAGAAACTAATTTGTTCACATGGGTGCCTTTGCATACACGCGTGAGCAATTTTTTTAGTTTCTTCACTTTACTTGCAATATAATGTAACTTACCGCTCTTTAAAATACAAAAAAGAATATACATTTCAACCACTACAATTAATTTTTTCAGAAATTAATATATTTATTTTCATTTCAATATAGCTTCAATTCTATCAATCAATTTTAGAAGGTTATAGAAGCATCAAATGAATATGAAATTCACTGAATTCATTCTTAATTCTCTACGGGACAACTCTCAAGTTGATGTGATATACACAGATTTTAAAAAGACTTTCGACAGTGTAAATCACAATATACTTCCGGAAAACTCGGCAAATACTTTCACCTTACCGAAGACCTTCTTCATTTTCTCAAATACTACCTCAGTGATCGCGAAATGACCGTGCATCTTAATAATTTTAAATCAAACCCGTTCATTGCGACCTTTAGGGTCCCTCAAGGATTAAACTTGGGCCCATTATTATTCAACCTCTTCATTAACGACGTGGTGGACTGTGTTCAACATTCTTAAATACTTTTGTATGCTGATGACAAAAATTTATAAAACTATGAACTCTATTAATGACTGTATTCTTTTACAATATGACATCAACAACATTTTATAATATACGTTTACACTTATGCATATCTCATGGAAACTACTTCGCTTGAGAGAGTAGCTTAATGTACACCACGGTGTAGTATCTATAGGTGAGAGCACGAGATGCGTTGACATGGCTAAGTAACTGGGAAACAAAATGGTGCTAACGCGACCCGTTACCATTTGACAGAAAAAGTTTTGCTACAAGATGCACAACAGGGTATGGGTCAAATAAAGAGAAATATAGTCTTTTTAAGGTGCCAAAATGTACAATTTTGCGATAGCCAGCTACATTTAACCACAGAAACAGGTACTAAGATAAATTTCTGATTAAAAGGTGTCAATGTCAAGGGAGTTTGACATATGTTGTTTTTTGTTTTATAATTTTACTGGATATTTGGAAACCTTTCTGTATGGAATTTGTACAAAATACATACATAGAACTGACAAAAGATAAAAGGTAATGATTGAAAATATAGAATATTATGCCTTATATATGAATAATTTAATATTTTAAATATTTTGTGTAAAAACCGGGTCGCAACAAAACCTGACATCTAGCGGCACACTCTATGAACTAGCCCAGTTAGTTAGCCATTTTTCGTAATGTATTGGAATACGTCGTGCACTCACCTATAGATACTACACCGTGATGTACACATTGGGAACTGTAAGATCATCCTACAAAAATCTTGGATTTTTAATTAGAAATTGCCGATCTTTGTATAGAATAACTACACAAAAAGTTAGTATTGTGCATTTGTCCACTCTAAGCTAGAATATTTTCTACAAATCTGGAATTCAATATATCATAAATACAGAACTAAGATTGAGTCTGTCCAGCGTAAATTTATCAAATATTGTTATTTTAAATATCCTAGCTTTACCCATGATTATTCTGTTTTATTGCCTGATATGAACTTGGTGCCATTAAGTAATAGAAGACATTGTAGACTTGAGCTAATACCATTCCACATTCCACGAGTCACTTCAAGAAATAAAATACCATTTCATTGTAAAACAGCTAGGACTAATTATGAATTGAAATCTCCAATAAGACAACTCTGTGTAGCGTATAACAATATATCATGTACTATTGACATTGACATATTTGGCGACTCCTTGAATATATTAATAAAATGCTTTTTCTATTTCGGTGTTCTTATGTTTCTATAAAAGCACTGTTTTTCACTGAAAACACGACGTTTAGAAAATCTATAAACGTACTGTTTTTGGCGCCTTTTGTATTCTATAGGTGGTAGTCATGCTTTCATAACTGACAGATAACCTCCAAATGGTAAATTGTTTGTGTTAAAATATTATTTCTAATTGAGGATTTTTATCCTTTCTCTAGGTGATAGGACTAGAAAGAAAAGAAATTTATAGCTATAGCTGTGTTAGTTAAGAAAGAATAAGAATCTGTGAAGTTAAAATTTCAACTAAAAAATTATGAAACAAAAAACAATGCGCTCAGGTTTACTTTGTCAAAATAATTAAAACGGTAAGTTTTATTTATTACAATTTACATTTATGGTAATGCAATTTTGAATTGAATGTATTGTTATTCCATGCAGGTTATGAAATGTATGATGCACGTTACTTGAAAATATTGACACTGTCTACTCAATTTGTGGCGGCTACTAGCAAACAAATATGAAGTTGACATTTTAATCCATGATTTCCAGTTCCACGTTTTGGCGAACTATCGAATATATGACATATATGTTTTGTATTAAAAAGTGTAAGAACAGCTGTTGCCGTTATCTGTGCAACTGAGCAGTGAGTGTTGACAAAATAGTGGAAAGTAATTAATAAATAATAAATTGTTCATTAAAGTATTTCATTATTTAAAGTTTTATTTCTATGTTGTTTTCTCAATAAAAAGGCTCGATGGTCCACATAACATCCTTCAATCCCATATTCAAGTTTTATTTATGATACTAACCAACACGAACCACCGATATCTCAAATCAGGATGGTTCATTAATAAACCTTGGAGTTCATTGTATGTATTGGTTTTCCTCTTTGATAATTGTATAATGCTTGATATAATGTTTTAATGTAAACAATCAGACAAAATCACAAGATACACAAACTGTCAAAATGTGAAATTTCAATTTTTAGCGGAAAGCGCTACCAACATAACTGATAAAAAAACACCAACTCATACTTTTGACAAGTCCTTTTTTAAAAAAAATCTAATTGTAAAATTACCTCAATAGAAAAAATAGTATAAAAAACATGTATCATAAGGCCTGTTGACGCACTCGTCCTTTGTTGTCCTTGGACTCGTACGTTAACAGATTGCCTTATGATACTTGTGTTTTAATGTACTATTTTGGATTAAATTACTCACTAAATTTCTTATATGTTTTTATATTTGTATAACGTACAATCGTCCTGTACTTGGGATCATGTATCTTGCTGGTTTGATTCATTAATAAATAAAATAAAAACAGGTAGGCTATTCATCTTTCATAGGCCCTGGATTCTAGACTATGTATGTAAAAACAACTGACAACTTTGAACATATGCTGTAAAAACGCTCATGGTTATTTATTGACGAATACCATTCATTGTAATACCCATAAAAACAAAATTTTTTGTTATAGAACTTTTAAGATGTTTTAACATTTTATCGCTTTCTTTGAACTTGTAGAATTACCCATTAAAAATTAAAACGGAAGAGCGTAAACACCTCGTATATACCTCGGAATACCGAACCGAGTTCCGTGGGTTCTATTCTTCATTTTTATAGCACGCGGGCTCAAATGCGCCCATTTAGCCAATCGTGGGTTTATGTCTCTCTGTCAGTCGGGCATGAAATAGAATTTCAAATAATAAAAAATTGAAAATTGGGCATTATGTATTATTCTTAAATATTTAAATAATTTTCAGTTGAATTCAATTTTTATTAAAATTAAGGCGTACAAATAAAAACATATATAAGTAAAAATATCTGCCTATGTACAGGCCCGTGGAGAGCCGTTACGGGCCCTGGGGCAAAATCAAACTACCGGGACCTAGCCCCCCCCCCCCCCCAAATAAAGAATTACTATACTTTTCATGTAAAATAATTTCAATATTTTATTCATCAAAGTAACAAAATAAAAACAAAATATTCATTGTCTATGATTATCAAAAATTAAATAAAAATTATGACCAGAAAGAATTATACCTATACTTAAATAAATTGAGTACTAACTAATTTAAAGATAAGCAACATAAATTAAGTACACATGTAAAAAATACAAAAGGTACATAATAAAACAGATACTTATATGAGTATGGTACTGTACAAAATCAACATTAGTTTGGAACTATTTAAAGAAACTTTGCACTTGTAATTTTAAAGAAATACACAATAATAATCGTCTCTCCTAAACTCTGCTGTCACTTGCTTTTTTTACCTAATATTTTTATTTTATATTTTTATTAAAGGATTTTAACAGTACAAAAATTTATGTAAAAGTGATAGCGCCGGGCCCTGGGGTTTCTGCCCCGTCTGCCCCCCCCCCCTCTCGTCAGGCCTGCCTATGTATAATGCTACTTCAGGAAAAAAAATTAATAGAACAATTTTTTTAAATCTATTAACCGGCAAAAACGGTTCGTTATAAACGAAAACAATAGCATTGTTCCTTTATACAGTTCGTACTTTTAAATTAGTTCGTTTTACCCAGAAGATCGCTATAATCGGGTTCGTAATAACAGTACGCCCTTCAATTTTGTTCTTTTATAAAATTTCGATGCGAGCTACTGTTTTCGAGAAAATGACGAAAAACCAAAATAGGTTCTCGCCGAACATCGACTTTTGATACGTTAATAGCACTAATATTGTACTTATGTTTCTGTAAAGGATTCCGTAAAAAAGCTTTTGTTGCAATTTTTTGTTGATAGTATTTTTCCAGTAATAAATCAAATCTTCGCTCATCAAAGGTCAAGAACGACTCAATCTTCCGTAAATAAAAAAAAAAATAATAATTTCGACATAATATTTATTAAAATGAATTGTTAATTAACTAAAAATAAATTAGGTAAAAATGGGTTAAAGAAACGTCATCTAGTACCAACCGTCCAAAACAAAAAATTGCGTATCGAAATGAAGGTCATTACGATACGCAATTCATTAGGGGCTGTCCTTAAATTACGTAACGCAAAATTAGGCAATTGTTGATACCCCCTCCCCCCCTTATAACGCACCCGTAACGCAAACATGAACCCCCCCCCATATATTACGTAACGCAGTACTTGACCCCCCCATTTTTTTACTAGATATAAAAGTATATGGCCTCCTTAATATTCAGTTAAAATTTTAAACAGAAAATATTTAAATTAATGTACATAAAGATGAAAAATAATGTACTACTCTTGCCCTATGGCTTGTCACCCCAATTTCTTTACTGGATATAAAAGTGTATGGCCTCCTTAATCTTCAGTTTAAATTTGAAACAGAAACTATTTAAATTAATGTACATAAAGATGAAAAATAATGTACTACTCTTGGCCTACGGCATGTCACCCCAATTTCTTTACTGGATATAAAAGTACACGGCCTCCTTAATATTCAGTTAAAATTTGAACCAGAAACTATTTAAATTAATGTATATAAAGATGAAAAATAACAGAACAGAAACTATTTAAATTAATGTACATAAAGATGAAAAATAATGTACTACTCTTGGCCTACGGCTTTTCACTCCAATTTTAATACTGGATATAAAAGTATATGGCCTCCTTAATATTCAGTTAAAATTAAAGCATATGCTTTTAACAAACTATTGGAAAGTTTTTCCTTATCAACACTACTTGAATTCATGATTTAATATGAATTACATTGCACGAATGTAAGACCACTGGCCCGAATTTGAACTGTGCCCGACATCTGTTGATTGTTATTGAAAACAAACGAATGCCTGCATATACGAATTAGCACCGCGAAATTTGAATGTTTCAAAAATATTAAAGCAAGTTTAGCAATTTTTTTATATTTTATCGTTACGTAACGCACCCATTAACCCTCCCCCACCCCCTCGTAACACTTCGTAACGCTACTCTTGACCTCCACCCCCCCCCCCCTTGAAGCGTTACGTAATTTAAGGACAGCCCCTTATGAACGCAAAAAATAATTATTTTTTTTGCAGTTTCTAGTTTGTTTGTGGAGGGGGCTCCAAAATTTAAATCGGCTTAGGGCGCCAAAAACTCTCGGGCCTGCCCTGGATTGAACGGCACACTAAATGACGAAAATTCTCTTCATTATCGTCTCAAAATATTGGAAAACATTTAGGTTTAATTATGACAAATTGCTTCAACATCAAATCAAAAACACATCATATGTCAATCACAAACTATATACAATATATATTTATGTTTACTTTCAGTCAGCTGATTTTGACGTGCACGGCTCCATTGTGTAAAAGTAAATATAACCATAGCAACCAACAAAATTTCGTTGTAGCTATCAAAAGTAAATAATATATTATATATCTGCATAAATATCAAATCTTATCTTTCAAGTTGTCAAAAAAAGCGTGAAAGCAGGTGTGGAAAAAAATTGTGTCACTCGACAGTAAAGACATTTTATCCACTCGCGGAAATTAGCATATGTTGTTAACTTTCCACTTGTGGATAAAATAATGTGTTTACTCACTTGTACTATAATAGTATATTCTATAACTAGTATGGAATAGATAATTTCCGCGCGAGCGAAAAGTTTGTAGGCCGAGCCGTAGGCGAGGTCTACGGTTTCGCGAGTGGTGGAAATACTATTCCATACGAGTTTTAGACTATACTTTCTCTAACACTATTTAAAAAATATATTTTGCTCATCACTTGACATTTTTGCAAAAAATAATAAAATATTATTGGTATATTACAAAAAGCAATATTTTGTTATTTAACTTATCATGTAAAAGCTTCAAACCGCGTAAAACAAGGCGTATAATTAGATTTTGTAATAATTTCTTTTATAATTTGACAGCTAAGGCAGTTGAGGTGACAAAATCAAAGAAACAAAGCGCAAAGCAAAGCCGGCTTGATTTTGAAACAATTGCGTTTTCCTATGTATTTTAAATGGGTGAATTGAAAAACTAGTGGTCTGTGACTACTTATTACGGAATATTATTCAGTAACAGTATGACAGAATGTCCTCATTCTGTAACAGTTTTCAGTTACAGAATGTATGAATTCCATAGTAGTGTTAGAGAAATATATATTATCTTTGGTACATGTTAATAAATTAAAACTAATATACTTATAAACGTTCTTGAAGTACTTATAATCGCACTTTAATAATTAAGAACAACTAGCTAATTAAAGAATTGTTAATTTCGAATTATAAAAATGAGTAGCAAAGATGCAGCCACTGTATACTTTTAATTATCTATTCTAACGGTTAACGACTAAATAAATGCAGTACTTATGTTTTATTTACATTGTTTATAAAGAATTAAATAAATAATTACTTTTACCTTCTTCTTCTTGTAGCTTGTGATATGCATAATCGGTTATCGGCATTAAAGAAATTTTACATTTACACTACATAGAAGCATGAAATCACTGATTTTTTTCCCTTGTATACAAGGAAAGTAGATAAATTCTAACCACAAATTGTAAATAAAGACTAGATTTATTGTTCGAGAATATTCATGTACATTTACACAGACAATATATCTAAAATAAATAATTCTAAACGTATATTAAAATATTAGAATCGACTACGCTTAATAAGCACTTTTTAATATTGCTATTACAAAAATGTGAACCTTGAAAATGAACATATGTGCATGTATTGTACATTGACGGCATGATAAAACTACGATAGACAGTTATCAAGTAAAAAATATATACTTCAGATAAGAATTCAACACTAAGAACACATCACTTTTCACTACGATAAATCCAAAACTATTAAAAAATATGTTCTCGCTTTCATACTGCGTTGAATACGTAATGTATTGCAGAAAAACTAAACGATATCTCAGATTTCTATGACTCACTCTTATAAACACAACAGATTAAATTTCACTGCTGTAGAAAACCATAAAATGAAACATTCCTGACCCGGAACTTTTACCATAATTTTCTGTCTTTCGTAACAGTGAGACCAGAGCACCTTTACTTCATTGGTTCTGACGTCATGAATTCGCAATCAATCCAGTGACCAGTGTAAACAAATGAATAATTTATAATAGGTGAATTATATAAGAAACAAAACACGTGCATCGATGAACACGGTGAAATTAATTTTAGTTGTTATTGTGAGAGGAAAATTAATGTGTTTATGGTTTTGATTATTGGTACTCTAGTTTTGATTATTGCTACTCACCATGCATACCATTGAAAGTCACAGAACCTAGAAAAGATAAAATAGTTATTAGAAATAAATAAGCATTTCTAATTATGTTAAAAGCAGAACAAAATGACAATGAAATAAGAAATATGTACATAGTTAGTTTTAAACCAATTCACAAAAAGTAATGATGTGATGTGCTATTTTAAAATCCCAATATTACGCAACCAGTTATACAGTTACGGTGTACACAATGCATAACTACAATTTAGCAGCACTGAAACCACATGATTAGTGTTTAAATAATTTATATTCATAGAAATTTAAGTGTCAAAAAAAAGTTTTTAACATTAAAACCTTTTTTAAACAAAACCCAAAATTTAAAAAATGTTACAAATTACGTATAGGGCATCCAGCCAGTCAATGGGTTTACGTCATCGTTTAGGAATTTTTGAAATTTTCTATATATTTTATTAACGGTATTTTATTGGGTTTTCTATTAATTATTACGTATTTAAAACCATTAATATAAATAATTACGTGGAAAATTGGGAAATGATCGAACACGCAGTCTAATGTAAATAATTTATTTCCTGGCCTACGTTTCGACTGTTACTACAGTCTTCCTCAGGGCTATAAATGGTCAATGATTATAAACGGTAACGTGGGGATCCCCCATATGACCCAATGGAGATAAGAAAATTGAAATTTATTAAATATATTGTATTTATATAATATATCAAGTCAAATAATTTTAAGTTGGAACTCAGAGAAAACTCAAACAACTTTTCTAAAAATTTAAAACGTTCTGATCCCCACGTTACCGTTTATAATCATTGACCATTTCTAGCCCTGAGGAAGACTGTAGTAACAGTCGAAACGTAGGCCAGGAAATAAATTATTTACATTAGACTGCGTGTCCGATCATTTCCCAATTTTCCATTCTGCTACCATTCGATTATCGTACTCCACATAAATAATTACATTTGAAAATATTATTATTGAGTCATATTTTGTTAATTTTTGTTAAATTATGTTTGATTATTTTTTTTTATTATTATGGGCAACTCTGAACATTCATATTACTAAATATTATATGTCTACAATATACTTCTCATCCTGTATTGTGATTAAGTTTTCGTGATTTTGGGATGGATTATTCCATTCTTAAACTAAAATACTACTCCATTTTACGATTATTTCTAAGATTACAATTACCTAAGAACAAAAATCAGTGCAAGAAAAAATAAATATCACCAATTAATTATAAAAATAACTATGACAGTGACACATCTAAAATGTCAAATCTAAATATCAGATATTTCACATTTTTTGTCCAAAATGAAATTTCGTGATAGTTACACAGGATGAGTCATAAGGGCACTAAATATGTTAGTAAGCCACAAATGAAGATATTAGACACACCTATCGAAGAAAGAATGAAGGAAACCATAAGTAAAACAGAGATAAATATAAATATTTATTTTGTGGTTCAGAAATCAATGACGTAAAGCGTAAGTGATCTTAATCGATGTATAATAACTTATTTCTCCCCGTAACAATGATTTGTATGTATGGAGGCAACCCACAGAGCATATTTTAATCCGTTTTACATGCTCATGTAAACTTATTAACACATGACGTCATTGTTTCTAGTGATATTTTATTCATGACGTAAACCCATTGACTGGCTGGATGCCCTATAGGTACGCTACAGAAAATTTTTGTAAATCCTTATGGACCAATTTTTTTATATGAATTCAATGACATTTCTATTTTCATTAATTTTCCTGTTGCGAACAAAACCATACAATTAACTGAAAACAAAATTCCATTCCCAAACCTACACCAATTTTTTTTATCGTGCATAATAAGTAAGGTTTACATTACAAAAATAAGTAATCTATTATTTATATACATAGTATCAAAAAAGTTTAATGTAAATATTTTTTCTCTACTATATTACTTTAAATTCAGCGGCGTCATAAGGGGGGAGCTATCCGCACTCCATCTAAGAAGGGGTGACACCCGATGCTTATAATTTTTTAAATATATTTTATAAGCTTAAATGGGGTCTTACAAAAAAATATATATTGTTTTTTTAATAAATGAAAAATTCACATAATTTTATGCATGTATTCATCAAAAATATTTAATATTATTATACTTTTCATTCATGATTTTCTTTATAAACATTCTGAGTCTGATATCATGACGTCATAATTTTGTAAACATCGCACGGGAGGGACTACACAAGGTCGCAAAATTGTGGTGTAATTTTAAATTATTTCTAATAAACTAGAAATTTATGCGACATGAAATATATTTTTATACGAGTATAAGTAGTTTCAAGTGTACTTGTAGAAAAAAATAAAATTGGAAAATGTGATGTGACCCTATTAGGTACATGCATTAATATACGAGCACCTACAAACCTAAAATTAATTACTAATTTAATTTTTGAACCATCTATGCATTCTAATTATTTCTAATTTACAAAGATGCTTCGTTTCATACAATTTTGATGTAGGTACTTTAATCTTGAACTATTTTTACTTCGAATTATAATGCACTATCTTTCTTTTTTTAATCAAATATATATAATCTATTCGTAATATAAATATTATTTAGGAGGGAGGGGGTTTGGAGTCACCATGAATTACTGCACCGGGTGTCAAGTAGAGCTACTAAATTGACAATTGATTTTTTAAAAATATGTATTGTTCTACCTATACCCAAAATTTGGCTGTAAGAATTATTGTAAACACGGATGTTACAAAATTTTAAAGTTTAGTACATTTGGAAGAACTAAAGGAATAATTTTTTAAAACCTTTGATGCTGTATCTACCACTCATTTCTGGGTATAGTCTATAATTTTTAAATTTGAACAAAGTAAACCTTTCAAAATACCTATATTTTAAAATTAACAAAAAAATATTTGTATTTTAACTTTAATAACGTAATACTTTTTGTTGAATAAAAAAATGGCACTTAAATTATTAGATCTCTTTGAGTTTACACGCTTCAATTCATAGCAAGTGTTTATATTTGTTATTCCTTTTTTAACCAATGGACTATTTCAATTAAAAGAAATATCAATACAATATTAAGTAAAATGGCAGCAGCGCAAATTGTGGAGATAGTTTAAAAAACGTCTTTTTTTGCACACGTCAAAAATTAGGAAATGAGCGCTGGTGAGTTTTCTAAATTATAAATGCAAAAAATGGCGTTTATATTATTTTTATATTCTGCGGCTTTTATGTAGGTACTAAAATATTTTTTTAATAAACTGCTATATTGATATAGGGAAATTTGTATGTGTAATGTTCAAGTTAATAACATTGGATTGACATTTATTAAATTATTTGAAAGTTCATATCAATTCTTATTTGTGAACGTAAGTAAAAAAATGTCATCTAGTACCAACCTTTTAAAACAAAAAATTGCGTATGGATATGAAGGCTCTTTCGATAAGCAATTGGGTTTCGTAATGACTTCATTATGAACGCAAAATATAAAAAAGCTTTTACTGAAGCCAAAATGTCGAAATTTTCACCGACGATACAAGTACAGCGTGATCAAAAATAACTGATTCAGTTGGCAATACGATTCTGGGGATCTTTTTATTCCGCAAGACCCGATAAAAGCGGAAATACTATTTAACATGTCGTATTTAGAATAAATACAAATAGGTTATATCAGAGCAGGGACCTGACAGCTAATAGGATTTCAAATGTTTCAAATACTTTAGATTATATCTCTGTGGCTAATGTAAGAAATAAAAGCTGTGGGTAAGGAAACAACGGCCATTTGAATAAAAAAAAATTGTAAATGTTGTCAAATTTAAAATTTTCAAATGTCACTGTCAACAGTGTCAACGACACCAATACCAATTTCAAGTAATTTTTTTGCCAACTGAATCAGTTATTTCTGATCACTCTGTATTTTAGTGACTGCAATATTTTTGACGTTTCGCTTGACAACCCAGCTGACAGTTGCAGACGCCATTTACTTATATGCACAGATAGAAAGAGATAATTTATAAATCTTGAGTAAATATATAGAAGTGTATGCAGAATTCAAAATTTGTAATTCCAAATTAATATGTCGACATTTGAGTACTTTTTGTGAATTAGTTTATTATAATTTAAATGGTTAGACTATAAAACAAGCTAAATATTACTATATAAGAATGAGTGACTTACAAATGCAGAACTAATGACAAAAGCTAGTTAAACAAACACATTTATTTCTATGGAAGTCATTGTTATAACTAATTTTATTATATACAGTAGCAATATATTAAACAGGGAATCGAACCCACATAAAATTAAAACAAAAACATTAAAAACAAAAACCATTTTCATTATTTATCCACAATGAAAAACGAAATTAGTTTCAACACAACGAATATTAAGTTCAAATATTAACTATTATTTTCCGCTCGTCCGGTTTTTAATTAACTTAAAGTCAATTTAATTTAATGTGAAAATACAAAGAGAACTTACCCGGAGGGTCACCCGAATACAAAATGGAAACTTGAAAAGGAAACAAAGGAAGGATGAAATTAAAATATGCATAAAACCAGTAAATTGTACACTTACACTACTCTTCCAAAACCAAGCACATAACAGCTACACTCACGTGAGAGTTACTAAGCGATGAAAGATTTATTATTTATACAGATACCGTATGTGTTCGTATTATCAATAATACATGGTGTGATCTCATCGAAAAAAAAAAAAAACAGCAGTAAAAATATTGTATGTTTGTATTAAATGAAACAAAACATTTAAAATAATACATACCTATTACTTGTAGAATTTTCTAAATAATAATATGTAAGCAAAATATAATTGCGACATTTATAATTGAAAGTTGTGTAAAAACTGAAATGTGATCTAGCTAGCGATTTAAAAAGTATGTAGCAATCAATAAGTTAAATAAGCAATTGTTTGGAAAAAATTGTAAAATAACACGTAGAACGTGGTTCTTATCATATATGTTTTTTTTTTATTTTTTTTTTCTACGAATGTATGTATATCTTTTATTAGAACAAAAAAATAAATTGCAGTGTGTTTCAAGTTTCAAGATACAGTAGATTGGTGTCAGTTGATTTTTCACCAGATATATGTCAATAAGATTATAACAAGGATTATATAACAAAACCCTACTCTGCCAATGGGGTCATACCAAAAAGAAAAATGTTGATTTTTCTTTCATAAATGAAAAATTTATCTAATATTATGCACATATACATGAAAAATATTTAATATTATTATACTTTTCATTCACGATTTTCTTTATAAAGATTTTGAGTTTGATTTTGTGACGTCATAATTTTATACACAAATACATGATAGTGAGGCACACCCGTACCCCGTACTCGTGCCTTTACTATACATGAATCATATATCTCACTTTTCTAACATAACCTTATACAGGTTGAGTCTGGGAAGACGCCCCCCCCCCTTTAACTTTTTTATTATAAGTAATAGAAAAAAATGGCTCATATAAAAGTTTTATTATTTTACATATACTATTTGATGGCAGATGTAGATATTTTTTATAAAGTCAGGTTTACAAGATACGACTATCAACTTTTATTTTTCAAATGGCAACCTATAATTATTTTAGTAAAATAGAAACCGCCATTTTTTTCTCTTTTCAACGATGTATTATTTTTTATTAATGTATTTGAAAAATTTTGAGAAAAATGAGATAATTTAGAAATATTATAAATAATTTAATTGTTTTACATTGTTACGTTTTGTTTATTTTCACATAGCCACCTATAATATTTGTTTAAAAATGATTTCTAATATTTCTAAATTATCTCATTTTTCTCGAAATTTTTCAAATACACTAATAAAAATAATACATCGTTGAAAAGAGAAAAAAATGGCGGTTTCTATTTTATTAAAATAATTATAGGTTGCCATTCATAAAAAATATCTACATCTGCCATCTAATAGTATATGTAAAATAATAAAACTTTTATGAGCAATTTTTTTCTATTACTTATCTATAATAAAAAAGTTAAAGGGGGGGGAGCGTCTTCCCAGACTCACCCTATATAAACAACATTGTGAAATTAACGTCAATATACTTCCAAGTTTTTTTCAAAAAAATAAGTACATATAACGAAATATGCTCAATAAAAATTATAAATAAATATAATTTATGTTTGATTTAGATAATAAAATGGTTGTACAATATTGTTCTGTGCCGTCCTGCGAGAACAATTCGTTGAGAAGTAAAAATAAAATTTTTGTTCGTATTCATATGGCCCAAGATCTAAGGAAAGATGGTATAAGGCAATAAATACTCCAAAAGTTTCAAGCGTGGTTTCAAGACACAATGACAAACTTCAAATGTAGTTCCATTTTTACTCGGTAGGCGACACTACGGTCGCAAAATTATTACGTCATTTGAAATTTGATATAAACTTTAAAAAATTATTTCTGTAAAACTAGAAACTAATGTAACATAAAATATATATTTTCGTAAGTAGCTTTAAGTGTACCTACTTCAGAAAAAAAAATTGGAAAATGTGGTATCACCCCATTATCCAAAATATTTAATTTAATGTACATAATTAGACTTCTAAGGGTAAGGGTCAGATGACAATCACAGTGGGTATTTTACCATTTTTTTTTTATTCTGCCCTAAAATGTCAGTGCAGTATTATTCACGAAAGATGACTATTCAAGCTATTTAAGAGCAGTCTGGTATAATATTACTTGCAGATAACGTCACAGCATTTCGTACTCTATGCGTACATCGCGAAATATTTATGGATATATTGTAAGTGAAAAAATACATGGAATTTATTTGGAAATTTTGTTTCTTTTTACATAATGCTTTTCTCAAAGTTTTATCTTATTCACCTATGTTTTTGCATAAAACAAAAATATTGACTAGAAACTGCAGAGGACGATATACATAAGTCACAAAGTTTTACTCGTTAATTAATATTAGACAAAATAACATGTTAAGTAACAATTTTGAGTATTTTTAGATTGTTATTTTTTTATAGTACCTAATTTACATCTACAATATTAATTAGTCATTTGTTTTAAATTCCATTATGACTGTTTGACACGGTCATAAATTGTTATCAAATATGTTAAACAAATAATTATGAACGCAGAATTATTCTCGGAATTACTATAACATAACTGAATCGTAAAGGCGTTTGATTTTACACAATTTTCATAGTAATAACAAAAATAATAATACGAGTATTTTGTTGTCATTTTAAATAAAAAGATCGCGCCAGAAATAGTCATGAAAAACAACCCCCCACTCCTGTGACGTCGGTGCACATACTGCACGTCACTCACAAAATAGTTTACGTTATTTATATAAATAAAAGTAGGTGATAGTTTGTCACATGTTAAATTGTATGAGGCTCTTTAAAGAACAATATCTTTTAAAATTTTGTACTTAGAAGTCATACAAAAATTCTTGCAACAGCCCTATTTAAAATTTGGTAACGAATTTGGTAAAAATGTAATACTTGTGTCTAACATACTTTACATTGCACTGTATGGCTACCCCTATACTAAAATATGAAGCAGAAATGCAAATAAACTGTTCCTGTACTAGAACTATTAACATTTTAAAAAATTCAACATTAAGCGTACATACTTTTGATATGAACCTGCATCTAAATCAAAGTCAAATTCTAATAGCTTTCAATAATATATTTTTTTAAGATATTAATACAGTTTTAGTATTATATACATACAGGTACAATTTATTTGAATTTTCGCTTTTATTTAAGTATTAGTAGTATTAATTAGAAAATTATTTCTATCTCCTGTCAATCCTACCCTGATTGACTGATAAGAGAATCTTCCTTTTAAACCGATCATGCTTCATCATTAAATAAAATCACTACAGTCTACTACAGCTGAAAACGGACTGTATAAATAGTTCATTTCATAAAATTAAAAAGAAATTTTCTTTTAGTAGGATTATAACAAAATGTTATCTATCTGTAACATATGTATGTAAAAAAAATCCTAGATTGGATTCCATGAAATCATCTTTTTTGGTAATGAGATTTTTATGTAATCTGTCTAGCCATGAACATAAGTGACAATCCACGTTTGATTCAAATTTCGGTATAGAAAATATTGAAAACAGTATTTTTTGTAGCTCGTTTGGATTTTTACCGCCACGGTAGTCCCGACAGTCGGTCATAGGCCGCAAGTCACGCCAATCGGTTAAGTGTGAAGTGAGAGTATAGCGCGAAATATGAAACATTGTCCTAAGCAAAAACAATAGTTTCAAAGTAGACTCTATTAACAGAACACGGGTCAAAATTTAAAGACTTGTAATTTGATGCTGATATTATTGTTATTATAAAGAAGTTAACTTAGAGATATTAATAACATCAAATTGTAAACATTTTTCTATTACTTCGTAATACAATATATACACATTAATAAGTAACAAAGGTTTTATTTCAAATTGAAATCAACTCTGCACATTCTGAACAACAGAGTATCAAGTTTGCGCGGCTTCAAGCATATCCGAGAGTTTAACGACATACCGAATGAGATTTTGTTTGTTGGCGTTTTTGAGCATTTTCAAAGCAGTTCTTTTCAGCAGTTAAGATTTTTTTTTCAGATTAAGGTACCTAAATAACTCTGTCTATCCACATTAATATATTAATAATATGTCGTGTTCTCAGGGTACTGTAACCTAAAAATGGTTCGCTATCTTTCAAACGGGCTCTTCCGGCCGATTCAAGCGATGTTTCACTTTCACGAACAAGTTCGAGATTGAACGAACATGTAGTTCCATGCACAGTTTTTTAAAACTTAAATAGAATAATTGTTATTGCAATTTAGGATAATATGTTCTGTTTAATTGAAAGGGTAATTTTCAAACTTAACTGAATGATAGCTTAAATAGCCAAGTTTTCACAATTAAATAAGATATTGTGGACGAAATGAACTGCTTAGAAGTATAGTTCTTATTTGCTGCGATAATAAGGTTCACTTTGACGCATATGATGTAATTACTGAACTACCCTACAGATAGTGCGGTTGTAGGTCACTAGTTATATGCTTGCTCTCAGTTTAAAATTCAGGTCCTTAATTCTAAGAAAAAAATCTGATGTGGCCAGCACATAACCTCTCGCCAGATATTTTACCTGATTGTACGCATAAAACGAAAAATATTTTTAAATACAAATATGTATATTCATGTCTCACTGCAAAATAATTCTCACATATATTTGCAAAATCTATGGGATATTTTAATACAAATTATGTACAATACATACATTTTCTTTATATTTAATATCCTGAAATTTTCTTTTTCTACTTTCCTTTTCTTTTTTTTATATTCGTCATTTTTTCGCAAATACCTTTTATATTCTTTTTTACGTATATTCTTTTACGTTGTTGATTTTTTTATTTTCATAATCTTCATAATGATGTATAAATATTTTTGACAGTGGCATACAAATATTTTTGATAGTGACATTTATGTGTCAATTACAAACATTTGAATTTCCTGCCTTGAAGTAGTTTGATCTGAGATTTTTTACATCAAATTATTTTATATGCATTTCTTTATCTCTAAATCTATAGAAGATATAATAATGAATTTATATTTATCGAATAAAGAATTTAACGTTTTAATATAAGTATTTACATGAATTTTCGATAAATAATATTTAGATGATTTTTTTCTTGTAGCTACTACTTCCGGTTGTCCAATTGTTACCAAAACTTAATCAACTCTTCCCATTATTGTTAGATTGAGGTATCCGTAGTTAAAAATGTCTTAAGTCTTATAGTATTTGAGGAATCGTGGATCCAACATCCACCACACATCCACACACACATACGGACATCATCGTAAAAATGTTATAATCGGATTCTAGGGACCTTAAAACGTGCTTATTCACTAAAATCTGGATATGCGATTTTTAGCATGAATACAATACCTCTCTTAGCGAGAGGTAAAAAAATGGAGTAGGAGTGCTGAAAATCGACTTGCCCACATTAAAGATATTGAAATTATTTGATATATTTACGTACGTAAAACAGAATATTGTAAACAATTTCTAAGTTGAGAAACTGTAAATTCCATCCGACATATTACGTCATAGCCTGGTCTGCAATCAAGCGTTTTGAACGGAGTGTAATGTTTTGAAGTATTTAAATTAAATTTGAGTAATATATAACAATAAAGTTAGTGTTTTTATAAATGTTTTATAATATATTTTCGTGTAACACTGTAATTTTTCACTATTTTGATTATGGTGAAAACCGAAACCCCCATTGTCCTATGAATGTTATTTATTTAATATACATCCCCATTACCATTAGCCGAAACTAAAATCAAATATAGTACGTGATTACACATTCATATCAAGATATTTCAATCCTGTTTAATATAATATTCATACACTAATATTAATTTTCATTAATACAATTCCAAATTAGAAATTACCAGTCATAATTTTAAATTATAGAGTAAATACAAAAAATGTAAAAATAAAGTATCTTTCACGCTTTTTTATCGATATATAGGGTGTGACTAATCTATTCACAGGTTTTGGTGCATGAAATTTAATCCTTTTTAGACGCTTACCAGCTGACGTATGAAATATAAACTGTAGGTATACGTATTGTATATTTCAAAGAAGAGATACATATACTCATATTTTAAATATCGAACAATACTTTTCTGCCTAACTATACAGTATATCATATTATAATACAAAAATATTTAACTAGCTAATTTTCAAGATAATATCCGAGATATCATACATTATCTTTATACGTCAAACAATTATTAACTATATTGAATAGATATAGTTACACTGAAATGTACATCACAACAACAGAAAAAAATTGATGTGGCCAGCACATAACCTCTCGCCAGATATTTTACCTGGTTGTACGCATAAAACGAAAAATATTTTTAAATACAAATACATATATTCATGTCTCACTACAAAATAATTATTTTAATATAAATTATGTACAATACATACATTTTCTTTGTATTCAATATCCTGAAATTTTCTTTTTCTACTTTCCTTTTCTTTTTATTCGTCATTTTTTCGCAAATTCCTTTTACATTCTTTTTTACGTATATTCTTTTGCGTTGTTGACTTTTTTTATTTTCATAATCTTCATAATAATGTACAAATATTTTTGACAGAGGCATACAAATATTTTTGACAGTGACATTAATGTGTCAATTACAAACATTTGAATTTCTTGCCTTGTAGTAGTTTGATCTGAGATTTTTTACATCAAATTATTTTATATGCCTTTCTTTATCTCTAAATCTATAGAAGATATAATAATGAATTTATATTTATCGAATAAAGAATTTAACGTTCTTTAATATAAGTATTTACATAAATTTTCGATAAATAATATTTGGATAATTTTTTTCTTGTAACTACTACTTCCGGTTGTCCAATTGTTACCAAAACTGACTGGACTCTTCCCATTATTGTTAGATTGAGGAATCCGTAGTTAAAAATGTCTTAAGTCTTATAGTATTTGAGATATAGTGAATCCAACATCCACACACACACACATCCACACACACACACACACACACACACACACACACACACACACACACACACACACACACACACACACACACACACACACACACACACACACACACACACACACACACACACACACACACACACACACACACACACACACACACACACACACACACACACACACACACACACACACACACACACACACACACACACACACACACACACACACACACACACACACACACACACACACACACACACACACACACACACACACACACACACACACACACACACACACACACACACACACACACACACACACACACACACACACACACACACACACACACACACACACACACACACACACACACACACACACACACACACACACACACACACACACACACACACACACACACACACACACACACACACACACACACACACACACACACACACACACACACACACACACACACACACACACACACACACACACACACACACACACACACACACACACACACACACACACACACACACACACACACACACACACACACACACACACACACACACACACACACACACACACACACACACACACACACACACACACACACACACACACACACACACACACACACACACACACACACACACACACACACACACACACACACACACACACACACACACACACACACACACACACACACACACACACACACACACACACACACACACACACACACACACACACACACACACACACACACACACACACACACACACACACACACACACACACACACACACACACACACACACACACACACACACACACACACACACACACACACACACACACACACACACACACACACACACACACACACACACACACACACACACACACACACACACACACACACACACACACACACACACACACACACACACACACACACACACACACACACACACACACACACACACACACACACACACACACACACACACACACACACACACACACACACACACACACACACACACACACACACACACACACACACACACACACACACACACACACACACACACACACACACACACACACACACACACACACACACACACACACACACACACACACACACACACACACACACACACATACGGACATCATCGTAAAAATGTTATTCATTAAAATCTGGATATGCGATTTTTAGCATGAATACAATACCTCTCTTAGCGAGAGGTAAAAAATTGACACGTATTTAAAATAAAAGATAGAGATAATTGCATTTTGCTAAGGTACAATAGTTTTATACCTCATTTTTCTATACGTTGGTTTACTTTTGAATTTTTCGAATAATTTAATTTTAAATAATCATGAACATAGCCGGTTCATACTCATAGATATTTTTTTATTTGTTGTGAATAAAATGTTGTGTAGGAAATTCAAATGCTATATAAAGTCAACAATGCTATCACAAAATTAAAACTGCTATACCGGGTGTTTTCTTTTTCAAGGTGCATATAAGAGATTAACATGTGAAATCAGATTTTTGCAGACTGTTGCCCTCCGTTTCAAAGAAAGATGGCTGTGGTCAGTGTGGTCTAAATAGAAAGATAGGTAAAAGATTTCTTCATCAAATGACAAATGTGTTCATAGCAATAGCCACGGCATTTTTGAACAAAAAGATAAACAAATATTTAACATTTTTTGTCAAAATTTGTTAGCTATTATTTTTTGAGTTTTCTTTTTAATGTTTTATAACAGATTAGAAAATGCTCGACGAAAAATAAATTAATAAAATTATAACATAGAAAATGCTCGACGAAAAATAAATTAATAAAATTATAACATAAATTTTTATTAAACGGTATAGGTTATAACAAATTTTGACACATAAAACATCAAACATTTTTTTATCATTTTGTTTAAATGCCATGGCTATTGCTATACTGTATTTCAGATAAGAATAGACTTGGTGGAGCTGCGTCGCTAACCTGTTTTACACACATAAATCTTCTGAATTAGTTTTGTTTCGTGTGACATATTTGAGACCTCGACCTATGGATTATATTTAAAATCAGTCAATTTACATGTGTAATATTAGAAAAAAAAAATAAGAAAAATTGTAGAATTTCCAGGATTGTTCTTTATATCCCGAAAAAAATAGTTTTCTTAATTTCTTGTACATGTAAATTGACTAATTTGAAATATAATCTATAGAATTAGTATCCCCGGATAAGCATACATAATTTCAACTTAATATCTTGCACTGGGGAGATACTATTCACAATTAAATGATTATCCATGTTAATCCCCCATGTGTCGGTTGGCCTAAGACACCCAGTATATAGCATTCCTATAAATAATTTGTATTTTTAATATAGAATTTAATTCTTTGCAACAAATACGCCAAAATCACATAAAAAAATCTTGGCAGGAATTCAAATAAGTGAAGACATCAAAAGACTGTTTTAGTACAATGAAACAAGGTCAAGACTGTTGATTTTCAAAAAATAAAAATAAAAAGTTTCTAATTTTTGCTGATCAGAACTATTTACAGTAAATATTTTATTGCAAGTATTTTAAAAAATTAGTAAGTTTGTGTTCAAACGCATAAGTTCAATGAAAGTATGAACTGTTCATAAAAAATAAAATATGTAGCTACGTAGTGTGAATAAAAGTACGTAAGTAAGTAAAAATTTTACTTGTTTGTTCATGCATAATGCAATTTTTATTGCATACTTTAAATTTCTCATAGGGATCAGTGAAAAGAAAATCATAAAACAGTAATATCAAAATGACATACATCATTAAATAATGTTGCAACAATCAACTTTGAGTTGCCTTTATTAATAAGAAATAAGAGAATAAATATTTTAAATTGAACACCGAAAACAAGGTCAAAAATAGTAGTGTATTTCTTTCTAGTTGACGTAGCAACAAAATAGTTATTTTTCTACAATCGCGCGAGAATAATAATTTAGTCCAATCAATGGAGACCAAAAAAGGCCTTTGCCTTACAAAAGATAGGGTAGAAACGATTTTAATATATGTTGTTTAAATCGGGACGGAGATCAGAAAGTTCAAGTTCTTGATCTTGTAGGGCTTGTAAAATATAACTTATAAATACAAGCAATAGTTGCACTATCGTGATCATATATTTTTTGTATTATTTAAAAAATAAATAGTTTAAAGTAAAATATAAGTTGTAACGATATATTTACTCCATTTATAATTCGTTTTTTAATTATTTTTTGAATGTTCATTATATAATATTTGAATAGTTTTACATTAGTTGTGCGCACGATTCTTTTATTTTGCGCATGGCCTGTCGTAATGTTACGAAATGAACCACTTTGCGCACGCGAAACAGGCACGAAAAAGATCAATTTTTGGGCAAGTTGGACAATAAATATCGTGTATATCAGTCCCTAAACACATATGTTTATATTTTGATTTTTAAAAATGTGTTTCATAGACAATCATATGAATATTTGGAAACGACAATAAATGCAATTAGAGATTTTCCAGAGTTATGGTATATGAAACGTGTAGAAAAACGTTGCCAATATTAAGTATGTAATTAATCTAAAATATATGTAACAATGCGCATGTGTAATAACAACAGGTTATTTTGAAAAGTTGCTTTAAATCAGTTGCAGATACCTACGTACATGTGATACCCCTTCATGCGCGCAAAGTGATTAGCGTTAGCGCTCAGCTAAGTTGCAGCATGCAGCCTTCGCTTACTTTGAGCACTTTTTAGTTTTTACACAATATATTATTTTGTAATAAATGCGGAAAATCGTCCAAAAATATAAAAAATTACGAAATGTATTCTAAAGTTTACACATCAATATCGACCACTTGGGAAGCTATGGAAGGTATTTTTCAGCGACCATGACTATTTTTTTCATAATAACAACAAAACATTTTGAGTTTGAAAGCACGCATTTCCCACATAATTCTAGAAAAACATGTTTTTCTTATAAATTAAAGAAGCTTGTTTAACTGTACGAGAAGTGTATTGAAAAGGAGTTTCATTACACTCAACTTAAAGTGTAACTGAATTACAATACATCGTACAATAGGGGATTCCGATTAAGCCAATTTTAAGCGCCCCGTCGCGGTATTTTTATGAACTATGTGGACATACAAGTAACTGTCATTGTGCTGTCAAGTTGATAGCTTTGCGAAATTTATGTTTTATATTAAAAACATGGGTATTAGGTACTCGTATGGCCTCTGTAAGAGTGATTACAGGAATAAATATAAAAAATATATGAGAGGAGTTTTTTATGCCAATTTCCAAGCTCTCATCTCTCATGGTTTATGCGTAACTAGATCAAACTTAATGCTTTCGTGGAAGTAGTGGTATATGTGTCCGCAGTTAAATAGATTTGATATGTTATGAGATAGAAAATAGCCCCACTTTATATTTACATCAACTTCCACACACGTATTAGGGGAGAGTGGGGCAAGAGTGAACGGTTTTTTGATAATATGTAATAAATTTCATATATGAAATATTTCAGCAGTTTTATTGAACTCTAAATATAGTTCATACATTTGCTTACATATAAAAAAAATAAAATAATTCTTTTCTATTATAGTAAATAAACTGAATGTTTTTTATTTAAAAAAATAAGTGTTCAATCTTGCCACGCATGGCGAGGCAAAAGTGAACGACTAAAAAATGTTGCCTAAGCACGACAAAAATCACATATATATATTTGTCGGCATTTAGTTTAACGTTAATGTATCCTTCGTATACCCACTGATGACATTTTCCGCAAATAATTCGGTCTTCAACAGATGTACTGTATTTTTCTTTACAACAAATACAAACACAGTCGTCTTCATTAACAGTTGTCGTGTTATTACTATTGTTTTACTTGACTATTTCTGTAATCCAGAAGTAGATACCTGCGATAGATTCCTTTTAATCTTTTTTGCTTCCTTTAATCGTTTTCCTTTTAAAATTTGCTTCAATTCTTGTTTATATGGAGAAATTGTTATAATTTCAGGGCAAGAGTAAACACTATGTTTACTCTTACCCCGTTTAATATTATCACAAAAATTGTTTTTATCCCGTGTTCTACGCCACTGTTTAAACTTTCTGTCGGCAAACTTTGTAGAGGATGGTACACACTTTAATGCAATATTCACTATTTTATTGGTTCTTTTTTATTTCACGTGCAATATAATAATACTTTGACTTTAATCTTGTATCAAAATGATGCAATATACAAACTTACCTGTAATTTTGTTTTCATAAACTTGACAATGTTCTTCTATTTCACGTATAAATGACAGTATAGTACCATGTTTTACCGCTAGGGTTGGTAAGCCGAACTGTATAAATTAGCGGGATATTTTAATTGTTAACTCTTGCCTCGCGTACACTCTTGCCCCACTCTCCCCTACATGAAATTACCGCAGATACCCATTTACCACCATCAATGCAGGGTAATATATTATCACTGCGTCCCGCATTCATATAATTTTGATTTCTGAAAACGTTGAAACATTTTGAGTTAGTATAAATCAGTAAATACCCAGTAACTAACCGAAACTAAAACCTTAAAATAAGATCGCTCTTTTTCCGCCTTTTTTCAGACCGCCACACTAACCATCTTTTTTAGGTCATTCACAGAATGATTTTCAATATTTTTCTTTTTTAATTTTGCCCCCGGCACTAACTCTGTACTAAAAAAATTCATTTTCATCACTAATCGAAAACATGTTAACAATATATGTCTATTTGTCCACATAGTTCAAGATTTCACCGCAAATGGCGCACTTTGTGACGTCACGATCGGAATCCCCTATTTCATTTAAATTCTCGTTGAAAATATGTATTGAGATCTACAGCATAATGGAACAAAAGACAAACCCTTTTCCTGTAATACATGACAAAAGCAAATCTATCCAACATAAAACAAAAGTACAACTGCCCACCGCACCCAAATAAATAATGTGGTATTTACAATGTTTTGTTCAAAGACAAATTTGCAAAACACTAAATCTAAACGGCACAAAATTTAAGCAACACGAAACATTTTAAACTGAACCGCTAAATTATTACGTGATTCCAGTACCGTAATTAGTGTATTTGTGGGCCTGTGACTCCCTTTGGCTTGCTGAAAGGTAAATAGTCTTTCAATTTTTGGAATGGTAATAATAATTTTGGAGGAGTTAAATCTACGAATAACATACGGTACCTATATTTCGTTTTGTGCATATATACAAATAAAATTACCAACGTTTTCGTAATATAATATTGCAAAAGCGTAATTTTGGTTATAAAACATATTTTAATTTCAAATGGTTTCCAAAAATAATTTTTATCACATTAGACAATCTTAAATAAAAATCACGTTTATTAATGATGTTATCTTCATATCTTTTAATTATTGCAGAACAGCTTATGGTTCATAATAATGTGTGTAAATCATTTTGAAATATTAAACAATGTATATTTGCACAATATCTATCATGGAAGATAAATCTTTTGTATCTGTATTGCTATTTGAAGTTCTTACCTTCAATAAAAAAAATGATTAACATAAAGATCATGCTAATAATTATCAATGCGTAATAATTTTGACAGGAACATTTAGTGCAAAAAATTAATTTTTATTTTCTTACACATCCCTGAGAAGAAAAGGGTATAGATCTTTTTAAAATTAGCATATCCTCTAAAAATAAAGGGCAAGAGCTTACACTGTGCGTTCCCATCCTCCTGATTGGTCGGCCGGTCGTCCGCTGATGTGCTTATGTCAATCATATCTTCATCAGAGGTGACAGATGACGAACGAATTCCGCCACCAGACGGATTCTGCCACAGGGAAGAAAATTATTAATTTCTGGATGCACAAGTGACGGCTAGTCAGTCAGCTGAACTAGCCAACAACAGATACTACAGGAATGCTGTGCGCTTGCTCTGTTTAAAAATCGATAATGGTTATCAGGTCACTATATTTCCCGCAATACATTTTCAAAATTGTGAAATTACGCGGAAAACAAAAATAAATATGAAAAAGCCGGGTTTTAAACAGTTTTCGGGGAATTTCTCAAAAACAAAAAAAGTGTATAGCATTTTGTTTTTATTCAAAAAATTTTGATTAATAATAAAACAATTGTGTTAAATAAATCCATAAATAATTTATTGCTAACAATAAAATTATGTTTTATTGCAAACTTCAACATTAAAATAATTATATTTAAGTTTCGTAATAAATCAACCACATTGCGAAATTAAAAGTATTTTTTCCAGACCGCACAGCAAATAATTATAATGTATGTAAATCTGGAGGGCGTTCAATTCTTACATACCTTTTTAGTAACTGTTTGATACGATGGCGAGTTTAAAGGGATAGAAGGACTTCCTTTCAGCGGAAATTTTTCCATGTTTCTGACAAAAATCTGCAATGAAAGTAAATAGAAAGTAGAGTAACTGTTCTTTGATTTAGAAAATCCGGAGTAATTAAAAGAAGAATGTTTTATTAATAGATGTATACGTATATAAGGAACTGTCACGCATAAAAAATACTTACAAATTAAATAAAACATGCATAGTAGTATATTAATAATTTAATTGTCACTAAAATAAAGTATTTACACGCATTACTTTCACAAAATAGTTACACTAACACACACACATACGTTTCACATTAATCTGATAACAACATACACTATTCTACATGAATATAACCAAATTTATGCGTCATGTGATGAAACGTCATGAGAAGAGACAAAAACACTAAATTTGTAATTGGTATTCCTGGATTCCAACAGCACGTCTGCCTTACCAACACAAGTAAGTATTTACGGCGACAATAGATGGCGCAGTGTATATTATATCGTGCACCAAACTTTTTAAACTATGTAAACAAACACAGAATAATATAATAATTTAATTATTATTATTATGGGATCTCGTGGCCGCGTGCCTGAGTGTCAGGTCGCGAATCTGGGAATCCGGGTTCGATCCCGACCGACGCTAAATATTTTCGAATTTTAAAATGGCACAAAATTGACCCCTGTGGTGCACTCTCCACGCCAACAGTGAATGCCCGTGAGGTGACGCCTGGTAAGCGCCCGCACGGTGCAAAAATTTCATCATTACCGCATCTGTGTACAAAGCAGATTGGCACACCCAGCAATGGGTAATAAGGCGTGATGATATATTTTATTTTATTTATTTATTTAATTATTATTTAAGTTATGTTTCGTGACATATACAGGATGCTGACTCCAACACCCGAATATAGGGATTTAACATGTAATATCATATTTTCGTAATTTCCTGCTCCCCTAATTATTTTAGGTAAAAAAAGCTTCAAATAAAAGTTGTAGAGCATAAAATTCTGCATCTGAATAAATAAACAAAATTAGGTATGAAAATGACGTAAATCACCCCAAAAATAGCGATAGCCATGGAATTAAAACAAAAATTAAAAAATGTTAACGGTTTAGCTGTCAAGTTACGCTGTGTAAGTTTATTTTTATTATTACTTATAATTACTGTGCAAGTGAACAATAGTACATAAATTCATTTTTTGTGCAACCGGACGCGAAATAAGCATTTCGCAGCCGCAATACAGGCCGCGAAATTCATTTCACTTGAGAATTGCATGGTTTTGTTTATCAAATGTCAATCCCATACCTTGAAAGCTAACTTTCTATTTAGAATGAAACTGTTTAAAATTAATAAAATTTGTAATTACATATTTTTTACGGTTGCACAAAAAATATTGTGTACACCTTGTCCGCGAAATCCTTTAGCGCCCTCGAGATTGTCTTGCCTCGGCCGCAAGCGGCCTGGGCGACAATTTTTCTCTCGGTACGCTAACTAGTGATTTCGCGGCCTTGATATGCAAATAACTAACTATTAAATTTAAAACAAAAAAATAATAGTGCTATATTTTTTGTATTTTTTTTACAAATAATAATGTAATTTTTTGACAATGGTAGTTATTGTTGCAGCATGAAAATGTCGCTATAGCCTGGACCATGCATATTTTGCGATCAAATACGGGATTATTTTCATTTTTAATTAATAATATTGGAGTAGCTATTACTTTTTATTAAAATCTGAAGAAAATTTAATTCATAAATCAATTTTTATTATAATTTGTAATTTAATTATTGTAATCAACTCATTGTTGTAATCAGTTATTATTACAAGGAAATACGAATGATATGGATTGTTGACCATCCCTGAATCCATTTTGACTAATTTCGTCGTGACATCTATACGTACGTACGTATCTCGCATAACTCAAAAACGGTAAGCCGTAGAAAGTTGAAATTTTGTATTAGGACATCTATAACATCTAGTTGTGCACCTCCCTTTTTGGTCATTACATAATTTCAAGAAATGGTACTTTATTTGACGTCTATAATAGATTTTAATGAAAAACTATTTTAAAATATAATCCAAAACTTTTCAAATTTGTTATATAAGACTTTTATGTCAATTGGAATAACATAGTAGATTTTGGTTGAAAAAGGCTAATCGGACGTGATATATTACCTGAAGTTGTTAACAGTTTATCTTGAATAAAATGGTTTCATTTTGATTTTAGAAATAAATGCTTCAAATAAGAGTTTTGGAGAATTAAATTCTGCGTCTAGCACTTCAAGTATTATTAAATTAGCCCTTTGTATAAGCGAGATATGTAAATTTAAAACTTATATACTTTTTGGGGTCTCATGGCCGCGTGCCTGAGTGTTAGGTCGGGAATCTGGAGAACCGGGTTCGATTTCGACAGACGTCAAATATTTCAAATTTTAAATGGCACAAAATTGACCCCTGTGGTGCACTCTCCACGCCAGCAATGAGTTTCCGTGAGGTGACGCCTGTTAAACGCCCGCACGGTGCAAATATGTCATCATCATTACCGAAATCTGGGTACAAAGCAGATTGGCACACCCAGCAATGGGTAATAAGCCGTGATGATATATTTATTTATTTATTTATGTACATTTTGGTTTTTGTAATGAAGCTTGCTATGGATTAGGACAAAAAATGACATGAGCATAAGGAACAATTTTGACCTCTCTGATTGGCTAAAATTGGAGACAAGAGACAAGTTTACCCAATGTGATTTCGGCTACTTCAAGTTTGCGCTGTTGCCAGCTCCATCTGCTGAATGGCTTAAATGGAACAGTGTATAGATTTTAATGTCCAATACGTGCCATTTTATAATTGGGTCTATACTTCATATTAGTCTTGCGTACAAGGAAGTCGTGTGGTGTCCACATCAGATGTTTACCGAAAATAATTGGGGGAGCAGGAAATTACGAAAATATGATCTTACATGTTAAATCCCTATGTTCAGGTGTTCGAGTTACCACCCTGTAGATTTATGAAAAAATGAAAGTAGAGGATTTGTAAAATTGTAATGCTTGCAGAGTAAAACTGTGCTACAGATTTAGATTTATCTCATTAAAATGCAATTTTTAATCGTGGATAGCCCGAGGCTATTACAATGGCGTTCAGTTACACCTTACGTATAAAGCAAGTGATTTATTAGTGTGATATATCATTAAAATGGCAGAAGAAATCTACAACAAAACAGAAAATAAAATTGTTGAATGTTATCTCTTTAAAGGTAGGCAGTGTTGAAGAAACCAGAAACCATTTTAGTCACTCCGTATCAAATACGTCAAAAATCTCTTAATTAATTTTACCTTATTAATGATTAAATAATTAAATACTATAATGTATGTAGTTGTTTGATCTGTAAATTAAGATGCGGCTAATAGTTAATACATTACCTCCCATCAATTCTATTTACATATATCATAAATTAGAATTCATGAACATCTATATTGGAAATAAATTGCAGCAGACACACAGACACTGACACTGATTTCTGTCATTTAGTAATGTTTGAATAATTTGTGTATATATTGCAAAATGTATTTTGATTTTTTTTATCCTCAATACATAACTAATAAGCAAATTTAATGTAACTTCTCAATTATACATTACTTAGGAATAAGAATATACTTAAGGTGCATTCACAAATGAAAATTAGGCTTATGGTTTTTGTTTAGGTTGAAGTAAGTCATTCATAAATGTAAGTTTAAGTTAACTCTAATTTAGTTTTGATATGTACAGACATCTATGTAAATGCTCAAAAACAAGACTAAAATATCAGTAGAGAACAGTTATACCTTGTTCGAAGATATTTCGTTATGGCTTTAACTTACTAAGCCTGTGGTGAACCGCACACAGCAAGAGATTGTACCTGTTGGCGCTCAGGGTAGGATTGCAAAATATTTAAATTCGGAAATCTCTAATCTCTGTGCGCATTACGTATTTCAGATTTACTTGAAATAATAATGAATTCGCAAAATTAAATTGTCTTTGACTATTATTAGAAATATAAGATGAGAAGAATCGTCCTTGACCGGTATTAATACATATCAGGGAAAATAAGATACCAAAGTCATATCGTGCTGAAAATCGCCCGATAATATATTTGAACGAAACTTGGTTTGACAGCCACGACACAGTACCAAACAGTTGGACAGACGGTACAAATGATTGTGCAACCGATGTTCCACCAGCAGGAGGCAAGAGAATTAAAATACTTCATGCCGGATGTGACCAATGATTCGACTGTAGAAATTATTAATATAGGGAAAAATAACGGAGCTATAAATATTCAAGACTAAAGTGAAGATAGTGAAATGGATTGCGATAGTGACAATGATATTGTCGAATAATTACATATGTATACCAGTGTAATATTATGTACTTATTGTTATTGTATAGCACTATTTTTTAATTGCATTATTTAATTAAATGACGAATTGTTATACAATGATACTTTTATGTAACATTTTTTTTTTTTTGCTGCATTATCATTAATAATATTTGTACAAAATTCTCTGTTTCATTATTAAAAATAAAATTAAATTGGGAAATATTGAATACATACCTGTCCTTTCACCCCTATAAATCAAGCTTAAATCCCTAACAATAGACCCGCTGAGAGGGCCATAACGAAATATCTTCGAACAAGCCATACCCGTGCTCCGTGAAACTAACATTAGCTTCTGTTTAAAGTTTGTAGACAATGTTAAATTATTAAAACATATTGGTTGGACTTGCATTGTCTTTATTGTCTTTTTTTTTTTTTTTTTTGATTTGCAGCAGTCGAAACGTTGTAATATTTTAAAAAATAAAGACAATGCAAGTCCAACCAATATGTTTTAATAACATTAGCTTGACATTGGTTATATTTGAGCAATTAAGTTTTGACAATCTCCCTGCTCTTCTCGCATTTGTATAAAAAGCCAAATCCACCAAGTGAATACTAAATAGTGATTCCAAATCATTGGGTGTGCGCACTCACTAGTCTTCATAGTAATTAAGCAACCGATTAAACTGTCGGCCGGTAGTCTACGGGGATTCTAACAAAAAAAAAACTTATTGCAAAAAATGGGTAGTTATTATAATTTTCGTGGTTTTGAGCTTCTTTCAATAAATATTTTTCTCTCTTAACAGAATAAAAATTAAAACCTTTACCGGTTTCAGGATATTAAGCCTATGTTTACATGCACAATAGTAGGCTGGTAACTAGGTCATATTAACATATGTCAAAATAATTATACTGTTTATCATAACATTCTGAAAGTAGCATTAATGAGAAAATTTCAAAGAAATATGTTTATTGATAACGTCTTCATTTTTTGAAACCGATAAACTATTGAACAAACCACGGATCTTATGAATCATATCAAGCATTAGATGTCTTAAAATCCTCGCTCTGCGAGCTTAGATTTCAAACCGACATCTGCGGCACTTATGACATTCATAAAAATTCTAGGTATGCTAATAGCTATTACAATTCATTTCAAAGTTTACAGTTATTAGTATTTCTGATTTTATTTTGCTTAATGAATTATTGAAAATATAGGAGTATCTTGTTTATAGAAGATCTATAAATAGAATTATTTTTTATAATCTAATAAAAATAAAAGGATATATTTTATTAAATTATAAACCTTTTTTCTATCAAAAAATTACAAAATGTAAAAGACTTTTACATCCAGGATATAAAAGTCTTTTACGTTCTGTAGACAAAAATCTATCATTTCGCATGTTAATAGTTTTCGTGTAAATATCAACTTTTGAAGACAGTTTTCGAAAAAAATTTATTTGGCAGGTATAACTGTAGAACTATTTTTTAAGTACTTATTATTCCACTTAAAAAAATCAACGATGATATCGCATCGCTTCCGGTTAAACAGCAAATAAGTAAAACTTAAGTCTTTTTCACAGCAAAAAATGGCATTTAAGTTTGCCCTCAACTTTTTAATCTAAACTAGGTAGCTACCTATATGTTTAATTATTATAATCTCAATACTTGTCATTGTTGTAATCATTTAGTAAATAGTAATGTAAATGTTGGATTACTTTTTATTATGAACTATGCTTTATTATTGTAATCAATACTGTCTCTGTTGTATTTAATTATAAAGAGAAAATAGTTTAAATACTATTTTAATAGACCTTTTCAACGGCTATCTTCTATCGCTGCAAATAGTAAGTAAAATGGTGCCAGTGGCGCTAACAACTGCCAGTTGGGTTGTCAAACAAAACGTCAAAAATATTGCAGTCACAATAATAGCTTTATACTGGGTGAAAATTTACATCGTTAGACATTTTAGCTTCAATAAAAGCTTTTGTAACTTCTTTCGATAAGTTATTTAAAGTTGTCCGAGACTTTTCTCTCATTTTATGTCTATTTTTTTTTAGAAACAAACGCCATGGACGTCAGTTGTTCTTACTATACGCAGATCTCCATTGTGCATATCTTCTATAATAATATCTTTAAATTGAAAAGGTCTATTATAATAATGGCACTAGGTGAGTATGAAAACTTTAATATTATATTAAAGAAAGTCTTAAAGTCATATTAATTAAAGCGAATAATTTTACTTACCTGATTTTTATGTACTATCGAAGTTTTACATAAATTAACATTTAACACTACTCCTATACCTATTCATGTAAGTAAATCAAACAAATATAAATTTTGAAATGAAATAATAACTATCTGGCTTACTTTATTACCATTAGCTCTAAAGATTTTTGATCACAGTTTGTAATGGATACATATTTTTATTCATGCAACATTTATTGTATATTGCCATATTAATGGTAACGTATGTCGGTTCTCTCTACTTATGACGGAGTGACGCGAACGTCAGAACTTTCGCGCCAAAACTTTAAGAATTATTTTAGGCGTTATTAAGCGTAATTTCAAGAAAACAAAAAAAACGAAATTTCTATTTTTAAATTCTTCGTAACACATAAAAAATTCAAAAAATTTGGACGGGGCCCATTGTATTATTTCTAGAAAAAACTACAAAAAGCTTAATTTTATGTGCCACTTTCGGTTGACCAATTATAACAAAATTTGATCAGATACGGTAGGTAGAATACGACAAATTGTAATTGTAATATCAGGGTCGGGCCGATGCCTTGTGGCGCCTGAGGCAAGTTTCAAAACGGCCTTTTAATTTTTTTAAAACTTATATTGTTATTGATTAACAATAAAAGCAAGATGAAAATTGTATTGAGCAAAAAAATATATAAACCTCATCTACTTATTATTTTCATGTGATCCATCCCAATATTTTGAAATACCATATTCAAATTAATATGGCAACGGGTGTAAGAAAAAAATTATGGCTTAATTAACATGAAATTTTTATGTATTTCAAAATATATTTAATATTTAATTATAAAAAGTCATTGAACATCAAGAATGCAAAAAAGGAACAACATTTAAAACAGTACTGTAAAAAAACTTTTATTAAATAATTATTCGAGCTGTTTTTACCACAAATAGCTTGATAGCATCTTTTCATCTTTATAGTTTTGTTATCTATTACTTCTATGGAAATTATGCCTAGATCATTTAGTCGTTGTTGTTTCTTTTTCGAAAATAAATCTTTATAATTTTCACTTTCGAAAAACTATGTTCATCTTTTTGCTGCTGCTAGTTACCGGGAATATTAAAAGTATTCTTAAAGCTATAACAACATTTGGTAATATAATCGTACCTACATTTAAAATCATATTTACAAATAAAATTTAATTTTTCTTGTACATTTTTTAATACCTTTGATAAAATATTAGACAAATATTTATTAGTTCCTGATTGAGATCAATTGCAGATATATTGGTTTCATCGTCATCGTTTAATATTAACTGTAAATTGCTTAAAATTGAAATCATCCAAATAATTAATAGGTACACCGTTTAAAATTGAAAAATTATTTTTCAATTTTTTTCTCTTGTATTTCGCTTCATATGTTATCGCTACAAAAAGGCAAACGATGTTAGAATGCTCGGTGGCAAACGAAGAATCGGTTGTAATTATATTTAATATAATTTTATAAATGGTATAACTGCATTAAATTATTAAGAAATTTTTCAGTTATTTATTAAAATTTTATATTTTTAGTATGTCATTTTGGCGCCTATTTCAATCCGGCACCTGAGGCGGTCGCCTCGCCGCCTTACCTATCGGGCCGGCCCTGTGTAATATTGTAGTTATTTCAGTAGAAAAAATTATTTTACTAAAATCATATTATGCGATTTTTATTATGATTCCTATACCTCCTTTTCTTAGGGAGTGAGAGTTAAAATCCTTGAGAATGGGGCCCTTAGAACGTAGGGACTCATAGCGGGCGCTTGCTGGTAAACCCAGCCCTGGTGGTGGTAGAACACTTCTCAGTTCCCGCGGCAAACATCATTATCTATGCAGATGGGCCCTCGGGATTAGAAGTCGAGACTCTTTGTCTATGCTTGGCGCTCGCCCACCACGTCACTTAGCCCACGGCGGAGATCAATAGGTCACAACCTCGCCTTCGCCTTGCTTTCTGCTTTAGAATTCTTCTATGCAGAACCGGCAACGGCTATGCCCGAGGCGCGGCCATGTGGGAGCAGCCTGCCGGCGAGGCGCATACAGCCAGCGAGCGCTATTGTTAACAGACTTTTACACTATCACTATAGCATGCACATATTGTACTCTACTCCTCCACTTGTACACCCACAGATGTATGGAATATTCATTCATTGAGTCAGCGGTTCGCTTAAGAAAAAAATCCTGACAAAATTTGTTCCTATATGCACTTTCTAAAATAAATATCATCGCACCTTATTATCTTTTGCTGGATGTGCTCTTCTCCTCCTGTATTTTTTAATCGCAGTTTTCGGTAATGACTTTCAGCCCAATTCTCTAAGCAAAATTGTTAAAATTAACAACTGGTTTGGGTGGTTAATTTCAAGGCAATTGTTAAGAAAGGAATTCTTAGTCACTAAAACTTAAAATTGTTAGGATTTAACAACTAGTTGATAAATTGAATGTTAATCTAACAACTGGATTTTTTGCAGTTGTTAAACAATTTTTAAGGATTTGCTTTGGGTTTTCTCGATATCTTTTTGCTTGGACATCAAATTTTGAATGAATTCGACGAAGAAGAACTTAGGTAAGTAATATTAATTTTTTTAATTTACTATTTCTAGTACTTTGATTATGTATGTCAATTAATTTAGGCATAACCTAAGAATAATGCACAGAAATATAAGAGATGTGAGCGATCCGTTTACTATTCCTGAAAACCGATTTCACAAAGTCTTTCGACTAGCCGACTCAGGTGGTGTAGCGGCAGCGTTGTCGCTTCAAGCTCCTGGATTCGAATCCCGGATAAGGCATGGTTGTTGTGTGTATCTTTCATCATCTCATCTTCATCATCGGCGCATAAAAAAAGTGTAATGATATAAATTGTTGAAGAAAAAACTGTCTCATCCCCACATAATTTTACCGCTTATAATACAATAATGTATCAAAAAGCGTATAAATAAATAATAATAATAAATAAATAATAATAAATAAATAAGCCTTTCGACTAGGTAGGGAATTAGCTTTTCATTTATATGCAGAGATGAACGACGTTATGCCTGGGTCAATAAGAGCTACGTCTTTATAAGCAGTAAGGATTAGAATAAGGCGAATGTTTTAGCGAGTCCTGCATATTAATAAATTTACATTCTATTCAGCTGTGAGGAAGAAATTTTTAATTATTATTCAAATCTCAACACTAACAAAGGTTGTGGCCCAGATCAAATCCCAAGTTACTTCTTTAAAACATTTGCCGCTTATCTAACGTCGCCTTTGCAAATTCTGTTTAACTAATCTTCAAGTCCGGTGTTCTTCCCGATTGTTAAAGATTACCTATTCACAAATCAGGGGAATCACCCCTGATAAGCATTTCAAGTCAAGAAATAAACGTTTGGAGATATTTTGTTTCTCGTCCATAATTTAAGTGAATTGGAATGTTCAGCCAGAACACATTTCGCCGTGTTTCAATTGAAGGGTTTATTGCAAGAAGTCCCTAAGCGCCAAATTTTGAGAATTGAGATAAGGTGCTCCATCTACTATTCGAAGTATGTACTTTCGAATAGTATCTTCAAATTTGTTGTAGCAGGTCCCTAAGTAATACAATTTCTATGTACCTCCTCACCAAAGTGTTTGTGGTTTTATGCAGTAAATCCCTATGTTTATAAGAAGTCCCTTTGTTTTGAACAAATCCCTATGTGTAATGTGCATCTGGAATGTTCCGTGAGATTTCTATGTTTTATCCTGTACCAGGACCCTGATAGAAAAAAAGCGTCTTAAGGCAATAAAAGTAAACAATCCAGATTACTACATAAATTTAATAAAAACGTCTAGGACAAAAAATCCGTTTGAACTTATTTGTTTGCAACACTCATTGCAAAAGAATGATTGCATATCTGATACTGAGAAACTTCCAGTTCTAAAAGTTCTTGATTTCAAAAAAAATGTATACACCTAGGATAAAAACATTCGTACCCGGAATTTTTCAATTCAGATCCATTACATTCTCTTCAACTTCAGCACCAAAATCCAGATCAACAATGCCAGGATCGTATACGGGCTTTGCCTTGTACAAAGTAGGCCAACAACAATTTTTTATGGGGCTCATTCCTAATATGGCCTATCAGAAATTTTTAAAGATTAAAGATAAAAAGTTACAGAACGTTAAATTTTTGGTGCAGCATATTGAAAAAGAAGAAGACAGAAAATTTTATGAACTTTTAGATCAAGAAGCTGCAGAAGTTGAAGATAGTGAAACTCAGGAATCAGATTTCGTAGAATATGAATGAAACTATGTTATTCTATTATATGCAATGTGTATTTTGCTTTTATTTATGGAATATTTTGATTTTCTATTCAATTTATATGTAACAGTTCAACAAAATATTTATTTTTTTGACAAAAAACCCTAAGTACATTTTTTAATAACCTTTTATAAAAAACCGCAACATAATTTTTAACCTTTCTTTTTCATATTTGGTGTAGTTTGACATGCTTCGTATCCTGGTAGTATTAGAACACAGTAGTCTAATTTATCTGAATTCAGGACAATATTAAAATTTTAAAACGCGAATAACTCAAAATGCTAAAATGTCACTTTCTTGCAATAAACCCTTCAATTGTGACATCGGTCGGAATCGAACCCGGACAGTTCGAATTACACCCAATCACTTTACGCACACGCCACGCGACCCCATTTGAAATGACTTATTTTATAGCAAAAGAAACTAAAACAATGCACAATCCTGCATTGTTGTTAAGTTTGATGTGTCTCTGTGACCGCCTCCAACCATCTCTCGTCTCTGTGACCGTCTTGTCGTGTCGTAGGTATCTGATTAACAAACAGTCTGTGGCTGGCGCTGGCGGATTGCGAATGACAACACAATGGCTTGTAGGTGTTGATGTACGCGCGCGGATTAAGCCCAACACGCCGCGCGGCCTGTCGAGACAATAAATTATGCTAAACACACGTCTTTATAACTAGAGGAATTCGAAAAAGAAAGGAGCAGACAGGGTTTGGCGCAATCAGCGTACTGCCTGGCTTGGCTTGGAAGGCTTCGTGGCCGGCCTACGCAAATGCCACGGGGCGCCCTCCAAGACAAACTAGTTGGGAAATAAATCACCTATAAGCCGAATTCTACAGCCGAGCTCAGATGGCAAGATGTGGTTCCAATGATAATAAGACTCATAATATTTTGATACAAGTTTATCTGCATGGATTTTTTTAGGGCCGGTATTTTCACTTACGAATAAAGGTTTAGATAAATTTATCCTTCGGATAAATATTTTTGTCGTCTTTTCACTTGCAAATAAATGTATTCGAAAGAATAACATCTGTTATCCGCGGAATAAATTATTCGGTACTTGGGTAGCGAATAACCGTTTATTCGTAAGTTCATTACGTTTCCACATAGTGCAGATTTAAAACAAAATGGACATATTAAATATTATGATGATATTTTCAACTATGAATTAATAAATAACATGAGAAATCGATCACACACCATCAGACAGTGACATAACCACATACATGAAATAATTTTTGACGGATTCCGATTACGAAAACATCACATATTGGGGATCGCATTTGATCTCAAACAGTAAATAGGTAAATCATTATAAAGATCCTGTCACTTGACGTTGGAATTTTCGAATTTTGGATAGTTTTGTTGAATACATTGACAAACATTTACTTTGAACTGAAAGAAATATATAAAAAGTACAAACAAAATTTACAATATACATATCTCGTTTACCACATATGAGTGCTGCATTAGATAGTACACATGTTAAATTACAGTCTCCCGGGGCTAAAAATGCATAATATAGATGACATTGACATTAAAGATGTCAAACAAAATTTTGACAACACGGATTCATAAGTAGTTGACACATTTCATCCTTGTCTGCTTAAGGGCAATGCCTTGTTGTCACCAAGTTAGACAGGGGTTTGTAGGTGAGAGACGAGGTAGCCGGTGGGTGGAGCCGTTCAGTTGCCCTACTCCTAAATATTTTTGCTGTAGGCGTATTTATCTCAGTACCCCACTGATCGCCAAAGGGGTCTGTTGCGCTTCTTTGGAAGATATGTTTTTTTTATATCTGTTAAAAAAGTCCTTTTTTCATTCAAATGGGTTTATAAACTATGTCTTTTTTTAATACATGAAAGTGAAAAAAGTGCACTTATTTTAACGTTGTGGAGAAATAATTTATTGCAGACGGAAAAAAAATTGTATGCAATTCGAACATACTTTTTACTCTTGTTGCATAAATAACTATAATCAACTTTTAAGCTATGTCAAATCCCATGCATTTTATTCGCTTTTTTACTCAGTCAATAGAAAATTACCGGCACAAATGGCTTACTTTATCTCGAGGATTATAAATATTAGATTTGATATTTCTAAACTAAAATTATTTTATCGTCAAGTTCAAATTATCCAATATTTATAAGTATGTATACCTTCGAGAAAAACTGGTAATTTTTAAACAACACTTCTCTAATATTATTAAGGCACCATAGACAAACTAACTAAAGGTGACGGAAGGTAAAACTGATAAACAAAAACAATAATTTGAGAGCACAACACTTCTATAATATTATTAAACTTTGTGCATCTAAAGTTTCACTTGTTTATTTCTTATAGAATGACCATAAAATGAATTACAAAAAAGTTGTTGTTCCAAATGTATTTTTGAATAAGGCACCATAGACAAACTAACTAAAGGTGACAGAAGGTAAAACTGATAAACAAAAACAATAATTTGAGAGCACAACACTTCTATAATATTATTAAACTTTGTGTATCTAAAGTTTCACTTGTTTATTTCTTATAGAATGACCACAAAATGAATTACAAAAAAGTTGTTGTTCCAAATGTATTTTTGAATAAGGCACCATAGACAAACTAACTAAAGGTGACAGAAGGTAAAACTGATAAACAAAAACAATAATTTGAGAGCACAACACTTCTATAATATTATTAAACTTTGTGTATTTAAAGTTTCACTTGTTTATTTCTTATAGAATGACCACAAAATGAATTACAAAAAAGTTGTTGTTCCAAATGTATTTTTGAATAAGGCATCATACACAAACTAACTAAAGGTGACAGAAGGTAAAACTGATAAACAAAAACAATAATTTGAGAGCACAACACTTCTATAATATTATTAAACTTTGCGTATTTAAAGTTTCACTTGTTTATTTCTTATAGAATGACCACAAAATGAATTACAAAAAAGTTATTGTTCCAAATGTGTTTTTGAATAAGGCACCATAGACAAACTAACTAAAGCTGACAGAAGGTAAAACTGATAAACAAAAACAATAATTTGAGAGCACAACACTGCTATAATATTATTAAACTTTGTGTATCTAAAGTTTCACTTGTTTATTTCTTATAGAATGACCACAAAATGAATTACAAAAAAGTTGTTGTTCCAAATGTATTTTTGAATAAGGCACCATAGACAAACTAACTAAAGGTGACAGAAGGTAAAACTGATAAACAAAAACAATGATTTGAGAGCACACCACTTCTATAATATTATTAAGCTTTGTGTATCTGAAGTTTCACTTGTTTATTTCTTATAGAATGACCACAAAATAAATTACAAAAAAGTTATTGTTCCAAATGTATTTTCAAACAAGGCACCAGAGACAAACTAACTAAAGGTGAAGTAAGGTAAAACTGATAAACAAAAACAATAATCTGAGAGCACGACACTTCTCTAATATTATTAAACTTTGTGTATCTAAAGTTGCAATTGCTTATTTCTTATAGAATGGCCACAAATTTATTGCAAGATATGTCACAGTTCCAAATTTATTTTGGAACAAGAAACAAGGCAAGCCTCCTAAAACTAAATTAAAAACAATCCGTATATTTACATCAAATAAATGGTATTTCTAAGATTAAAATAAATACATCCAATGGCAAATTGATTTAGGGTTTGGATAAACAATTGGGTTTCACAAATTTTACAGTAAGAAAGCGACATAAACGGCTTGCTTTATTTCAAGGATTAATGTAACAAACGACTTGACTTTACTAAACTAATAATATTTATAATCCCCGAAATAAAGTAAGCCGTTAATGCCGCTAATTTCATATTGAAAACACATTTCGATCTTTTGTTACCTGTTACGTTATCTGTGTAATTTCTAAAAGTATTTAGTAGGTAATTATATCTAATTGTTTTTCATTTGATTTTTCGTATACAAACGTGTTACCTGTTTTTTTGTACTTTAAATGTACTATATATAACAAATAAACATATTTGCAAATGACGACGTTATTAAATATATAGAATTCAAAAAAATATATATATAATATATTAAAACGAAAAGTAACTGAAATGGAAATACTTTCTTCACACAAATATATATTCCCAGCAAGACCTTTTTTCCCCTTTCCCCGTCAATCGATTGTACCCTGGGCGGAGCATTACCCGTAATAAACACTGAACTAGCCTGAGCGAACTACTAGCGACACCACTTGCGCGTAAAAATAACTAATTTTAACAATTTTTGCAAGGCAAAATACACGAACATACGTTAATATTAGACATATTTTCTATAACAGATATGTTATTTTCAATTAAAGGAAGAGTGTTATGCAAATATTTTTAATTTTATTTTAACAGAAGACTGTAAAATGAAGGCACAAAATAAGACTAAAATTGGTACTGTTGATCAATTAATATTTCAAAAATGATAAACAAAATCAATATTCTGAGAGCATAACACTCCTCGAATATTACTTAACTTTATGTATTTCAAGTTTCAATTGTTTATTTCTTATAGAAACACCACAAAATGACTTGCAAGGAATGTCATTTTTCCAGATTTATTTTCGAACAAGGCAAGCCCCTTAACGTAGTTACGCCAAACTCCATCCTTCTCTACTGACACAAATTCACTCTGCAGGGCTACCAATTCACGAACGTTAAAGTTATTCGACAGATAGCTATGTGTGGCTATGTGTTCGTGTAAAATGTGTGAATACGCAATGGAATTATTCGTTGGATAAATATATAGAATAAATTTATTTAACAAATACTTATTCGAAACTTTATTCAGAAGTGAAAATACCGGGCCTTAAATAGATAAAATGTTGATAATACTCGAATACAAGAGAAGAAATAAATAACAATATGATTCTAGGCACATTTAAAGTATAAAATATTACACTTTTTATTAGATTATGGTTATGGTCACAATTCATAAATAAATAAATATATCAACACCCCCATTACTGGGTGTACAGAGATATCGGTAATGAATAATGAATATAAAATATTTGTACCGTGCGGGAGTTTATCAGGCGTGACCTCACGGGTATTTATTGTTGATGTAGAGAGTGTATTACAGGGGTCACTTTTGTGCCATTTAAAATTCGAAATATTGGCGTCGGTCGGGACCGAACCCGGTTTAATAAATTCGTTACCAGACACCCAGGCAACGGCCGCGAGACCCAAAATTACTCTTAAATAAAAATGAAACATTTAATCATACTCGATAACTTCAAAGTGATCACTATTTCTAGAAGTCCAATACCGGATTCTTTTGCAGGGCTGGCGTAAGAGTATCTGATATTCCTAGGCGAAGAAAAATTTAAGCGCCCCAATACATTATACTGTGACGTTTTTATTTATTTGGGTGAATTAAAATAGATGTTTATTAAAACGATAAATAAATAGACTAAAAGACTAAAAATATAATTAACTAGTGAAACACTAACAATAATTAAGAACGCACTATTTATTTACACGATATTACTGATTGTTTATTGCCACTTTTTATGTCACTATTTATTTATATCACATTCAACTGTTCGACCTACCGACCCCCACAGCGTCTATATACTCAACTGATTCATCAGCGTCTGTATATTCAACTGCCCGGACAGAATTCACACCTTTCACCTCACTGTCTGTCTATTTATGTAACTAACTGTCTAACTATCTAATTGTCCTTCTGACGGAGTAACTCTCTAACTTCTACAGCTTCAATATCACCGACTGTCTGTATGCCACAACTCTTCAACACCACTGCCAAGTAAACACTTCCACTCACCGCTATTATTCCCGTATATCTAGCTTCCCAATACTCCTCAAAACTACGGAGTATTCACTTGTGGAAGTAAATACTCCACAGCTATCCCAGTATACCAGTAACTTCCCAAAAATTCTACTCGACACTAAACTCCATGTCCATACTGCTAAGCTACTCAACTCACTGACTCGTTACTTGTTACTATCTGTGTAACTGTGTCACTCTGTCACTGTGTAACTCTTGACTGTCCCTCTACACACAAGTACGTCGCTTATATAGTTGTTCTAATATTTTTCTGGAACAGTCTCGAACTATATAACAATGCGCGGGTTATTACACTTATCTCCCCCTTATTTACACAACTGCCCGCCTGTAGACAATACAATCTTATTTAACATGATGATTGCTGCTACCCTAATAAAATTAGACCAAAAGTGTAAATACAAAATAATGTTTAAAATTAAAAACTGCATCCAAGTATTATTATGTTGTTTAATTGCTTGTTATGCCCGAGTACGAAAAAAGCCTTTCATAAAGAAAATTACAGATTGAGATTGTTTATAATTTTGCCGGTTTCAGGAGATTAAGCCTTAGTTTAGGTATATTTACAAATGTAGGCTGGTAACTAAGTAATAATTGTATCTTTACGGTAATATTATTACAGTACAGACTTGTCAACAACAGTCTACAAAATGAAAATAAAATGCTGTCCATTAATACACACAGATAACGTTAGTATATATTTTTAGCACGGTTTACTTTATTCTAAAATAATAAACAAGGGGTCTTGTGGCCGTATGCCCGAGTGTCTGGTCGTGAATCTAGAGAACCGGTTTCGATCCCGAGCGACGACGAATATTTCGAATTTTAAATGACACAAAATTGACCCCTGTGGTGCACTCTCCACGCCAACAATGAGTGACCGTAAGGTGACACCTGGTAAACGCCCGCACGGTACAAATATGTCATCATCATTACCGATATCTGCGTACAAAGCAGAATAGCACACCCAGCAATGGGTAATATGCCGTGATGTTATATTTATTTATTTATAAACATGATGAATAAAGCAGTTAACTTGAATATTTGTCATGTTAACATATGTCAAAATAATTGTTCTGTTTATCATAGCATTCTGAAAGCAGCATGAATAAAAGAATGTCAAAAAATAATATTTATAATAATGTCTTCATTTTCTGAAACCGATAAACTATTGAACAAACCACGGATGAATCATAACAAGCCGTAGATGTCTTAAAATCCTCGCTCTACGAGCTCGGATTTCAAACCGACAACTGCGGCAGTTATGATACTCATAACATTCCTAGGTTTGTTAATAGCTATAATTACTCCACAGTAGCAATCTTAGATGTCCATAAAGGCACAAAGGAACAGTGAGCTATCATAAGATTTTTGTGGTAGTAGGATACGCCTTGTAAAACTCATGAAAGATTGCTGCAACATAGCTTATATTTATTTTTACGCCCGAATTGAAACTTGAAATTTGTTTACAATTTCCATATGGTTAAAAATGACGCTTGCTTGTGTCTGTGGTACTTTTCTAACAAATCTGTGAGGGCCCGTTAGGTGGCATATGGTAAGCGCTTTCAACGGTACAGATATGTCGTCATTACCGAACCTGCGAATAAAAACAGATTGCCACCTGCCACATCGAATGAGTAATCTAATGATCAATTTTTGTGTACCTACAAGTAAGTATTGTTTTTGTCGTAATCAAAAATATTTATTTAAATAAACTAAACGGATTTATTAGAAGAACATAATATTCACAAATTTAGCAATTAACTAGGGCCTTCGGCCTTCCTTGGTACACATAATCGACCTGGTTTTTATAATTACATTATTTAACTTGCCATGTTTGTTCCAGAATATTGCATATATGCCATGGTATGTCGAGCACATTGTAGTATCCTTTACATTCAATTGTTCTCCTTCATAACGATGCTATGTACCTATGTACGGATACATATTCTGAGTTTACATGCAGGTTTTAAACCGTTTTCAAAACATTTTTAGTTTTGAAAACGCCATGTATACGGTGTCAGAATGGTTTTGATTTACCTCAAACCAAAACTAAAATTCATGAGTATGACTTGAAAACTAGTTTGAAATCTACTCATGTAAACACTTAAAATTCATTTTCGATATTACGCATGCGTACATAGCATAACGTTTCTGTTGATTTGTTATTTGGCGTTACCAACCTAAACCTACAAATAAACTGGCAGTTGTGTAGCTTTAGTACGTAGTGGTACAAAGTAGAAAAAATAATTGGAATAATGGCCAAACGAAGAATTTGGAGTGAAGAAGATCAGTCACTTACATCAGCCAAATGCGCATGCGTCGAAACTGTCTTCAAATCTGTGAGTACGTTTACATCACGCGTACTAAAGATTTAGTCCGCATACCAAGTGACGTAACAAGATGGCGTTGAATGGTGTAAACACTATGTACCTACCAAACCTTTGTTACGGAATTGGTACACATTTTTGGTACGTTCAAAGGAGGATGTACCAGACCTTACTCATGCACGATGTAAACAGCAAGTGTGCTAATGCGATTTTTCTGCCATCTATAACCAGGGCCGGGCCGATGCCTTGTGGCGCCTGAGGCAAGTTTCAAAACGGTGCCTTTTATTTTTTTTAAAAAAAAGAACTCATGTTGTCATTGATTAACAATAGAAGCAAGAACGAAAATTGTATTGAGCAAAAAAAAATAAACCTCATCTACTTATTATTTTCATGTGACCCATACCAATATTTTGAAATACCATATTAAAATTAATATGGCAACCAGGGCCTTTGTGTTATGTAATATTTTAGCGCCCCTTCCATCTTATGATGTAAAATTTGTAAATTAAAGTTTAAACTATACTTTTTGTTCTTCAAAAATGCTAGATTGTAATCAACAATTTTACAAGATTTCAGAATTTATGTGCATTTGATTCTTCGCAAAATGATAGTAGGTATTTAAATATTGGATTCATTGTGGGATCCATTCATGAAATCAATATCCTTGAGTTATAATCAATATATTCATTGTTGTAATCAACATTTTCATATTTATTATTTCAATATAACAATGCTAGAATAATAACGAACCGATCGGTACGATAATTATTTTACTTATAACTAAAGCTCTAATGCAAACAAATTAAAAAATATATTTTCACTTCTATCACGTTAATTTATAAGTTTTATAGCAATTTTGTCTTTACGAATAAGAGCATTTTATAAAAATTTACTATTATTTACTTTACTGTCTTGAAACAACGTCCCTCAAAGTCAAGGCGCCTTTGGGCAGGGCACAACCTGCCCACCCGCACGGAGAGGCCCTGATGGCAACGGGTGTAAGAGAAAAATTATGGCTTAACATGAAATTTCTATGTATTACAAAATATATTTAATATTTAAATATAAAAAGTCATTGAACATCAAGAATGCAGAAAAAGGAACAAATGTTATAAGTGCATTAAATTATTAAGAATTTTTTCGGCTGTTTATTAAAATTGTATATTTTTTGTATGTCGTTTTGGCGCCTATTTCAATCCGGCGCCTGAGGCGGCCGCCTCACCTATCGGGCCGGCCATGTCTATAACTACTTTTAATTCAATTAAATTCTGTATTAACATTAAGGGAAATTGTGTAAGTTTAGTAATATTTACAATTTTAATAGTGTGATGGTGTAAATTACATATACTCACAACTATTTTTCCTTATTAAGTAATTTTAGGTTAGGGTGACTCTGACAGTTAAATCTACGCAAGCGTGTGTAACGGGTGTAACGTACCAAAATATTTAGTATGTTTATTTAAATATTGGTGTAAGCATACCATACTAAGATACATTTTAGTATACACTAGTGTAAACTTAGTCTATCTGTAAACCAGTTTTGAAAATTGCATGTAAAGAGTTTCGCATAATTTTGACTGAAAACTGAAACCATTTTCAAAACTGCATGTAAACGTAGTAATTGACGATCACTCTTCTATTTATTTAGTTAATTATCTTAATTATATTTCAACAATGTTGAAATTGCTGTTACTTTTTGAAAATCCGGTCTGCGAGTTCTGCTGGGTGTTGAGTAAATCTCCATCCATGAAGTAGCGCCTTCAGCTTGTTGCCACGGCAACAACGAACTCAATATCCCGCAGGAAGCGGGCCGTGGCAGCGGCAGCCTGGTGGGCCCTAGGCCTTGCCGTGGGGCTCCGGCCCGAGATGAACGCGTAGCGCCCGGAGCACGGAGGCGAGACACGGCCGGTTATATTACGTTTTGCCGGAGTCGGAGTGCCGAGTGCCAGTGCGGAGCGCCCGAAGCAAGAATACGCCCCCCTTCCCCCCTGCGTTAGTTCATGTTGTATGACTGTTTTAACGTACGTTTGTTATGAGATTTCGTTTCAATTTGTTTTAACGAACATTTTTGTGAAACGAAATGTAAGCGGGTGTGCTATTCCTACAACATACTAGGTTTCGAATTACATGTACAATTTATAGTAAAAGCCTGCAAACAAAATTAATTAAATACAAAGTACTTATTTAAAAATAAACTCGTATAACGATGAACCTAATTAATTTTCTTAAATACTTGAACACTGTAATAAATAATTATTTCGCGCTATTTATAATGTAACTATATATTTTAACATCTATAGTTACTTATGTAGGGGAGAGTGGGGCAAGAGTGTACGCGAGGCAAGAGTAAACAATTAAAATATCCCGCTAATTTATACAGTTTGGCTTAATAACCCTAACGGTAAAACATGGTACTATACTGTCATTTATACGTGAAATAGAAGAACATTGTCAAGTTTATGAAAACAAAATTACAGGTAAGTTTGTATATTGCATCATTTTGATACAAGATTAAAGTCAAAGTATTATTATATTGCACGTGAAATAAAAAAGAACCAATAAAATATTGAATATTGCGTTGAAGTGTGTACCATCCTCTACAAAGTTTGCCGACAGAAAGTTTAAACAGTGGCGTAGAACACGGGATAAAAACAATTTTTGTGATAATATTAAACGGGGCAAGAGTAAACATAGTGTTTAATCTTGCCCTGAAATTATAATAATTTCCCCATATAAACAAGAATTCGAGCAAATTTTAAAAGAAAAACGATTAAAGGAAGCAAAAAAGATTAAAAGGAATCTATCGCAGGCATTTACTTCTGGATTACAGAAATAGTCAAGCAAAACAATAGTAATAACACGACAACTGTTAATGAAGACGACTGTATTTGTATTTGTTGTAAAGAAAAATACAGTACATCTGTTGAAGACCGAATTATTTGCGGAAAATGTCATCAGTGGGTACACGAAGGATACATTAACGTTAAACTAAATGCCGACAAATATATATGTGATTTTTGTCGTACTTAGGCAACATTTCTTCAGTTGTTCACTTTTGCCTCGCCATGCGTGGCAAGAGTGAACACTTATTTTTTTAAATAAAAAACATACAGTTTATTTACTATAATAGAAAAGAATTATTTTAATTTTTTTATATGTAAGCAAATGTATGAACTATATTTAGAGTTCAATAAAACTGCTGAAATATTTCGTATATGAAATTTATTACATATTATCAAAAAACCGTTCACTCTTGCCCCACTCTCCACGTCATTTGTTTTTTTACCTCACGCTACTCTTGGTAAGGGAAATATAGGGATCGTGCTAAAAATCGTTCACGACGATGCTGTGTGCATTCATGTGTATGTATGTGTGTGTGGATCCTCTATACGCTATAACTCAAATAGTATCATTCAGAAAATTTTGAAATAGTATATTTCTATCTTATTCTGCTATGGAAAGAAGCCATTAGATTTTGTTGTAAATCAGATAACCGGAAATGGCACTTTACTTGAAGCTCAAAATAGTTTTTCTTTGAAAAATACTTTCAAATGTTATTTTTTCGAGATATGTTATTATAAAAATTAAAAATTATTAAATTTTCTACAGATTTTCATAAATACTTTTTCTATATATTTTATGGATAACATTATAAAATTATTTGTAATTTAAATCCCGGAGCCTACGCTTTAAACAAGCACAACTCCTTAGTTACAGATTCTATATCACAAATGTTACAGATAAATGTCACTGTGAAAGAACTAATCATTCCAAATTATTAATAGTAACGTGTTAAAAAGAAAATAGTAAATAGAATTATAGTTATATGGAATGAATCTTAATACAGTTATCAGCATAACTAAATATGTAAGTATGTATAATTAAATTAATAGAAATTAAATAGCGGGTGGTATTAAATAGGACACATCAGATTTTTTTAAAAAAGAACTCTAGAAATCTATTAAAAGTGGGCTTTTTAATGTTTGTTTTTAGCGTTAAAAATGTCATTTTATAACACCAGCCTCTAAAGTGACAGATCATTGTTACTTTTGACACTAGTGTTAAAAGTGAATGTCAAAAAATTATTATAAATACAAATTTAAATTAAAAAATAGTGTTTGTAGAAAAAATAGTGTATAATATACGTACGTGTTAAAAGTGATTTTATTTTGTTCGATGGTTTGGACCACTCCGCTTCGCGTCGTGTTCCAAACTTCCTTATTTTGTTTTTCAGTGTATATGATTATAGAATTATAGAAGCATTTTGAAAGTTCGTGCATCTTAAAATAGCATCTGTGAAGTTAGAATTCGGGCGACGGATATTAAATGCCTCAGGGGCCAGGTGAAAAGTTGCGAACTACCCATGGCTATATAGTTATGGCAATTACGTTGTACATAATTAAAAAAGTTGACTGATTTCTCTACTTTTAACGCCGAAAGCATTAAAAATAGTAAACGAAACTTACAAAAACAAAGAAATTGCCTATACTTATTTCCTTTCATTTAAATATACAAATTACAAATAATGAATGCAAGAACAACAAATTAATATTAATTTTTGATCAAAATTAGATTGGTGTGTAATCGGCTAAAAAAGCTGTATTTTTATAAACATACATTCCAGATTACTAGAACAATCGAAATCTAACTGTAAAACAACCTGTAGAAATCAGTATCATTTGTATCAGTTATATCGTAAAAGAAAAAGATACTTCTTACAATAATAACTATTGTAGACATGTCAATAAAATCTCGAAAGGTGATAGGACATGTCTTACCAAAATAGGACGTTTGGTACCCCTTAAACCACAGAATAGGGGATTACAGCTCAATCGAATTAGTGAAATTAGTAAAAAATAATGAAAGTAGATGCCTAATAATATTAATAAAGAAATAAAATGATATAATTGAAATACTTCGGAAATAAGGGGGTTTTTGATTTAGCAGCTCGTCACTCATATGAAATCCATATATATTATTTTGATTGGCGACTCAAAGACCACCTATAAATATATAACGAATACCGTGTTAGGGGGTGGAGTCTACTACCAATGGAAGTAGATAAATTCAAATAGCGGACACGTGGCTACCAGTCCAGTACTGCAATTCTCAAACAGTTTTTATATGAATATAAATTTCTTGCATTAAACTTAATAGTTTTGATACACTTGCAACTATAAAGCATGTAGACTTGCACAGTCAATATTAATTTGTCTTTGGTCAAAAAATTCGATGATGAGTTTCTAATCAATAAGCACGTTTTAGGGTCTCTACAATACGAATTTAATATTTTTACTATGATGTCTGTATGTGTATGTGTGTATGTGTGTATGAGTGTGTGTATGAGTGTGTGTATGTGTGTGTGTGTGTGTGTGTGTGTGTGTGTGTGTGTGTGTGTGTGTGTATGTGTGTGTGTGTGTGTGTGTGGGTGGGTGTGTGTGTGGATGTGTGTGTGTGTGCGTGCGTGCGTGTGTAACAAAATTTTCGTCTATACGATAACTGCAATACTACAATTCCAAAAATTATAATTTGTTCGTATTCCTCTTCGTTGCATTCATATGAAGAGCTGATTAGATTTTGGTTATTACTAGGTCAACCGGAAGTACCCTCATTTGAAGATTTTAACAGTTTTTCTTGAAAAAACGATGTTAAATATCATTTTTTCACATTTAATGTAATTATAAATATTAAAGAACATTGTATTCTCTATACGATTTGACTGCATTTTATACTTCATATTAAATGGATATAGAGTTATAAAATTATAAAAAAAATTAATTTCATAAATTAGCTAGCTATGCTAGAAACAGCTATTATATCAAGAAAATTCTGATTGAAAGATGTCAGTGTCAATTGACATATTCGTAGTATATTTGTATTGTTCTACTCGAAATATAGAGTCTTTTGCTCGAAACTTTCTGTATGGAATTTGTACAAAATACATACAACTGTCGAAAGGTAATGTACATACAAGAAATTTAGAATCTTTTGCAAGGAACTTTCTGTATAGATTTTATAGAAAAGACATAGACATTTACGAAAATTCTACCGGTAGATACCGCATCTACCGACTGTGTTCGAAAACACGAGTGGTAAAATGTTACCGTGTTCGAAAATTGTACAATATCTACCAGATCCATTTACCGGATTCATGAAGAATCTAATCTCAAAAAAGGTAGTGATGCAAAGCGAAGCGCACGCGTTAAAAGTGGAAATGTGTTCAAAGTAGGACTCTGCTCAGATTGTTAACAACATCAAATTTCTAACCTGTTTCAAATGTTCTATTTTTTTATAGGTTAGCTACCCTGTTTACCACTTGCGTTCTTAAAATATCGATTCCGGTAGCTATAATCAAATCCCAATTTGGACGCCGGATTCGAAATCCTTGGGGTCGAATTAAGGGGTTGCCATGTCTAACTCAAAAAATTTTTTCCCGATCGAAATTGAAAAAGGTGATGTTTTTTGGCAAAAAAACTTTTTGACTCCGATTTGTTTTAAATTTTGTATACGTTAACTAGGGACAAGGTACTAATGGATAGCTAAATCCATATTTTTTTTCAAATAACGTACGCCTTACCTTTACCTACGAATTCCTTTTAGTTTATAATACAAATAAAATGTTTGTAATTGTTCTAATTGTGATTGTTATTTATTGTGTAGAGGGTGTACTATTACTAATTTTGTAACAATAATGTACTTGTAATTGTTGCAATAAATATTTATTTTTATTTTAAAAAATGTTTTATTTATTCTTTTACTGATAGGTATTTGTAGCATCTATGCACGATTAAAATTTTTTCAGCGTGCTTAGATGCTACCTGAAAGTAGCATCTATGCACGATTAAAATTTTTTTAGCCTGTATAGATGCTACCTGAAAGTAGCATCTATGCACGATAATTTTTTTTAGCATGCATAGATGCTACCTGAAAGTAGCATCTATGCACGATTAAAATTTTTTTAGCGTAATAGATACTACTTGAAAGTAGCATCTATGCACGATCACAAATTTTGTTCAAACATTATGAAAATAGGTATGCTTATGTAATGTTGCTCGTAGAATCTAATGTTGATATCGCTAGGGGTGTATAAATGATCGTTTTTCAGTCTTTAGACTTTTCCATCTGGAGATTGTAATAGTTGTTCAAATACTATTAAAATTGGTATGCTTATGTAATTTTGCTCGTGATATCGCTAAGGGTCTATAAATGACCCAAAAATGGAAAACTGAAAAAATCGCAAGGGGCACCCTTTGCGATTTTTTCAATTTTGAGACTTTTCCTTCTGGATATTGTAATACTTGTTCAAACAAATCTCTGGGGGGTACAAAAGGGGTACTTTACTTGAAAAAAATTGTTTTTTTAAAATATTTCCTAAACTAACAGAGTTAAAAATTTGAAATTTTATAACCAAGGTATTTATTTAACATTGCATTCATATAAAAATTACCAAATCTCTGGGGGGGTACAGAAGGGGTACTTTACTTGAAAAAAAAAGATTTTTACCTTCCATCACCTTTAGGTAAGGAAGGTATTGTCTTTGGTCAAAAATATCGGTGGTGAGTTTTTAATGAATAAGCACGTTTTAAGGTCCCTTGAATACGATTTTACTATTTTGACGATGATGTCTGTACGTGTGTGTGAGCGCGCGCGTGTGTGTGTGTTTCAAATTTTCAATTTTTTTTATAGGTTATGGATCTATCCCTGTTTACCCTTTGCGTTCTTAAAATATCGATTCCGGTAGCTATAACCTGATAAACAGCTGTTTACCGGCAACTGTTCACCGGTAGCATTTTCGTAAATGCCTCATATAACTGACGGAAGGTAATGTGCTGGCCACATCAGATTTTTTTACCATGACATATCAGTCATAATGACCCGTATTACGAATCTATTTTTATAGAGTGCTTTGACGTTTTAATGTTGCGAATTTTGAAAAGATCTTTTTAACTGAATTGTACTCGTATATACCATAGTTGTGGCGTCGGCTGGAGAAGATTAGCTATTAGTTGGAAGAAAAGAGTCAGAAAGTGTTGAGAAGAATAGAAGAAGATAGAAGAATTTTGAAAGAATTAAGAAAGAGGAAAGCTAACTGGATTGGACATATTTTAAGGCGGGATGGAATACAGAAAATTATTATTGAAGGGAAAATATATGGAAGAAGAAGAAGAGGGCGAAGAAAATTTGGTATGTTAGAAATTAAGGACGGGCAAAATTACGAGAGGCTGAAGAGGGACGTGCAGGACAGATTAGCTTGGAAGACAAGACTTCCGTTGAGACCTGTTGAAGAACAGATTCTACCTAATGATGATGATGATACTGCTTTGTACCTAACTTCAGAGCGTTGTGTCAAATTTATATCCAATTATTTTAATGTTTATTTTTATACAATGTAGTGTTACATGATATGTAAATAACTATTTATTACTTACCAGTTATTTCACTTGTAGTTTACTTGATTATTTCTTTGTCTCACTAGAATGTTATTCTGTAAGAAGGAGAAAATTTAGGGAAACAAATAACATACAAATATTTAATATACGAGTAACGTTATCGTCATTATTATTAATAATATTATTTATTATTTACATAGCATAAACTTAACTATATGTATAGGAAAATAGGAAATACAACACGTTAGAGAACATAAGGCATAAATCGTCAACACTATCAAAGTGCTGAATAAAAACTCAACGTGAATATAAATAAACCAAACACGCTTAGGGTGTGTGACGTTGACGTCACACTTGGACTCCAGGGATTCTCTGGGTGATTCACAAATCTAACACTTTCCCTTTCGGGATCGATTAAGAAAACAACAATCTTTTTTACGGAACATTTTACACGTTATAATATGTGTATAACAAGAACAATTAAAAGTGCTACATTGGTGTCTATATTTTAATGTTTCCCTTCAATTACGCGGGTGATTCAAAAAATTACTGGCATCCTTGAAGAAGGTGAGGCTATTTAAGAATACCCAGTAGATGTAGGCGTGCGTAAGTGAAAAGAAGCGGGAGAATTTTGTACTAATAAGTCGCTAACAGAGCCAAGTCATTCTCATCTGCTGATTTGGCTCGTAAATTATCTCCACCCAACCAAAAGAACGACTCGTCTTTGTTCGCGAGTTCATTAACTTGAATGACCTATAATGTCATTAATTTAGAATAGTATGAAGTACTTTGGAAAATAAAAATTTAAATAATAGTTATTTGTATATCAAGGCCGCGAAATCACTCTTTAGCGTACCGAGAGAAACATTGTCGCCGAGGCCGCTTGCGGCCGAGGCAAGACAATCTCGAGGGCGCTAAAGGATTTCGCGGACAAGGTGTACACAATATTTTTTGTGCAACCGTAAAAATATGTAATTACAAATTTTATTAATTTTCAACAGTTTCATTATAAATAGAAAGTTAGCTTTCAAGGTGGCTATGGAATTAACATTTGCTAAACAAAACCATGCAATTCTCAAGTGTCAAAGTGATTGTTTACCTAATTTCGCGGCCGCTACCATGACAACGGTCGCGAAATCCAATTTCGCGGCCTGTATTTCGCGCTCGGTTGCACAAAAAATATTTTTGACGCTAGGAGCGTTTACAAAATTTGTATTTTTCTGTTTTTTAACAAGTTTTTTACTTCCTTGTACATAGTAAAGGAAGTATTGTAATCGCGAAAAATTTCGGTTTTCAGATTTGAACGGAAATATCCATTTTGACTAATTTCGTCGTGACGTCTGTACGTACGTACTTATCTCGCATAACTCAAAAACGGTAAGCCGTAGAAAGTTGAAATATTTTATTTAGGACTGCTATAACATCTAGTTGTGCACCTCCTTTTTTGGTCATTACATAATTTCCAGAAATGGCACTACAATAGATTTTAATGAAAAACTATTTTAAAATATAATCCAAAACTTTTCAAATTTGGTATATAAGACTTTTATATCAATTGGAATAACATAGCAGATTTTGGTTAAAACAGGCTAACTGGAAGTGATATATTATCTGAAGTTGTTAACAGTTTTCTTGAATAAAATAGTTTCATTTTGATTTTAGAAATAAATGCTTCAAATAATAGTTTTAGAGAATTAAATTCTGCGTCTAGCACATCAAGTATTATTAAATTAGCCCTTTTTATAAGCGAGATATGTAAATTTAAAACTTATATACTTTTTCTTTTTTTTTTATATCTGTGTAGAAAGCAGATTGGCACACCCAGCAATGGGTAATAAACTGTGATGACATATTTATTTATATACTTTTTGGTTTTTATAATGAAGTTTGTTACGGATTAGGACAAAAAATAACAAAAAAATAGATGTTAATGTCAAATTACGTCAAATACGTGCAATTTTATAATTGGGTCTATACTTCATATTGGTCTTCCGTACAAGGAAGTCGTGTGATGTCCACATCAGATTTTTACCTTCCGTCACCTTTAGGTACGGAAGGTATTGTCTTTGGTCAAAAAATTCGGTGATGAGTTTTTGATGAATAAGCACGTTTTAGGGTCCCTACAATACGATTTTACTATTTTTACGATGATGTCTGTATGTGTGTGTGTGTGTGTGTGCGTGTGTGTGTATGTATATGTGTCCGTGTGTGTGTGTGTGTATGTAACAAAATTTTCGTCTGCGATAACTTCCATACTACAATTCTAAAAATTATAATTCTTTCGTATTTCTTTTCGTTACATCCATGTGAAGAGCTGATTAGATTTTGGTTAGAATTGGACAACCGGAAGTACCTTCATTTGAAGATTTTAATAGTTTTTCTTGAAAAAACTGTGTTAAATATCATTTTTTCACATTTAATGTTATTATAAATATTAAAGAATATTTTATTCTCTATACGATTTGACTACATTTTATACTTAATATTAAATGGATATAGAGTTAAAAAATCATAAAGAAATTAAATTTCATAAAGTAGCCATAGCTATGGAAACAGCTACTATCTTAAGAAAATTTTGATTGAAAGATGTCAGTGTCAAGTGAAATTGACATAGTGTGTGTGTCGTATAATTTTACTGGAAATATAGGATCTTTTGCTATAAATTTTCAGTATGGAATTTGCATAAAATACATGCAACTGCCGGAAGGTAAAGTACAAGAAATATAATCTTTAGCAAAGAACTTTCTGTATGAAATTTGTACAAAATACACAGAACTGACGGAAGGTAATGTGTTGGCCACATCAGATTTTTTTTATTTTGAATTGGGATATTTATAACTGTTATGAAATATGTCCAAAAATATTAAAGCTGCCTGATGAAGGAATTTTAATGGTTCAATTTGCCTTTTCTACCGGTATTTGTAAGAACAGTGGAACTGTTTTATTAAGTTTAAAAATGTTATATTTTTCCACGTTTGAATTATAATATACACTTTTTTCTGATAAAGAAGTTGGTTTGAGAATCATTATTGCAGCTTATTACCCATTTCTGGGTTTGTCTGCTATTATTCGCAGATTTCGGTAAAACAATATACTCGTATCTCTACTGATCAGGGTATCAACGTAAACGTATCCACGGATTCTCAAAGTTATTATGGAAAGAGTAGCAAAGACCATAGTAGTTACTTTTGTGATATTTAAAAATTGAAAACTTACTGTTATTTTTTGAATCACCCTCGTATTTATTTCTAATGAAAGAAAACTTATCTTCAATCGTAAGAATAAAATATAACGTATTTTCAATGATAAAAATAAAATAGTACTTCACAAATAACAAATATACTCTGTTCCATTCAAGCCATTCAGCAGATGTCGCTCGCATCAGTGCCAATTCTAAGTAGCCGCTATTACATTGGATAAACTTGTCTCTTGTCTCTAATTTCAGCCAATCAGAGAGATTAAAACTATTCACTATTCTCTGCAATACTGAATGGCTTAAATGGAACAAAGTATAGGTATATCAAAATGATTTATATCATTCGTTAATGACTGTTTCCATTTTTGAAGCACCACATACCCACTCTTCTGTGAACCACCCTCACCTCTTCATCTATCCCTTAAGCCCTACATCAGCCAGGAAACGCCTTACGCACAAACAGGTACTCGGAGAACTGTTGGCCCTCAACACCACCGCCATTGCTGGCAGCCACTCTGAAACCGGCGTTCAGTAGGCGCGTGATTACTTGAACCGAGTTTAATTTGCAGTAGCCGTTCAGAGGAAAACGGATCACGTGGCGCGCGTCGTGGAGGTTCCACGCTACTCCGGACCGGGCGTCCATCAACGCTGCGCTGGTTTCGGGAAAGACCTAAAAAGAAAAAAAAATTCATAGTTACAAAAAGTGAAGTAATTATAGACCATTTACGTTAGCGGGAGAAATTTGAACTAACTCGCAGACAGAGTAAAGCTGCGTTCAGAGCTACCGAATTATAAATTACAATTAGCACTTAAAATTAATACAAGCACTTTGACTTATGGCAAACAACGCTAGCGTTCACAGCGACAAAATTAAGACGTTAAGGGTAAGTGATAAGTGGTAAGTATACAAACCCCAAACTTTTCACTTACAATTAGTGCGACAGATATATCATTTTGTCTCTTTCTGTCAGAAACGTCAAACAGCATAGCGCAAATAATCTATTTTAAATGTGGTATACGAGGTGTGGCAATTATGTTCCGGGATTTTAGTTATAACTCGGGAACGGGCAACACTGCGTCGTTTGTAAACATATCTCTGAAAATCGGGGACCTTCTTTTAGTTCCAGTCAAAGTTTGAAGTCAATAACACGTTTGGTTTGTGTTTTACGTATGTTTTTCGAAAGTAACTTTTTTAGTAGCGTCGTGAAAATGAGTGACTCACATTACAAGCAACGTGTTGTGATCCAATTTTTAGTGAAATCTGGCGAAAAACCCTCGGAAAAACTCCGAAAATTGCAGGTGGTGTACCGAGACGAGTGCATGTCGAAAACGCGCGTGGGTGGAAGAGAATGGGAAGCGGCCAACGAAAGCGAGGATGTTCAAATCGCGACTAAAGGCAATGTTGATAATTTTTTTTTCGATATCCGCGGCATCGTTCATCTCGAATATCTTCCTGCCGGCCAGACAGTGACTGGACAGTTCGATGTTGGCATCCTGAAGCGCCTGCGGTCGCGCATTTTCCGTGTGCGGTCCGAACTCGCCGAGAACGGCTGGATCTTGCACAACGACAACGCGCCGGCCCATTCCTCGTTCATTGTGTAAGAGTTTTTAACCAAAAAAAAGCATTCCAACGTTACCGCACCCACCCTATAGCCCCGATTTTGCTCCCTGAGACTTTTTCTTATTCCCCAAGATGAAGTCGCACCTCAAGGGAACTCATCATGGCGGCGTACAGGAGGTCAAGAAAGCTGTAACCGCGGTGCTGAACGGATTAACTTCGGAGAATTACCAAGGGTGCTTCCAATCGTGGAAGCAACGTTGGAATCGTTGTATAGAGTTAGAGGGAGACTATTGTGAAGGTCGATAATCAAATTTTGATTGTAACTTAATTTGCTTATGTTTTATTGACAAATACCCGGAACTTAATTGCCACACCTCGTATGATGCAAGATATTGTAATAAATAAGAATATATAAATGTGAAGAATCACATCCACCTATACTTGTCACTTTTTACAGAATGTCTTTCATTTCTAACCCTATTTTTTTCAAAATAGAAAATATTATGATCCGAAATATTCTTATCCGTCAATTATATTGTTCAAGTATAGTGTTCAAACAACAAATACAACTCTATTTACAATCGTTTAATAAAAATCATTTAATTTTTCTTATTTATATACATTACTTCAATGATTTTTCAATAGATGCCACTTTCACTAAGTGCTAATTCTAAATGCTATTTCAGATTTAAAACTGGTAGTTTTAAGACGCTCCAACCGATTACTATTTGTAATTACTAATTGTAATTTATAATGCAGTAGCTCTGAACGCAGCTTAAAGTCGTTCAATTGGTACGGCTCGAAAATTATTACCTATTCCAATCTGATAAATGAACGCTTAGAAGGCTTATAGTGCTGTTCTCTAGAACCACTTGTCACTGCTTACCAGGGGTGTGGATTCGGAGTCGAAATTAGGAGTCGAAATCATGGAGTCAAGCAATTTTTAGTGGAGTCTAAGTCGGAGTTGGAGTCGGTATTAAATCTTCCGACTGCGACTCCAAATTTATCAAAATATAAATTTCTGTCCTTACAACTAAGTAAATTATTGTACAATGAAACAACAAATAAATTTCTCTCATGAAAGAAAAAAGGTTTCAGTGCCACTGGAACGAACACACGTGACGTCACGAACTCACCGCACGACTTTAAAAAAACCTATCTTTCTTAAATTAAGGAAATTTGCCGTAGGGATTTTATTAATCGTCATATCTTTTTATAAAGTTTCATAAAAAGCAATAAAAAATGGTTTTTGGGCCCATTAAAGTCGGAGTCAGAGTCGAATATTTGAAATTTCTACAGTTTGAGTCGAAGTTAGAGTCGCAATATTTTTCCCCGACTACACACCCCTGCTGCTTACAAAACAAAGAACCAGAAAATATCAAATACATTGGCACTATAATATGTTCCTGAATATTTTACTATTTACTAGTAAAAATTAAAAAATAATAACATTCTTGGAAATTATCTATCTTGGCGATGGGGTATGTGACTAAATTTTGATTTTTACATACAGATGACACTGAAAAACAGGCCACTCAAAATAACTTTATTTATATTTATAATCGTGGAAATAGTCCGTAAGGCGTGGAAATATTTAATTAGACGAGGAAAGAATACCTACTCGTATGTCCTCGACCCTACGGCCTATTCTAGATTATAAATTTAAAATTAACATTTTTTATTTATAATTATTTTTAAATTTTCTTGATATATTTGTACAAATCATTGTATTTGGCATGGTGGTAACGCTTCCGGTTAAACCGGAAATGACATTAACTTTCATATTTCACACCTATATATTTTTATATTGTAACGTGTGAGCCCCGCTGCTATGCTGAACAAGTGTCTAAGTATAGCGATGACGCAATCGCGCTAGCCGCCGGGCTACGTAAACAAGCAAGTCGCGACGTGTTTAATTACTTCCGGTCGCCTGAACCTTTTGTGTTCATTGTTATTATGCGGTCGAACATTCTAGAACTTTCTAGAAGGTAATGGCAGCTGTATAAAAGGGACGCAGCTATGCTCGAGAGTTAGTTACATGGAGAGACATTCACATAGAGTGTTAGTGAAGCACATTTTTGTTAGATTGTGTTAATTTTAAATGTCATATAATTCAATGTCAATCTGTCCTGACATAGATGAAAATATTCAGGAACCATGGTGTACCAGGATTCAAGATACTGGTTTTTTGGTTGATTTACGGAACATAGTATTACTATTTAAACAATTAACTTAAATACTACTCAATATTATCTCAGCTGTTTTCACAGCCTGTCTGATATCATGGTTTAGAAGTGGCTCAAAAAAGTTATTTTGAGTGGCCCGTTTTTCAGTGTCACCCTGTATAAGATACTAGACAAAAAAATAAAATACTTGTATTTAAATTATTGTAGTTTAGGAGAAATAAATTATTATAATTTTGGAAAATGGCAGGGATCGAGACGTTACCGTGTACCGAGCGCGACAGACTTGTATCCCGTATCTCGGTATCCCTTTTCCAAAACATTGAATTGCAAATAACTTTATTATGTAGAAACAATGTTTTGGACTGGAAGCATTTGACCCGACGAAAAATGAAATTTTGACAATGATACCTTTACTCGACACCAAACTGTGTATGCAACTCAATTTTTAAACGACAACGACACGTTATAATTAAAACTTTTTGCACCGCGCCAGTTACGCCTTCTCATGTTAATTAATATCTATAAAACGAAGAATTTGAGAGATGTTGTTTACTTATTTTTAGGTTATTTATTACATTTTAAATTTGAATGTTTAATCTTCAAACTTCCATCATAATGAGTTCAATTGTTCAGTGGTATCTGTCAGTCGTTTGCGAAAGTTTGAAATAAACTGATAGAGAAACGTGTAAAGATCCGTATGTCAAAACTTCCTGTTCTTTTACAATAAACATAATTTTCCCTACCTCATCGAGGACAGCTCGATCTCCACTTAGCATAATCCTTTCCCCCAGGTCTGGACTGATGTGGAGGGCCACGCATTCGAAGGTCTCGAGGCCGTGGTTGACTTGAGATGTGGGATGGCCGTCTGACCGCGCACCACCCACCAAACTGCGAGGAGGTGCTCCACTAGATCCATGTGTACTGTTTGATTGAGGAGGCCCCAGACCATTTTTTATACGGTCTTTCTTCAGCTGCTCTAGTTGTCTGCACATAGCTGAAAGAGAGAAAATGGTGTAAAGAAAATATAAGTTTTTTTTATCGAAATACGCTGAATGATTTGGAATGTATATTTTCAGATTTTTTTTTCTAAATAAATTGTTTTAGTTATTATATATATATATATATATATATATATATATATATATATATATATATATATATATATATATATATATATATATATATATATATATATATAAATCCTACTATCTTTATGGCGCCCTTACTAGGAACCAGTATTTTAGCTCCCATGCTTAAGAAAGGGTCTAGAAAGGTTTTATTTTGTGAATATATCTCATATATCACTGCTTAATGCAGAAACCACAAAATTCATTTATTTTGAGAAAGAGGCATTCTAGATTTTTTTTCACAAAACACGTATATGACATCCCTTCATTTTCCATGCAACTGATGCCCGGTGTATATATTTCATTCATCAAGTGGGTAATTTTGCATCCTACCTGTATATAAGTTTTCATTGAATGGTTCATATGAACTCTGACATTGTTGCCATTTTTTCTATACTTACCATTTCATTTGTTTTAAGAGAATTTGATGATTGAGAAGCAATAATAAATAAAAAATTAAATAATAATAATATATATAGTAGGGAATCCAAACTGAACCTTATCTTTTAGAATTATTTATTTTGTATTTGATATCATTTTAGATGCTTTAGAATTTTCGTTTTTAGATATGTGACAATAATTGTAAATCGTTATATCATTTTCGCCATACGAATCACTACATATCGAAAAATCGGATGATTTCTCATCAACTTCAACTTGATTTTGTACAACTGATTCATTAGGTGTCATACAAATTTCATCTTCAAGATTATTACTATTGAGGTCTATCAACTTCGCCATTATAATTTGAACTGCCTCTATTTGATTTTGATTCATCATTTGACATTTTATTTTTATTATTAAGTGTATGATTGGTAATTTTATCAATTTCTTTTTGTTTTTGAGTATCAGGTTCATCAGATGATGTAACAGAAATTCCATTTTCAGAATTTTCTTTGTTTTTCATTTTCGCGCTGGTATTTAGAATTAGTAGTTTTGAAATGTCGATCCCTGAATAGAAATGAATTAAAGTTTTTAAAATGTAAAAAACAGGGTTTCTAAAGAAAAGTGTCCAAATAAAATGAATCTATTGGCAATAATAAAAATAAATAAAAAATACACTATGAAACAAAAATTAAGTGCTTATAAATATAGATAATTTTTCCTTTAAATTATCAAAAAAAAAAACTTACGTAAATAGTTTACATTTTGTACACTACTCTTTTAATATTTAAATTAAATACTGAAATCAACATTGAATCATGTGTTTTGAAAAGGGTGTAAGTACACAAATAAAAAAAAATATTCAGTATGAACTACTTGGTAGACTTAATACAAATACTTTTTATATATAGGTGATCAGATATCGGAACTACCGAACATGTTAAATCATTCTTTCATTGGGCGTAAAATATATTTAGCATGCTTTAGTATTCTTTATTTACAATAGTAGATAATAGTCCAGGAAATTTACGATTTTACCTCGAAGAAATTGCAACAAAAGCTTTTTTACGGAATCCCGCCCAGAAAAATGCGTTGAATAACATAACAAAAGTTTCCGGAAATCGGAGCATGGGAACCTCCCGCCAATTCGGAAAAATGGCGGCATATTTAGATTTTTAGCCATTTTCTCAAAAACAATTGCCCGTATCAAAATTTTACAAAAATACTAAATTAAAGCTCAAAAATTTTGCACATAAAAAAATATTTTTACTTTTTTAAACTAGGTTAAACTCTCAAAGAGTTATGTTAAAAATATTTAAGATAGAAGACCGCGGTTAGAAAATTTGAATTCAACATTAAATTATATGTCATGTCATTTATTCACGTTACGCGACTTTTGCCGATGAGCGAGTTACAAACAACTTAAACTTACATGAAATTCCTCTAAAATTTTAAACATCTGCAAATCGGCTCATTTCTCAATTTTTTTCATCCCAAATTTCGACACGATTAAAAATAAACAATACTACGTGCTTAATATGCGTTGAAGTGGTTAATGAAAAAATGAGAAATGACCCGATTTGCAGATGTTTAAAATTTTAGAGGAACTTCATATAATGGGTCGATTCTGTTTACATCTGTAAATCTTACAGATCTGTAAATTTGTAAATAATGAACAAAATCGCTGCGAAACCTGCACTCTTATAAATTTTTTTATATTAATCAAAACAAATAGATGCGTTTGTGTCAGGATTTTACAGATCTGTAAGACTTACAGATGTGAACAGAATCGACAGTTTAAGTTGTTAGTAAATCGCGAACCTCTCATCGGCAGAAAGCTTATATTAAATGACATGAAAGATAATTTCATGCTGAATTCAAATTTTCCAACCGCGTTATCTTATCTTAAACAGGATCAGAGTGGTGGATGAAAAAATGAAAATTTGTAAAAAAGCGTTAAGAAAAATTATTTACAATCATCGATAATTTACTTCTTTTAGACGACGTATTAAATACGTAATATTGTTTATATTTTGAATGATTTCAATATTTTTAATATTTTTTTTTGTTAAATATTACATAACTCTCTAACAGTTCATCCTAGTTAAAAAATGTAATAATCCATTTTGTATAAAAAAATTCGAGCTTTAGTTTTGTATTCAAATTTGATATGGGCAATTGTTTTCGAGAAAATGGCCAAAAACCTAAATATGCCGCCATTTTTCCCAATTGGCGGGAGATTCCATGCTCAAATTTTTGGAAATTTTTGATATGTTTTCAACGCACTTTTTTCACAGGATGCCGTTTAAAAAGCTTTTGTTAGAATTTATTTTTCGTTATTACGAGTTAATAATTGTTTACTGCCCGCTAGTTGTACAATCCGCAAATTTTTTGCCATTATTAAATTTGTAATTCATAAAACAGATTCGTACCTATCACAAAACACAAGTAGAATGAAAACTGCCGACATGCAATGTTGCAATATGTCCGGGTGTCTTATTAGCTATTACATGTACGAAAAATATACAATTCCTATATACACTAGCGATCACAGCGCACCAACTGGTAATTGTTGAAACTACCAATATTCGCATATTTTCACTTCACATACAATTTTAGACCCACATGTAATTTTGTTACTAGCATCCAGAGGACGTAAGCTACGTGAAATACCACATGAGCAATTTGACACCCGGTATACGGGTGTCAGATTACAGTGGGTTCCAAATTATCCGTAATTTGTTAATGAATGGATGCCAAAAAGATAGTGGGATATATATATATATATATATATATATATATATATATATATATATATATATATATATTATATATATATATATATATATATATATATATATATATATATATATATAAATATACCGTGTGTCTACTATTAATTTTAGAACTAAAGTGTAAACATAAAAAATGTTCAGAATTAAATACTACATCAAATTAGCCTAAATTTGTTGATATAATAGGTTCTTGCCATGAGATAAACGCAAAATAAAATATCCGTCTTTAAGCTTTTTACAGAGTGCCATGCAAAACAAAATATGCAATATGAATAGTCATATTATTTGACTTTGACAGATAAAAGTTTATTAATTGACATTTAATTGTTAATATTGTCCCATTTAGTTTTTTCTGCGATGGCAAATGTATCCATGCTTACTGATTAATAATTTAATGAAATCAATAATTTTAAAAACTTTGACAGATGTCATCTGTCAAATTCAAGCAATACAACTGTTTAAAATTTTGTGATAGTGCTCATGGCACTCTGTAAGTAGCTAAAAATTATTACTTTTATTTTGCCTCTCTTTCGCAAACGAAACGTATGTAAACAATAATTTTGGACTTTTTAGATGCAGTTTTTAATTCTGAACATTTTTTGTATTTACACTGTTGTTCTAAAATTAATAGGGCAGAATTTACAGCATTATGAAAATTTTACCATTGTATTTCCTATGGTCCACAAAAAAAGTAGACACACGGTATATATATATATATATATATATATATATATATATATATATATATATATATATATATAACCCTTGGGCATTATGAGTTGTTGATATGGTAATGTCAAGAAATTAATACTGTTAAAAGTTGAGTATTTGTAAAGAATTTCTCCGACAACTCTGAAATTTATTTCTATATTGATGATAGAATGTAAGACTTCACGCCTTATGCAGTTGTATACTTTTTAAATTTAATTAATTTGCTCGCAATTATTGAACGTATCTTTTAAGATTATTAAAATTTTAATACCTTCAGGATATTTACGTGATATGTGCATGTATGCTTAAAATGAAATATTAAGGCAATAATACGGATCATTTTCATTATAATGAAACGAGAATATCTTTCGTATCACGTATAATATTATAAATACCAACACAATTTTAAAATCCAAAAGGGTATTATATTAATTCCATTGATATTAATTCTCTTGTTTAGAAGGTCTGAAAAAACGAGGTATTATAATGAGTAGTATATAATCAATAGAAAAAGATGTCTAACCCGGAACTCGCATGTTAAGTAGATTAACTTTTACATATTAATACCTCATGAATAGATATCAATTAAATAAAAACTGGGCTGCTAAAGATCAGTAGCATCATACGATATTTCAGACGTAATAATTTCATTTACTCATAAATTAATTCGTCAATTTGTAACAGTTACAGTATCAAAAATAATAAAAAAAATTCACAAAGCAGCCAGCTGTGCTATAAACATGGAAACATCTACTATATTTAGAAAATTCTGATTGACTAATGTCAATGCAATTTACATAATATGTTTGAGTTATAATTTTACTAGAAATATATAGAATCTTACAAGAAACTTTTGTATGGAATTTGTACAAAATACATAGAACTGACAGAAGGTAATGTACTGGAAATATGGAATCATTTACAAAAAAATACTTTCTTTGTGGAATTTGTACAAAATACATAGAACTGACAGAAGGTCATGTGCTGGCCACATCAGATTTTTTTAGGTACAAAGTTGGTGTATTTTTTTAAATGATCGAATGTCTCGTATAATATTTTTTGTAGCAAAATTAAATATTTGCTCAAAATGATAAACAAGCTACCCGACTCTAGTTTTGGGTACCGAACACGCATTATTCGAGGCTGAAATTTTTATGACCAATAATTATATTTCAGTTTGGTTGGCGAATATTTGGAGATCAAATCAGTATGACATTGTTGCTTGGTTAAATACAATCCTCAAAAATAACAGAATCTCCACATCTCCAAACTGAAATAAACCATTAGTGGTATGAAATTAGTTCAGCATCCCTTACTCATCGGATTCGAGCGTGTATGTAGGTGAAATCTGGAAATGAGAGTGAGCAGGGGCTGGGCGTGCGAGGTGATCGCGACTTGTCTTGCCGCAGGTCATCATCTCTCGAACGTCGGGCGCTCCGGCTCAGCCGACTCGAGGAAAAATAAAAATAGCCGGGCGGCCGCGGGCGATCCATCTCGCGCGAATCGACAACAGCAATGAGCTGCGTCAAACACAATTATCCATATACGTACGCGGAGTAATTCGTTTCCAAACGATCCAAACCAGAGAAGAGACATACCAGCCAGCAACTTACCCCCACATAGGCGAAATTATTCTGTGTTTATAAGTTTTGCTATTTTTGTTGCTAGAAAAGAGGATAAAATGCCTCGGGCTTTGTTAGCATGAAGAGAAATTCATGTAAAATCAATAGAGCCAAGCAAATATACACTACATGACTACATCGCCATTTTATTATGTACAACAAGCCCAGTTAAATATGGGTCACATGTTTTATAGAAGAAACATTATTAATAGGTGTATGAGAGAGACTAATAATTATATTACTCGCATTATAATCATAATGCAGAAATGGAGTCACCTCTTGAAACTTATTTCCAATTTTCAAATACATAGTACAAAAGTGGTCCCAATACAGAGCTGGGCAATACTTGCAAGAAAAGTACCTACTTTATTAGGCTTGCAAGTACTTTCAGTACTTCAAGTACTGTACTTGAAGTACTTTCTATTTATAGTACTTTGTACTTGACAAATAAGTGTATTCACATGTACTTGGTACATAGTACTAGGAAAGATACTTGAAGTACAATGAAAATACTTAAAGTACTTTAAATGTACTTGAAGTATTTTAAATCTACTTGAAACCTTTAAATGTACTTGTATTACTTTAAATGTACTGGAAGTTCGATGAATAATTTAAAAGTTAACAATGTTATGAGAATTGTTTGTCTATGTCAGTGTTTCTTTTGCAGTGATGTGTTATTCCTGTAGTACATAATCATGTGAATTTCATTAATAAATATATTTTCAGCGATAATATAAAAGTAAAGATATATTTGCAAATTTTTTGTCATAAATAAATTAATTCTAATCTGCATACCTACTGTATATACCTTATAATGTTTGTATTACCTAACTACAGTGCTGGGACTTTGGCGTATCGCATGGCGACCGCATGACGTAAAAATGACGTCATTCTAATATCTCGGTACAAATTCTCGTATCGCTTGGCAATCATATGACGTCAATTTTACGTCAGGAGAACACTAGGTGATGCGGCACTCCAAGTAAGGAACTCTTGTTTTAAATAACCAAATAAATATCGCATATTGAAATTTTTGTCAATAATAACTTTTTTAAGGTCCATATAATTAGAAAAATATTAATTATCTGAAAAAGTACTTGCACCCGAATTTACAAGTACTTTTTCAAGTACTTGGTAGGTACTTTCAAGTACTTTAGAAACTAAAAAAGTACTTGTACTTCAAGTACATTTAGAAACATCAAGATACTTGGTACTTGTACTTCAAGTACTACTTTCCGGTACTTTGCCCAGCTCTGTCCCAATGTAGCTCTCTCCACAACAGCTTTGAGAGTTCGTACGGGAGGTAAGGCCTGGTAAGTGCTGTCAACGCTACATAATTACCGAAATCAACCAATAAAAGTAGTTTTGTACACCCAGAAATGGGAAGTGAATCGTGATTATATATTTAGTTATTTATTGCTTTATACCAAAGGTTACTTATTGTGTATCAAAGAATTTATTAACATATTCTGCGCAACACTTCATTGTTAAGGTAAGGTAGAATAAATATTGTTCAGAGATTAGGAAATCCCTTTTGTTGTTTTAAAATTTCACTGTAATTTGCGAACAAACTTAGATTTGACGGCACTTCGTTCACTTCACTGACAAAAACAATACTAATTATTAATAAATTATAATATTATACATTTTTTTATCAATTAGTAAATTATAAACTAGGTACATGATAATTATGTTTGATGCTTAGAAAATCACATCAGGTCTCAGGTGCCTCATTTATAAGTATGTCACCAATAACTCATCAAAGAGATATTTTAAATTCGGGTGGCTAAAATAGTTGTTTTACGTATTCTTTGGCGGCAACCGTAAAGTGCCACCATTTTTAAATTTGTCAGCGACTATTTTACAGATGCCTTTACTTCACGGCCGCTTTTATTTACACTAGTTTGTTTAAATAGCAAATAAATTTAGTGTTGCTCTACTTACAACGTCATAAATTTTAGGCGGAGTATTGGAAAAACGTTTCTCCAACACTATTTTGGAAATTACACATTCCACAACTAAAAACTATTTTGGAATTAATATTCACCACTATTCTGTAACTCAATCGATAACTTTTATCGATCGATAATAAATTGTAGCCAATAATTATAGTAGACACTGAATAAAAGACTTTATATTTGAAAAACATTTTTAAAGTGAACTTTTTATACGTGAATTAAAAACAAGCCCGGCTGTCTAAGATTGGAACGCGTAGTGAAATAAATGAACAGTTAATTAAATAAAAGTACGAGAGTATAATAAAATAAATAGCGTGTATAAAAATAGCAGTGTTAATTGTTTAAATATATAAATAACTTTGATTTATCACTTTACCCAAATAAATAAAAACGTTACAGTATGTACATATGTATAGATAGTAAGTATTGTCTCATGATTCCTCTTCCTGGGTCACCACAAGGAGTAGAACTCTGCACGAAAATCAAATATGAAATTTATTTTTAAGTAAATTTTATAACTTCTTGTGAGAATCCCTTTGAAAAATTATATCTTAAAGTTTCAGTGAAATATGAATTGGCAAAAAATATAACATTCAATGTGCCACATTAAAATATTTTATGTCTCACTCATTATGATCCGATCATCGTTTATGGACTTTAAATTAGAAATAATATGAACGGTATATAATGAAAATTATTTTCTTTTTAATTATAATTCATTACAATAATAAGTATTGATTACTACAATTAATACATTAATTGATTACAACAATTAATATAATTTTAAAAAAAACAGCTTTGAAAGCACAACGCAAAAATCATTTTTGATTCAATTATAATACTTAAAATTTATTATGAAAAGGGCCTTAAACAGCAATTAACTTTAACCACACATGTAAATAGTAAATACGTCGAACTGCAGACTGCATCGTTTCGCGTTGATTTTTGACGGATGACTAATTTTTTTGGGGACGATATTTATCCACGTTTGAATTCATTTTTGATATTATTTACCGTCACATGTGACACATCCAAAGCAGTACAAACTCTCTAAAATGAAATAATATTCATAAACAAGTGCCTAAGAAATAAAGAACTGAGATCTGTCATGTGAAAACGAACCTCAAAATATAATACTTACATCTTCTACAGACGGGAATGGAATAATTAGGGGAACATTTATGCTTTTCTCTTACTCAACGTACTCAAAATAATTTCTTTACACCGTTTCGATAAAATATCTTCCGAAACATCAAATTCACCCATTTCATAATCTTTAACGATATAGAACGTTGATGTTTTAAAAATAAATAAATAAATGTTGATAATAAACAAAACAATTAAACAACATCCTTAGCAACGCCAAAGCTTAAGCATTTTTGTAATCAAAATTATTGTAAATGAAAACTTATTTCACATATTCTAGTGAGACATAAAATCTTGTATGCACAACGAGAGTTACTAGATGATAATGCCCATGGGACGACATCTATCCCTCAGGCCAAAGGCATTATCATCATCGTAACGCCCTTGGTACATAAAATACTATTGTCTTGTCCAAATTCTGTTTTGTCAGTACTCTTATGAGGTTATCTTGGTCTAAAAGGATTCTTCAAATAATTAGACACAACCTCTACTAAGGTCTAAGGTTATGGAGAAGGCTATCACTTACGTTGTATGTCGAAGTAACGCGCTTCTTCTAATAGGAGATCAATGTCTGTGAAGTTGTCCGGAATGAGTAACCGTGAGTTCCGCATGAAGTTGAGTATGTGTCGGAACATACCGCCGTCCCGGTCTATAAAGTAGTGCTGTTTCAGTGAGTCTAACACTATGGGGATGCTACCGTTGAATAGTTTTGCTAATCTAGATTCCGGGTATCTGAAACAAAAACAAACAAATTTATTAGGTACATAAATCCAGAAAAATTTCGCAGATGTAATAATAATCGGCCCGTCCAAGTCTTCGACTTTTCAAAAATTACATGTCGCATATGAATTTTGAATATAAATAAATGAAAACGAAAAAAAAATTGCTATACATTTTGCATTTTTATACCTATAAATAATGTAATTAAAGTTTCTAGCGTAAAATGGTCGCCATGTTGTGACGTCAGCGTCATTACAGTAGTCCAGTTTCTCTGTGAAAATTTCACTATAAAGAGGACCATACATATTTTGCTCATAACTTCGCGATTGGCACATACTCTTACAAACACATATTTAATATATCCAAGTAATTTTTTATTAATATGAAATGAAAATATACTTATTAAATAAATTTATATTATAATTTATGTTTTAATTATTGTAATTTCAATACTTGTCATTGTTTTAATCATTTATATAATCAATACTGTCTTTGTTGTATTTAATTATAAATAGAAAATAGTATAAATACTATTTTAATTATAATACTGGCACTAGGTGAGTATGAAAAATTCAATATTATATTAAAAAAAGTCTTAAAGTCATATTAATTATAACGATAATTAACTTGATTATGAAAACGAGCAGAAATGATTAATTTTAATCGATGTTTTACATAAATTAACATTTAACACTACACTCATATACCTATACATGTAAGTAAATCAAACAAATATATATATATATATATATATATATATATATATATATATATATATATATATATATATATATATATATATATATATATATATATATATATATATATATATATTGAAATGATATAATAAGTATCTGGCTTACTTTATAACCATTAGCTCTAAAGATTTTTGATCACAGTTTGTAATGGATACGTATTTTTATTCATGCAACATTTATTGTATATTCCCGTATTAATTGTAACGTATGTCGATTCTCTCTACTTATGACGGAGTGATGCTAACGTCAGAACTTTCGCGCCAAAACTTCAATAATTATTTTAGGCGTTATTAAGCGTAATTTCAAGAAAACAAAAAATACGGAATTTCTATTTTTAAATTCTTCGTAACATATAAAAAATTCAAAAAAAGTTGGACGGGCCCATTGAATAAATGTATGGAAAATCGTGTAAAAATAAATTATCTGAAATCTTTACAATATTTGCTGATGGATGGATACGTATTTATTCATATTTGCATAAAATTTAATTGATGCAAATGCAAATATTTCCTTAACGAAATTAATTTTCATTGAACAAGTCATTATAGATTACAGAGCTTTCATTAAATGTATTATAAAAAATTTAATTAAATTCATTATTAACGATGTTATATGGATTAACCATCAATAATTAATTAAATTATCGATATCTTTTAAATAGAATTATGCATATCAGATACCTACCTATAATTACCGTAAAACATATAGGTAATTTTATGATGAATTTTTAATTAATAATATTATAAAACAATTTATTTTAATACGTGCATAAATAATGAAATGAAACAAAAATATTTATTCTGCGTCAAAAATTAAATGAATTAATTTTGTGCCCCAAACGGTAATGAAGCGAATTTTGTTTTTCATCTAATTAATTATTTTCATGAATAAATTTTATTTATCATTTATTAAAATAATGATTTCATTGAATTTTATTTAATTTTACGCCGTTTGTCACACACAGTTTGCAGTGACATTTCATTTCATTTGTTTTACAAAAATTTAATAAAGCTTGCATTATTAATTAGCAAAAAGGACCGTTTCCAAATTAATTATTCCAAAAATAAAAAAGGTACGATATAATTTATTTTCAATTATTTGCATAGAATGGATATTGTTTCTTTGTTGCCTATTCCCATATAGTGAAATCATTTGTTTAACAAAAACATAAATAATAATGTATAAGTGCTATTGATTAGTTTTTAACAGTTGTTGTAGGTATATACTCCTACAGCTTGTTTGTTCATTTATAAATATAATCTTTAAAATATCATTAATTATAAATTGACGCGAGTCAGAAAGTAATTAATCTTTGTAACACATGCATTTACTAAATTTATGAATATTATGTACTCGTACACTTAAAAATTTACTAATGTATAAAGGGCTGAAATATTCTTAATTTGATTTATCGCTTCTCCTAACGTTGCCTATTTAATATAACATTTCTACTACTAGGAGTAAGTCAAGAAGTAATAACAAAATGACAATTTTTCAGAAAAAAAAAACATTCCGAATTAGTATTTCAAACTCCTACGTATATATAGAGAAGAGCTATTTTTTCAAAAGGTCAAAGATATTGATATTGAAAGTGCCTAAAAAATTTTAAGAGTGCAAACCAATTTAGTAAGTATGATATTAATGTAGAAACCAACACAGAAATTATTAAAATATCGCCCGTACTGTATAATTTTTCAAAGATGTCTGATCACAGTCATCTGTATCATGAACGAGTTAACAAATTGGCATATATATATATATATATATATATATATATATATATATATATATATATATATATATATATATATGTAAGATTCACTTTTCGACTGGGCGCCACTGGTTTAGAAGCGCTGGCTTAAGGCAAAAACACTTGACATTCTTAAACACAATAACAACCCCCGACCCTTGGCTGGTCAGGGCAGTTGCTGTGTGCTAGTAGTCAAATACGGATGTGTGTGAAACTGTGAATAGTGTCAACAAAGAAAAGACGAGATGCTTGCAGTAATTATAGGTGAGTGGTAGAACTCGCTGTCATTCTAATTATTATACAGGTATAGTTTGGTGTGGATCACCAAATGCTTGATTGATATGTTATACACTGCTTGTGTATTTGATATGCATGGTATATGTGAAGTATACATTTGTATTATTTGTTTGTGGCCGCAAACGTAGTAGTTTCCTAATTAATTATCCGAAGAGTTGTCTGGGACAACTCTGGGTCCATGGAGCTATATGCTTCGAGGTGTGACGACACCAAAGGAGAGGCTGAGATCCACGAGAACGTCTGGGACGTTAAGGATAAACCTGGGGTTTATCATGATAGGTCTGGGACCTATAAACGTGTGATCGTAAGCTAAACTCTCATAACGGGTCTGGGACCCATTGACCTCTGGGAGGTCGAGTTCTGGGAACTCACATGTCTGGGACAAGCAAATGAGAGGCTGAGACACACGATAACGTCTGGGACGTTAAGGATAAACCTGGGGTTTATCATGATAGGTCTGGGACCTACACTCGTGTGATCGTAAGCTAAACTCTCATTATGGGTTTGGGACCCATTGACCTCTGGGAGGTCAGAGCTCTGGGAGCTCAACATGTCTGGGACATGCGTATGTGGCTACGGTACCGCTAGTGGCTCAGAAATGATTATTCACGAGAGCCGTATTCCAGCAATTCGTCAATGCACTGGGTGTATACTTTTGCGAATAGGGGTATCGGAAACCACAAGGTGTTGGGCCGCATTTAATATGCGGGGCACCTGCCCAAGTCTGGGACTTGGGAGCAACCTTATTCCTGCCCCCCCCTCCTGTCTATCTCATTAGATGATAATGCACGCCTGTGATAATTGTTGTAAATTGGAATGACAATGTGTATTTTATCCTACTTAGGGAAACGCGTCGTAGAGGGCCAGTCCGTCCCTGACGCGTGTAGAAGAGGACACCGATAACAGGTCAAAAAGGAATGTGAATTGTATATATTAGATTATTGCATGTATTATCGCCCATATATTCTAGTTAAGTAATAAATGAACAAGATTAATAAAAATTAGTAAAAACCTTAGCTTATATATATATATATATATATATATATATATATATATATATATATATATATATATATATATATATATATATATCACAAGAAGCGTATGCGATAAGGATGGATATAACACGCTTGTCTTTCAAAAATTCATATTGTTTCGACTAAGTTAAAACATTCCATTTTAAAACGATGCTCGTTGTTGACAGTACTTTCGCTGTAACGTAAGTTTGTTTATTAATTCAAATATATTACCTTGATTCATAGCGGTACGAATAATACTATTTTCTGTCAGTGCCATTGACACTTCGGCATTATCTTATTTTTTACCGGTTTCAAGATATTAATCCATAGTTTACATGTACAAAAGTAGGCTGGTAACTAAGTAATAACTGTAATATTATTACCATACTGACTTATCAACAACAGTCTACAAAATGAAAATAAAATCAAATGAAATTATAATGCTCTTCATTAATACATACAGATAACGTTAATGTATCGTTCTTAAAACAGTTTACTTTATACTAAAATAATAAACACGAGGAATAAAGCACATAATTTTAATATTTGTCATATTGACATAAATGTCAAAATAATTGTTCTGTTTATCATGGCATGCTGAAAGTAGCTTTAATGAGAGGATTTCAAAAAATAATCATATAATATCATACGTGGTAAATTTTTGCCGGAAAAATTGTCAGATTGTTACGAGAGCTGGTTGCCTAGCAATTTATTGAGTGGCATTGACAAAAAAATCACGAGTTGTTAAACGAGTGATTTTTGATCAAAGTCACGAGATAAATTGGCAACAGGCTCGAGTAAAGCAATCGGAAAATTTTTCCAGGATAAAATTTAACCACGAATGATATTCGGATGACTATTTCCAAAATAAAAATCAGATAATCATTTATATATATATATATATATATATATATATATATATATATATATATATATATATATATTATGTTTCTGAAACGTCAAAAAAATTTCGCTTATCAAAACTCACTTACTTGTAAAAATGCGACATCTTATTGACTTAAAGGGTGCGAAAATTTTTTTGTGACGGTGTTTTGTCGAAATTAAACTTGGTAACTAGGTAGAATCCTAAATTTGGATTGGCTTATAAATTTATGAGTGAAATAATCTTTATTAATAATGTCTTCATTTTCTGAAACCGATAAACTATTGAACAAACCACGGATGTTATGAATCATAACAAGCCTTAGATGTTTTAAAATCTTCGCTCTACAAGCTCGGATTTCAAACCGACAACTGCGGCAGTTATGATATATAGAACATTCCTAGGTATGTTAATAGCTATTACACATTTGGTTTTACATTTGCCAATAAGCTTGACTTAGTTTTGAATTTTGAATGCTTTTACTGTGAAATATATTTTTATAATAATAAAATAACAGTAGTATTTTATGTACCCTCATAAAAACTATAAGTAAACGACAGTACTGAATTTGAAACAATTGGCGACACTAAAATCTTAATTCATACAATTCGTAGATGACCTTCATCTTTAAAAAAAATCCTGTATATTAGAAAATCCATTGAATTGTACAAGTTGATTTAAAATGAGGGCAACCAAATTAACTTACCATAGGTCATTTTGAGTAACAAATGTCATAAACATAAGTCCTACTCCTTTTAGTTACTAAACCAAAATACAAGAAGCCAAACTTTTATACTAGTTAATTTTCAAATTAATAAAAAATTCAAAATACGATGTCTACAAAACACAAAATCACTAAAATAAAATTTTTAATGAAATAACTATATCTTCGTATTCAGCAGCACTAAAACCATTCATGACAATTAAGAGTATAATTAAGATGTAATAATACCAATATAAGAAATATACAGCCGAATTCTCGAAAGAGTATTAGCGTTAACACCGGTGTTAGTTACCAGGGTTAGCGCTAACCCTATTCTCAAAACAATTTAATACCAAACTCTTAACACTCAGCTAACACCGGTGCTAGCATCGCTAATACTCGCCATATCCATGACAACATAAAACAAATAACCTAATCCTATTCCCAAAGAATAATACCGCCTGAAAAAGGTTAAATTTAGCACCAAAACTTATAACTAGTCGGCAGTAGTTTTAGCTAAAAATAGTAGTATGTTGTATAATTTAAAAATACAAAATGAGGCGATTTTTATTTTGATGATGGAGAAGGAGAGGCAAATAACGATGGTATCTAAGATGTAAACAATTTTAATGCAGTTGCGCATAAAATAATTATCCTAACAAACGAATATTTTTGTATCATTGTTATATTGAATAATTGGGAAAGTTTTGATTACAACAAAGAATATTTTGATTATATCTTACCTCAAGATAAAAATGAATCCAACAATGAATCCATTATTTAAATACTAGCATTTTGCAAAGAACTCAATGCTTATGATTTATAATTTTGAAATATTTAATTTCTCGTTTCTGTCGATATTAAATTTTTCTGACTTACTATTCAAATTTGGTAGAAACAAGTAAAAGAAATAACCTGTCAAACGGATAACTCCGGACAAAGGCGACCTTTACCCATGGAGTGGCACTGCAAAAATCAATCAAATATAAACCAATTTTTTTAAAACCATATTCAGTTCATTTAAAATATTTGTAATTCATATAGGTACAGGCTATTTTTCTATACAGTTTCCCTGAACATCAATGCACCTGCGCCATTGGATACTGTTTTTGATTCTCATATTAAAAAGTTTGTTGTGACTAGAACAATACAATGTTGCATAAGAGTTTGAATGATTGCAATACTACGAAGGCATTAAGCAGCTTAAGACATTTCCTAAGGACAGCAAATTAAGAAGCGCATCAAAAATTAATACTAAAATATATGTATATACTTGTTATTAGTCATTTTCATTATTGTAATCAAATTTTATTTATTGTAATCAATAATTATTTTTTTTATAAATTGAAGAGCTATAAGATATAACGTCTGCATTAACATAAAAATACAAAAATATTACATGTATTAATTTATTTAAATAAATACGAATTGTTTACAATGCACGGGGTCTGATGCGGCTGCACTGTTCGCGGAATGTTAGTGAATGGATATTTTTACAAATAAAATTTATCATCTACCTGTATTTTTCGTTTTTTTTTACTCACGGCCACAGCCTGGATTGAACACATCGTAGTAATATTAAATTCATGTAAAAAGAAATATAAAAATTAATTCAAAACAAATATATATAGTTATACGTATATGTTGCATTTATTTTATATTATTTAAATTTGATGCAAAAAGCATTTAATATCGCCCAGGTCCAGATGTGATGCGATAGTCGCTACATTCTTCTTTAATTCTTGTGCCAACAATTTATTGTTTTGCTCAAAAACGTTATGTGGTTCCTCTTGCGGACCACCTCCTGTCTTCCTCCTCTCTTTAAGCATACTGGCATCTAAAAAGTAAATATCATTAAACTACTGTATAAATGATTGAACTAAGTAATATTTTACTTACGGATTCATTTTATTCTTACTTTCTCCTGTTTAAATTTATTTTTAATATCCATAACAGTTCGGGCTTGGGAAGCAACAGCATTTACAGCCAAAGAAATTTCTTTCCAAGCACGAACCTTCTTCAAGGGAGTATTAAGTAGTGAAGGTTTACCAAATAAAATATTATTTCTTATATTTACCTCATTCATTATTGTATCTAATTCGGTTTTGCTAAAATTCGGCTACCGTTGACGTCTGTTCGCCTTATCAGCTGTCATATCTGCCGCCATTTTGATACGATGTGGTGTTAAGCTAGCACTGGACTAGCCTAATACCGTTTTTGTTTTGAGAATTCGGGGTTAGGCTAAATTTTAATACGGTGTTAAGGCGGTGCTAGCTAACACTCGTTTTGGTGTTAGCTAATACCCTTTCGAGAATTCGGCTGATAAAGTATAAACGTTTTGGTTTTATTTTTCAAAAGTATTTGGTTTAGAAAATTTCAAAATTGACGGTAGTTTATAAACTTTGACTTGTATTTTTAGTAACTACAAGATATAAGACCCCAAGTTTGTCACGTTTTTTACTAAAAATTACAACCCAACAAACTGTGAGTTTGTTACATGCATTATAAAAATCACAAAGTTCAATGAGGTCCGGTATTCATTTATTGATTTTAATTTTTCTGAAAGCTTGAATAAAATGATGAATTTTAGCGTTTGCTAAACTTTCCAACTATCGCATTGATTCTGATGTAACTTGTTTAGTAAACAATATTCAAACGTAAGCAAGTGTCTAAACAAGTGACTTTACAATATTGTTTAATTTTAGTATTCTGATGACTAACTTGATTAAGAACTTGCTTAGCAAGTAATAAGCAATTCGATAAACAAGAATTCCGTGCACAGACGCAGATTTACCAATCTAGTAGTTAGCTGTCACTATAGTATTGTTTATATGAAAGATTGGATTATTTATGCAAGCATGTGCTTCAAGAAAAGAACAACAGAAAAACATTTCCAAATATACCTAAAATATTTAGATCAAGTAACGATGTTAAAAACTGGCAAAATTACCGTGAATTCAAATAAAATTATTGCGGTATTATAGAAGGAAATAGTGTGAATTAAATATTTTAATCTTATAAACAAATAGTTTTTATTTTAAAGAACATTAAAATAAAAAATTTGTTTAGGTCACATTTTTTGAGAACATATAGGTATCTTACTTATTAATTGCATTTATTACAAAAATATTGCTCAAATTGTCCATTTTGTTTATCACAACATCACAGGTGTGCTTTTGAGAAAAACAATATGCAATACGATTTAATCAACATAATACAAATTCTTGTTTACTAAACACACACACACACACACACACACACACGCGCACGCACACGCACACAAGCACGCACACAAGCACGCACACACACACACACACACACACACACACACACACACACACACACACACACGCACGCACACAAGCACGCACACACACAAGCACGCACACACACACACTCACACACACACACACACATACATACACACACACACATACATACACACATACACACATACACACATACACACATACACACATACACACATACACACATATACGCACATACCAAAATCTCGATATGCGATTTTTAGCACGATCCCTATACCTCCCTTACTAAGGGTAGCGGGACATCATTCATAATCATATTTTGATAATTTAATAAAAAAACTATGCTACTTTTTTAGTACCTATTGGACTCCAATGAGGTGTTGCAAAAAAAATTAACATATCTTTTTTCTTCTGAAATTCGAATAAGTATGTTCTACAGTATTATTAAATATGATTTTCTGTTCAAATTACTGTATATATTAAGCACAGTAGCAATTTAAAAATTTACTTTTTGAATTGGCGCCAAATTACACTGCCTGTGATATCAGACTTACATTAGCCAATGACAAAACTGGAAAGATGATGAAAAAAAAAACAAATGTATCATACATCAACGTCAATGATTGCTTTAATGACAACTGTGTGACATAAGGTCTGACTTATAGTGCAGCGTGATTTTTGGTTCTTTAGTGTAGTTCTTAGTTATTTATTATTATATTACAGCGTTATATTTCAGAGTTCAATGCCCTGTATTATAAAAGATGGATAAGTAAAGCACTAGCAAAGTAAAATTTACTCTTGAAGTAAAATACTTTATTCCAGAGATTTTCGTCAAAACAAGAATAAAAATACTAGCTAATTAAATCTATAGTATAAATTACTCCAACGATGTGCGAGGAAGTAAACTTTATTCCGTAAAATAAATTTGACACATGTCAACATTAACTAAATTAAATTCATTATACATTTCATCCCATGTATTATTTTTACATTTATTTATCTCCAACATGTTTGCTTTGTCTATTTCTAAGTAATTTTTCCCCGTTCTCTTTTTTCCATTTTAGTTGACACCTGACACGCACACATACATTATTGTCTATTTTGACTTTTGGATTTATTTCGTGTTAGGAACGTACAGAATACATATTGTTAAAACTTATATAAAACATATTCCAGCGAGACATTGTTTGGAACAGATCCTCCAGTTGGAGATTCACATTATCGCCAGTAGTGGTCTTAAGAAATACCGTCTAGTAATGTTTTATCCTAGATTTATCAATCTCTCTTATGCTCCAGTAGTGCAAAGATTAGCCGGTATAAGAAACCGTAGCCTGAGTGCATCACTTTCCAGCTAAAAAATTAAATGTATTCAATAGTTCTTATTTAATTATAAAAATATTTATATTTACATCAAAATGATCTTTACAACAAAGAAGTTATGATTTTATGTTTTTATCTTTACTTGCGACAACCATTTCATTCTTCTTTCTTCGTTTTGAGGTACTACTAGAAATATTTTTCCCTATTATCAGTTCTATTTGGGCACACTGCACAAAACACTTTTTTACAACCATGTTTGATTATTTCTAAATACAAAAATCCGTAGTAGTTGACAGCTGTCATGACTGTCACTCGTTTTATTTCCGTTGGTGGCAAATGTAAGCCACACCCTCATTGGTAAGTTCGATTCGAACGTCATCAGTCGAAAGGGGAAGCGGAAATTCAAACATTATAATTTCAAAGACAATTTTCTCATGAATAAAGAATAATACGAAAAAAATAAAAAATACGGGTAAAATATTTTTTCTTAATCTTTCGATTAAAGCAAAGAAAAAAAAAACCGTGCAACACCTCATTGCAGTAACTTTTATGATCATCCTTAGCCGTAAATGTTATTTTATACTCATATCTTCTAAATACCTATTTATAGTCAAGCGTCTAGTGTGGAATACAAACAATCAATTATGGCTTCTACTGTTCGTATTTCTGCCCATGAAGTGGCACGCAACAGTTCTTCTTCTCTTTAATTGATTCTCTAATGCTCACGGTAGACTTGAGCGGCCGCCGTACGGCAAGGCGTGTCGGACTTGGAGGCCCCAGCCATTTGCTCGTTTAATGAACACGTTCTACTCCATCATCATGTTATTTATTTAACCGGAGCTGCTGAGAACATGTGTGTGAGCCTTCGCACCTTCCGAACGATCAAATACGAACAGAAGCCATATACAAGTAAAGAGATTTTATAGGGGAAGTGTTAAGAGTTAAGAGGCTAAAATATTATGGATTTAATCGTTCTGATGTGGTATCCTTCATAATTGTTAATTGAAGTATTTAAATTCAGATCTAAATGCCTTTTTGATATTTTAAAGTTATGCAACAAAAAGTCTTTTGTATGATACAATAAAAATAGTTTCAATTTCTGATTTATTAATATTCTTATCCAAGAATGACAAAGTATTCGTAGTAGAAATAAAATGTACTATGCAGGGATAACGCTCTAATTACCATCTGTGCTTTTGTTGCTCTATCACGATATTTTCACTATTTATTTCTAATATACGGCCTAATTCTCTAAGCAAAATTGTTCAAATAAACAACCATTTTCAGTTGTTAATTTCAATGTCAGTTGCTAAGCTCAAAATCCCAACTCACTATTCGCAATCGAAATTAACGATAGAGGCGCTGATTTTTGAAACAAGATGGCCGCCATACGATGGGTTTGCCATATGCCAGTTTCCATTATTCACTGAGTTTCGTTGACTGTGTTTAAAAACCAAGTTTAAAAACTTATTTACATGAAAGCGATAAGTTTAAATATTTAATTATTAATTACCACACTTCTCGCTCAGTTGTCACTTATTCAATATGACGCTTGTACGATTGCTTTCCGTAGTACCGATTTGCGCTACTGGAGGGAAAATTTTATCTACGATTGCGAATTACATCATGCAAGTTGCTAAAACTTAACAACTAGTCGTTACGTCGAGTTGTTAATTTAGCAACTGCATTTTTCTCTTTGTTAGTATTGATCAATCGTTGGTAAATGGTTTTTCTTGAAAATTTTGTGTTAGGAAATAACCTTTACTGGAAATAGAGGGACGACAGCAAAGGTAAATTATTTATAAACTAATATATACCTACATGCCCAATAATTATATACATTTTTAAACAAGATTTTAGATTTATGCAAAGAAATTTGCGAGATGTTAGTAATCCATTCCCGTTACTGATATCAGGAAAAAATATTTACAGAGATATTCAAATTGAGCAAGTGTCGTTTAATTCGTACTAATCAAAAGAAATTTGTAGAAATTTCTCACCATTTGCGTAGGTTTTACAATTTGTCTGTTGAAAATGTTCTCACCCAACTAATATGAGTTTGGGCTCGTAAGTCTAAAGGCCGTCGCGCACTTGGGCGAGGCGAAGCTAAGCGCGGCGAAGAACCGTTTTTTCATTCAATATATTATTGTGTATACGCGCACTTTGGCGAAGCGAAGAGCAGAGCAGCGAACGACTTGCCGGAATACTTCGGGGAGAATATTTTTCTCTGCTCTTTTCTGCTCTTCGCTTCGCTTCGCTGAAGTGTGCGATAGCGCAGCTACCTAAATCAGAAGGAATACGACCGAGACACATTGGAAATAGCCGGTTTAGAATTAAATTTCACATGTTTCATATCAAACAATACGTATAGGTTCTATGAAAATGTGAAACACAGAAGAGAAATTAGTTCTTCAGGTTCCAAAATATAAAGATCTGTACGATATAGGATGTGTCGAGTATTTTAATCAGACATTGAAAGACAACTGCTGGTTAGAAGTAGCAGAAGAAATGAATATAACCGGTATAATATGCTATGTATATTAAGTTTATTAATTGTAAATATAACAATGTACATTACAAAATGTTGAATTTTAAGCAATTCATTAAATATTTGATCCAATAGATATGAATATGACAACTGAATATGTACTACTACTTAAAACAAAAAAACTAAATATATTATTATAAATAAAAATGAAGTCAATTAAAAAGGAGATTATCTATTTAGTTATACAATGTAGAAGAATTTTTCAAATAATTTAGTTCTGAAAATTCCTTATATATTAAACGATTCCAATTGCACAAATTAGCATTTAAACATTTTTTCGGTCTCTCTGTACCATGGAATTTTGCCACTGCACTTGAACCTACGGATGAAACAAAATAATTTATAAATTTGTCTCATATTGATAGTGCTAGCGTTGTTGCGTTTCCTCCGAGCTTTCCATCTTTTGAAGCACACGCAACCGTTTCTCGTTGAAAACTGCTCGCAAGTGCGCGTTGGTTCTAAAAACGGCTCGTCGCCGCGCTTCGCTTCGCCTCGCCTCGCTTCGCCCAAGTGCGCGACGGTCTTAAGTGGTGCACGTGTAACTGAGCATAAGAGGCCCAGCGCGCACTTGAGCGACCGAAGCGAAGCGACGCGAAGAGAAGTTTTTTCATTCAATGTATTATTATGTGTATACGCGCACTTTGGAGCAGCGAAGAGCTGAGCAACGAGGTGACTATACACATAAGAATACATTGAATAAAAAAACTTCTCTTCGCTGCGTTTCGCTTCGCCGCTCTTCGCGTCGCTCACGTGCGCGTCGGCCTTCAGACTGATACTGCATAGTGAACCTACTGCAAGTCTTGTTTATGTCTGTCATTATTTCGAATTCGACACCAGAGAGCTCCTCTTACGCGGCATGTTTAAATAGAAATCCATTGTTTAATGTTATGTACAGATAACTACAAAGAATTATTATAGAAGGAGGGATATAAAATGTTAAATAAAACGATTTGGACGTAAACATCTACATCATAACTTGTTCGACTGTAACTAATTCAATAATATTATCCCTACACAGAAAATTGCACAAAGAAGTTATATTATCATGATAAAACAATTTGATGTACACAAAAACAAACAACAAATTGTACAACAGCGTCAACAAAAGCAGCAACAACAAATTTATCTTCATCATTGTCCGTACTGGCAGTCTCTCGCCACACAAAGAAGTAACAAGAAAACAATCTAGAAGTACGGAGGTTATCAGCGTGTAGCTGTCTAGATGAAACGATAGCCGACGCATTAATACGTTAACGAACACATACTCTGGATGTAGTTAGCTTCATAAACAGCAACCAGCAGCTCTAGGTTGAGTTGGATAGCGGAGTAAACGTGTGTGATGTCCGGAGAGAGATTACTGCAGAAGCAACAGGGAGTCTACAGGATTGATTTATCAAAAGAATTTGTTGGTTCTGCTGACCACCAACTGATAGCTTCATTTTCTTCTATTTTATTTTCTAATATTATATAATATAATATCACGGCTTATTATCCATTTTTGGGTGAGCCAATCAGCTTTTTTTACCTCTCGCTAAGAGAGGTATTGTCTTCATGCTAAAAATCGCATATCCAGATTTTAATGAATAAGCACGTTTTAAGGTCCCTAGAATCCGATTATAACATTTTTACGATGATGTCCGTATGTGTGTGTGGATGTGTGTGTGGATGTTGGATTCACTATATCTCAAATACTATAAGACTTAAGACATTTTTAACTACGGATTCCTCAATCTAGCAATAATGGGAAGAGTCCAGTCAGTTTTGGTAATAATTGGACAACCGGAAGTAGTAGTTACAAGAAAAAAATCATCTAAATATTATTTATCGAAAATTTATGTAAATACTTATATTAAAGAACGTTAAATTCTTTATTCGATAAATATAAATTCATTATTATATCTTTTATAGATTTAGAGATAAAGAAAGGCATATAAAATAGTTTGATGTAAAAAATCTCAGATCAAACTACTACAAGGCAAGAAATTCAAATGTTTGTAATTGTCACATAAATGTCACTGTCAAAAATATTTGTATGCATCTGTCAAAAATATTTGTACATTATTATGAAGATTATGAAAATAAAAAAAAGTCAACAACGCAAAAGAATATATGTAAAAAAGAATATAAAAGGAATTTGCGAAAAAATGACGAATATAAAGAAAAAGAAAAGGAAAGCAGAAAAAGAAAATTTCAGGATATTGAATATAAAGAAAATGTATGTATTGTACATAATTTATTTTAAAATATCCCATAGATTTTGCAAATATATGTGAGAATTATTTTGTAGTGAGACATGAATATATGTATTTGTATTTAAAAATATTTTTCGTTTTATGCGTACAACCAGGTAAAATATCTGGCGAGAGGTTATGTGCTGGCCACATTTTTTTTTTCGAAATCGAAGGGAATTTTATGGTTGATTATCTTCGTAGGATCAAACCATTACAGAACAATTCTACTCGAGCTTGTTGCATCAACTTCGTGAATAACTAAAATGAAAACTATACCTAACGAAAGATTAGCTATTCCATCATGAAGTTGTGATGACTGAAATTCATCGGTGTGGCTTTAAATCGGTACCTCATCGAAACTCAAAAAACCACCTGGGAGGGCAAAGATTTTCGGGGTATTTTGGAGACCAAAACGTAACGTTTCATAAGACCGGGATTATGAGAGTGCAGTATCGATGAACCAAGTGTAGATACCTACTTAAAGGGACCTACGTTAAAAAAATTATGTAAAAAGTAAATCTTTTCTGCGGAGCGGACCTTAGAAATATGATAGGTAACTTTATTCGTCATTGTCCATTGAAATACTGCTATTGTTATGTCAAAATATCATTATTTATAATAAGTAATTGTGATTGTTGTGCTTTTTGATGAAAAGTAAACGTTAATATGGCAAATTTGACTACTGAAGATTATTTTAATTTACTTTGAATTTATGGAGAGTGTTATAAAAATGCTGTTGAAGCTTGTATTGTGTTTGGTGAGAGATACCCGAACAAACCATCCGTGTCTAGAAAAATGATTTATTGATTGGAAAGAAATTTGAAAGTACATGGTGCATTTTCTAAAATAAAGATAATGCCGCGTCCAGTGAGAAATAGGGAAGAAATAGAAATTGCTGTTTTAGCATTTATTTCAGAAAATCCTACTGCATCAACTAGAGAAATAGTGTCTCATCATTACATATCAAATGGGTCAGTGTGGAGAATTTTGAAGAAATTTTATTTAATTTTCAAATGAATTTTTCTCAATTTTTTTTGTTATGTAAGCACATAAAATATTTATACGATTGAATTAAAAAAAAATACTTTGTCGCATGAGTCTAAAAAACGTATAATATCCCATTTAAAAAAAATATAACTTTGGTTTGTAACTTGAGAACCACTGGTTTTAATTTTTTTTCTTCAACAAGTGAATACCCCCCTTGATCTACTGCAACTTTTATTTGAATGATTTTCTTCTATTCCTAATAATTAAGAAAATAATTGGGGTGTCCCATATCCGTGAAAAACCCTGTATACAATACACAATATAAAACATATTTACATTGTAATACATGATTATGATTATGTGTACGTAAGTGTATGTGTATGTTAGTGTGTGTGCGTGGCACAAGCATACATGGCCGTAGTAACCACAGAATTATGAATGTAACTGTGCAACAATCGGGGCTATTCTATAACTCAGTTATTGGGCCCTATTCTATAACTCGATGGTTAATTTTTAACCACTGATTAAAATTTTTATCCAATAGTTATTGATTTGACAACTAAAAATCTCTTTTTTTGTTTTGTTATATGTCAACATACTTGATTGGTTAAAAAAAATAACTAGTGGTTAAATAGTAACCACTGAGATACGGAATAGGCCCCAATATTATTTGTCGATTATTATCGAGGTATCAATCGATTGCAATTCAAATTGGGATTTTGTACGTCACTTGATCATTAAAATTGGTTAATGATAGTCGATAACACACTGAAATTTATCGATCAATAATATGATGTCGTTATCATATTAATGATCGATAACAAATGTCAAAATCAGATGAAAGTAGCAGTTAGAATATTATATCGCCTGTACTTCAATGCAATATACATAATTGAAAGAATATACAATTAAGCTTTTATTCATAACATGGCACTAAGAAATGCAATGCAAGTAGCCCTCTTTCCTTACGCGTTGAAAATTTTAAACAAATCTTTTAAGTAATCCGATAATTCGCCCAATATTTAATCATAACACTCAAGTCTCCTCTGCGAAATTGTAGAAATGACATCCGGTGGCCGGGCCACTGCTAGAAACCGCGAGGCCCAGAGCAATTATTATGACATGCGAGGCCCCTTCGAAACTATACATTTTTAATTTCCACCATAATGTTATTGTATTTTTTCTTCGCAAAATGCTAATATTAAAATATTGATGATATTTCCTTTGTTGGATTCATTCTTGTAATCAATAAAATATTCTTTGTTGTAATCAATAATTTTACAGTTATAGTTTTTCTATTTAAGAAACAAGGTATTGTTTATAATATTTTGACTTGTTTTTTGAAAACTAAAAGAAATAGTACCCACAAAAAGTTTAAGTAAAATTTGTTACACTATATACAGGGTGGGGCAGAAAAACCTATCCGATTTCAAATCTCTTTTTCCCAGAAGAGGGAGCAGGTAGAGTAGTGGGGTAAAAACCGTTAGAAAGCCGGTTTTATGCCATTTGTCAGTAGTCAACATGCCTTGGTCTGGTGAACATCGTGCTTTTGTTATTGAGCGGTTTATCGAATGCGGCGGTTCGATAATTGCTACACAACGTGCTTTTCGAATTCATTTCGGACTCGGGCGTCATGATCCTGTTCCACATCACGCTACGATTAAAGTGTGGGTGTCAAATTTTAGACAGACGAGTTCAGCATTGAAAAAGAAGTCGCCTGGACGTCCCAGGACAGCAACAGGACCTGAAAACGTGGCCAATGTGAGAGCCGCGATTGAACGTTCCCCGCGTCGTTCGGCGCGAAAACATTCGCTCGCTTTGGCGATTTCCAACCGCAGTATTCGGCGCATTTTGCACTGGGACCTCAAAATGCATCCCTACAAAATGGTTGTTGCACAGGAATTAAGTGAAAGGGATTTTGAAACCCGTACGAACCTGTGTCGCGATCTCCGAGAACTCTCAAACGACGATGTTGTGCTCTTCACGGACGAAGCCCATTTTCACCTTTGTGGTGCCGTTAACAGGCAGAATTTTCGATATTGGAGTGACGAAAATCCTCGAGAAATCCATCAGGAACCCCTCCATAGCCCAAAAGTGACTGTGTGGTGTGCTCTTTCCCGCCTAGGCGTCTGGGGGCCTTACTTTTTTGAAGAAAATGGGCAAACCGTAACGGTCAACAGCGAGCGCTATTGTTTCATGCTGGAAAATTTTCTTAGACCCAAAATGGAAGAAAATGGCGTGGAAAATGTGTGGTTTCAACAGGATGGTGCAACCGCCCACACATCGCGACGATCAATGGACATTCTCAGGGAACTGTTTCCCGGTCGCCTCATTTCCCTGAGAGGTGATCTTGGCTGGCCGCCGCGCTCACCGGATCTCACTCCATGTGACTTCTTCCTTTGGGGTTACCTCAAATCGAAGGTTTACCAGCATCGACCAAGGACCCTTCTTGCTTTACGAAGGGAAATTGCTCGGGCAATTGAAGAAATTCCTGTGGAAATGACGGTGAAAGTCATGGAAAGCTACCGCGAGCGCCTAAATCAGTGTATCCGCTCCCAAGGACGACATTTGAGTGATGTGCTTTTCAAAACTTAAATTTAAAAATGGCATAAAATTTGCGATATGTTAATAAAAAAATTTTTTGACAAGTTGAGTGGTTTTAATTTTATAACGTTTTGAAATCGGATAGGTTTTTCTGCCCCACCCTGTATCATTTATGTAAATAACTAAAATAATCGAATAATCTATTACTTTAACTTCTTGCTCTTGGTCATCACCGGTACATATTCATATTCGATTATTCATCGGCATAAGCTGAGAATAATTGAATTACATAGAACTAAATTATCAATAGATAGGACAACTTTTAGTTCCGTTTTTGAGTAAGTACAAACACTAGATAAAACGATACTTTGTCAAAGTGAACCCGTAAGGGTTAAATTTACCTCTCTCACAGGTATTATATTCATCTATTGGAAATATTTCATTTGTTTGTATTATGAATTATTTTGTTTATAATTCTATGAAACTATGTAAACAAAGCAGTCATTTGGCATTGTGCAGAGCAAAGCACTAAAGCCAAACAGGCTGATATTGCCAATGCCGTACTGGTTCGTTAGGACCTGCAGCAAAGTGATACGATCCTGCTGCCAGCTATTGACGGTTTTCAAAACTACACACGACAATGAAAACCAATATAGTGACTGCTGTTAGTCAACGTGTAAATAAATACACATGATCGAGAGACAGGCTATCGCGAACAATGTTTATAATTTCGCCGTGCAGTCACTATCGACATCCACCAAAAACAATACTTTCAATTCAGCGGTGAAACTTGCTTTTTCTCATCTATTTGCTGCAGTGTTAAAACACACATTGTTTTTCAACTGGCAGTTTTTATTTTACACTATCACTTTACTGGAATTGAACGCTTTATATCGTGTTTCATTTTAAATAGCCTGCTTAAATATTAACTACAAAAATATGTCGAAATATCTTTAGAAATAATAGTGCGATTTATTTGCAAACTGAAATATTTAAATCAAAATAATTATGGTGTAAAACGAAACATATTATTTATATTAATAACTATAAAATTTGAATTAATAATTATTGTATTCCATCTCATGGTGGTGTTGCTGCCTTCTGTTGTGACGTGTGACCTATCAGATATAGGGGGGTTAATTTTTAACCACTGGTTAAATTTTTTAACCAATCAAGTATGTCAAATCAATATCTATTCGACAAAAATTTTAACCAGTGGTTAACAATTAACCATCGAGTTACAGAATAGGGCCCATATAGGGTGCGGCAGAACTTACCGTTTTATACTCATTAGTTTTTAAAAAAAATGGCCGCTAGTATGAACGGTGATTAAGGGTGATTAGCGAGCATTTGACTAGCATTGTTTTATCTCTGTCAATCGTTTAGAGATTATTTTAGAGAAAAATTCTTCAAATAAAAGATGCGGGCAATTAATTTTTCTATAACTATTATTTGAAGTATTTTTCTCTAAAAGGATCCATAAACGAATGACAGAGATAAAACAATGCTAGTCAAATGCTCGATAATGACCCTTAATCAGTTGTTCATACTAACGCTCACTGTCTTTAAGAGGGCGGCCGTTAGCCGCAATACATTGCTGGAGTCGATTTCTGAAGTTTTGAACAGCTCGTTGACACATTTCGCGGGGTATCGCGTTTACTTCTTCAACAATCTGCTCCCTTAGCTCTAGCAGCTGTGTGGGCTGTAGCCCCATCCTGTTCGAACCAAAAGTCCCCTAATCCCTTTTCTTCAACAACCACTTCCAATGGGGCTGCAAAAAATTTTGCAACATTGAAACATAACGCCCGGAATTCACGGTCACGCCTCCCTCTTCAAAAAAGTACGGGCCTAAATGGGAATACCGACAGAACAAAAGGAGACCTAGTGCAGCTGCCTACCCCTGCCACCGCCCGAACACCTGCCCCTCCAAACTGCTCAATTGGTTCTGCCGCATATATATATATATATATATATATATATATATATATATATATATATATATATATATATATATATATATATATAAAATATAAAGTCCGTTTCCTATACTGTGTCAATTTCGTTATTCCTCAAAATTCGAAGTATACGATACGATACGATGTTAGTATAGGTAATGGTTGAAATATACCTCTTTCTATTGTCCAAAAGCAATATGTTGCAATAATTGTTGGACATCTTAGAAACACTGTTTTTCGGAAAAACGGTACGCAAAAACTCTACAAATAATTATGTCCATGAATATACTTTCTGTGCTTGTGTACTGTATAGAACCAATTTGGCCGCCGGATTGTTCGTTTTTTTATGCATTTTGCATTTTTGAATTTAAAAATAGACAGAAATTCTAATCCCATTATTTGGTAGAAAGACCGTGGCGAGGTGTTTCCCGAATTAAGCAAAAAAGCTCGGCGATTTTTGTCAAGCCCTGCAGTTGCATTTCTAGCGAACACACATTTTCTGAAATAGGAATAACTGCAGTCAACATAGAAAAATTGCTTTTCATTCATCCCAATCACAATATGCCGAAGTATAAATTTGAATATTGATACCATGTTTAGTATCTGGACTGTGCTATATTTTTACAGTAATATTTTATTATTATATTGTAAAAATAAATGTTCTTATTCAATACATATGTAATAAAAATATTAATTATACCGACAACTTTCTCTTAATAATTTGATACAATTCGGTCGGATTTGCCAAATGATTCGTCCAGTACTTGATTTTCAATCAATTAGCCGGATCGGCCGAAATCAGTACCACACCCGAATTTTCGTGGCATCACTAATTAATATGCTATAGAAATAATTTGTGTCAGTATTATTCATAAAATAGATGCACAAGAAGTACTAAAAAACACATATAACCATCGTTGTAAAACTTTAACCTCTTAAAACTTTTCTGTCGCAGTTTGTTTAAAATGTAAATATGTGCTTAACATTCTGCCACAAAAATATAAAGATAAAAATTCTAGTCTAATGGTTCAAGGTTTAAAACGTGTCTTTCCACTTGAAAAGTAGGTAAACGCATAAAATTTTAACGCGGCGACAGTAATGTTTGCTCCAATTCGTAATGTCATCTAAACTAAAGAGAAAGATGTAAAAACCATCATTTATTTAAAGTAGTGCAAATAAAACACAGCGTTTTATGAATAATGAAACTTTCCTTTCGACATGGGTTTTGTAAATTCTAACAATATGTGTTTTTTATAATGATCTTAAACTTTACCGTCCAATAATTAATGATGAAAATTGTTTCGTTACAAAATGATCTGAATAATATTTTTCATTGGTGTGTTATTAATACTGTTACGTTTTAAGTATTAAGGTGCATTCACAAATGAAAATTAGGTTTATGGTTTTCGTTAGATTTAAGCAAGTCATTCATAAATGTAAGATTAACTGAAATTTGGTTTTGATTGAACAGACATTATGTAAAAGCTTCAAAAACAGGATTAAAATATCGGTAGAGCAGTACTTAAAGATACCCATGCGCCGTGAAACTGTCATTCGCTTGGCATTATTGGTTATATTTCAGCAATTAAGTTTTGACGGTCTCCAGTTCTTTTCGCATTTGTTTGTTTTAAAAACCCGAATCCATCAAGTGAATACTAAATAAAGATGGGTGTATATATCTATATCGTTTTAGACTCGTTCTCATTGGTGAAGTTTGACATCAAACTAAATCATAAACCTAAAGTTTGGATCTTGCAATGTTTAGCTTTATGATTTAGATTTAGAGACACTAAATTCTGAAGTGTGAATAGAGTCATTTCATTACATAATATGCGGCCAAAGTCTTTAAATCTAAAGTATGAACCATAAATCTAATTCTAATTTTCATTTGTGAATGTACCTTAAAGGTTTAGATTTATGGTTTATACTTTATATTTAAAGACTTTGGCCGCAAAATATATAACGATTCCATTCACACTTCTGAATTTAGTGTCTCTAAATCCAAATCATAAAGCTAAACATTGCAAGGTCCAAACTTTCGGTTTATGATTTAGTTTGACGTCACAAACTTCAATAGTGAAATAATATAGATATATACACCCATCTTTATTTAGTATTCACTTGGTGGATTCGGCTTTTTAAACAAATGCGAGAAGAACATGGAGTTTGTCAAAACTTAATTGCTGAAATATAACCAATAATGCCAAGCGCACGTTTAACTGTTAAGTACTGCTCTACTGATATTTTAATCTTGTTTTTGAAACATTTACATAGATGTCTGTACATATCAAAACTAAATTACAGTTACTTTAAGCTTACATTTATGAATGACTTACTTAAACCTAAACAAAAACCATAAACATAATTTTCATTTGTGAATGCACCTTTAGGGTGAAGTGTAAAAATCAAAGAATTATTATTAATTAATATAGATGTTTATTAAACGATAAATATATATTAAAATGATAATAAAAATGACGATTACTGAGGTAAAACAAATACTAAATACTAATTGAAGACTAAGAATATAATTAATTACTTACACACTAAGATTATTTATTTATTTAAACAATTAACATGACTGTTTATTTACACGCTATTTGTGGCATTGTACTCTCGTACTTTTATTTCACTACGCGTTCAATCTTACACTGCCGGCCGGTCGATTGCAGACTGTTGCAGACTATCTACGCGATATTTGTATCACTCTATCCACTATTTATTTGCCCGAACAGAACTCACTCCTTTCAGCTCTCTTACTAACATGTCTGCCTTACACTATCTGACTGACTCTGGGGCAGAGCTGCATCGCTAATAAAGCTGCCCTAATGCTTTCCGGAACATTGCAACAACGTCCCGAACGATAGAGCAATGCGCGGGTAATTACGCTTATCTCCCCTCTATTTACACAGCTGCCTGCTTACGTTGCCCGCCTGCAGCGAGCGATAACTACGGTATCGCTTTCCGAGTAGTCTTCGACCACCTTCAGAACACTTCGATCAGGCATCGGCAGAAGGTCGGGGGCTCGCGCGCTGCTATAAATTAAGTTTAAATTTGAATAAGTGCAAAGTATTATCGTTTTCGCACAAGCAATCGGTAATTAATTACAACTACAATACTAATAATACGATTTTCTGAGAGATGTGACAACTACTGGGGGACTATTCCAATTCATATAGCGTGACAAGCTGACAACCAGTTCGGCTTTTCAATGTTGTGTTAAAATACTTGTATATCATAATAATATTTGATTTATATCTATATATTGTAAGTACATACCTACCTGTTTAAATTATAATAATTATTTATAATTCTAACAACCTGTTTAAAAATAATTTTGGATTAAGACATTTCTTTACGGAGTTTTATTAACCGCAGATATGCTTGAAGAAGAGGAATGATGGGAAGAGATTCGATTGAATAGACGAACCATTAGGGATGTGCAAGATTCATTCCGTTTAACCCGAAATAAATAAATAAAAAAAATATATTATCACGGCTTATTACTGAAAGGGAATATATTTTAAATTTTAGACTAACTAAAGATGCTACAGTAGAAAATATCTATCGAAAATTTAAAAATGTAATATATAAATAAAACTATTAACTAAACTAAGTAGTCTAACACACTACTACTAATAAAAAATTAAGAATTATAACAAAACTACTAAATAAATCCTACAACCCTAAATAAAAAGCCAAACCAAAAATGGAGACAAATAGGTACTATAAGAACATGTACTGCCAACAGCCACGAAAACACGCTTTTATAATATCAACATATAAAAATAAGTTTCCTGTAAATAGCCATGTCGCTAATTTCAAAATAACACATATCGAAAAAGTCTGACGTCTGTCATAGCGGATAGCACATGTGGCTATCCGACTTGAATCAATCTGTTGGCTAGTAGTGGACGTTATATAGCGGATAGCACATGTGGCTATGTATTAGAATAAACCTCTTGATCTTGGTGTTATATTTGATGTGAAATTAACAATTAACTTTTAATCCATTCGCTTTCATTGCAGCATTCCGCTGCGCGTCATGCTTCAATATAAAATCTCGCACCTCGCGTTGTAAAATAACATCTACCGCACGTATACTGTAAATAACTATTTTCGTGTTGAGCACGGAAAAATGATTATTCCAATATTTTCTTTTATATTATTACTTATTTTTTCTATTTCGGTGTTCTTATGTTTCTATAAAAGCACTGTTTATCACTGAAAACACGACGTTTAGAAAATTTATAAACGTACTGTTTTTGGCGCCTTTTGTATTGTAGAAGTGGTAGTCATGCTTTCATAACTGACAGATAACCTCAAAATGGTAAATTGTTTGTGTTAAAATATTATTTCTAATTGAGGATTTTTATCCTTTCTCTAGGTGATAGGACTAGAAAGAAAAGAAATTTATAGCTATAGCTGTGTTAGTTAAGAAAGAATAAGAATCTGTGAAGTTAAAATTTCAACTAAAAAATTATGAAACAAGAAACAATGCGGTCAGGTTTACTTTGTCAAAATAATTAAAACGGTAAGTTTTATTTATTACAATTTACATTTATGGTAATGCAATTTTGAATTGAATGTATTGTTATTCCATGCAGGTTATGAAATGTATGATGCACGTTACTTGAAAATGTTGACACTGTCTACTCAATTTGTGGCGGCTACTAGCAAACAAATATGAAAAGTTGACGTTTTAATCCATGATTTCCAGTTCCACGTTGTGGCGAACTATCGAATATATGCCATATATGTTTTGTATTAAAAAGTGTAAGAACAGCTGTTGCCGTTATCTGTGCAACTGAGCAGTGAGTGTTGACAAAATAGTGGAAAGTAATTAATAAATAATAAATTGTTCATTAAAGTATTTCATTATTTAAAGAGTTTTATTTATATGTTGTTTTCTCAATAAAAAGGCTCGATGTCCTTCAATCCCATATTCAAGTTTTATTTATGATAGTAACCAACACGAACCACCGATATCTCCTATCAGGATGGTTCATTAATAAACCTTGGAGTTCATTGTATGTATTGGTTTTCCTATTTCATAATTATATAATGCTTGATACAATGTTTTAATGTAAACAATCAGACAAAATCACAAGATACACAAACTGTCAAAATGTGAAATTTCAATTTTTAGCGGGAAGCGCTACCAACATAACTGATAAAAAAACACCAACTCATACTTTTGACAAGTCCTTTTTTTAAAAAATCTAATTGTAAAATTACCTCAATAGAAAAAATAGTATAAAAAACATGTATCATAAGGCCTGTTGACGCACTCGTCCTTTGTAAAACTCGCCTGCCGGCTCGTTTTCCAAACTTGGACTCGTACGTTAACAGATTGCCTTATGATACTTGTGCTTTAATGTACTATAATCGTAGTCCTTTACCAATTTATACAATTATAGGATTTAAGTTATTAATGATAGATGGTATTCTTGAGTGAGAAGATGCATAGAGATAAAGTAAGATGAGACAGGAATGCTGTGCGGAAACCGCAGTCTGTACGTATGAAGTGTTGGAACTGTGAAATTGGCCTGCGGTCACAACGAAGCCCAAGTTGACATTGAAGGACAACAGAAGACGAAACTAGTGAAGGAGGAGATGAATAGAGACAGAAGTTTGCCTATATTTGGAATGTAGACAATAAGGAACACTACTTAAGACAATATTTAGTTTAGTTAGTTAGAAAGGAACGTGCTGGTGGACTTACTTCTTGAACAGAAACCTAGGCTTGCATAGTTATGAATACTTGTATTATGGACACGGGCATTCTTTGGATTTTATAGTAATTTTTATTTACACATATTTTACATAAAATAGACTAACTTATTATTATGATTTAAACTAAACATTACTAAATCCTAAAGTTGCTGATGCATCATTAGCCAACAAACTCTACATGACTTCGCCATGAGACGAACACAGACTCTATGACCAGATTTTATCAAGCATAAATTAACATGCGGTTATGAAACATGGATTAAAAGTGACATGAAGTTTGGGTGGTATTAATAAAAATAAGTAAATACATATAAGTATGTACTTATAAGTACTAGCAGTTACTTATCAGTATCAGCAAGAAGTAAAAGTAAATACTTATTTTCATATTAATAACCAGATGCTGATACTTACAGTAAATACTTACTTACTTATAAGTAAGTACTTACATATAAAATTCAGAAGCAAGCCGTGTGTTGCAAAAAAAAATTTTTTTGACATTTGTTGACAGTTCATTTTTATATTTATTTATTGGAAGTTGACAAACTAATCTGGACTTTGGTTCTATATAAATTTTTGAAATTTTAAAAATGTTTAGTTTTGAAAGCAGCGACATGGACTAAAATATTAATGAAAAAAGTGTTATTTCACGGTCTTCACCAACACCAATTTGAAAACCATATGTAATATAACTTTTCAGCTTTTTAAAATATGGACCCGCAGTTATAATTTTTTTAGATGTTTATTTATCAAGGCCGGAGCAGTGGCGTATTGTCGCAGGGGGCGCAAAAATCGTACGTACTCAGGGTATCAGGGTGCAAAATTATAAATGGTCACGAGGAGCTAAAGTAAAAAACAACGCAGCAAACGGCGCATGGGCTTGTGACGCAAACAAGGTTTATTCGTCACTGGTCGGCAACATATCTTAAAAATAATTTCATTTAATAAATGAACGCAAAGCACCATCTCTGGATTCATTGTTAACGCCAAGAAAGAGTTCTGTTAGCCATTCCACACTTTCGGGTGGAAAGCGATATAATTTGACAAAATTTTGTTCACTGGGATTTTCCCTACGAATTTTATAATTTTTATGGACTCATACGGCGTAGAACATGTTTTTTAAATTAATATAATCTTTTAAATTTTTATTCGGTCCCCCATAAGCATGATAAATATCATACTTATAAATTTATAAGTAAATACTTAATTCTATAAGAATCAATTCCATTTTATTAATACAGTTTTAAGTAATTACTTATTTTGATTATAAGTATAAGTACATACTTTTGTCAAATAAGTATTTTTTATAGCATGAGCTTTTACTGACACTTTATTAATACGGATATAAGTACTTACTTAAAAAACTGTCAGTATAAGCATTTACTTATTTTTATTAATACCACCCAATGTCCAGTTACCTGTAAACGTTTTTCCATACAAGTGGAAACTGCATGTTAGCTAACCCAAAGTTTTTGGTCCTTTTTAAAGGTTGGTACAATTTTCTCAATGAAAGCGAAGTTTTATTCAATTGACAACACTGAATTTTGACAGTTGTTTGTTTTGTTTCATAACATTTCATTTGGTTTGGGTGTTTACGTTGTGTAAATCTGTACATCTATATAGCACCTAGACAATTTGTAAAACGAGCAATATTATAAAGTTCGCGTTTTCTTTCTGCAATTTATTCAGGGGTGGTAGGCATTTGTATACTATAAGGTCTTAGAGCTGTTAAGGCCCTACTTATTCGAGCAGTAGTTGTCCTTGCTGTTGGTTTAGAAACTTCACCAAAATCTGGGGCAACTGATATAAAGGAACCTATAGCATAATATCTTCAAGCAACAATTTCCTGCAGGAGATAATGCATATGATTTCTAGAATTATATTAAATTTATATAATAAAAACTCTTATTGATTTAAACTATTAACTATGATATTTATTTATCAGTTTGATGTCGAATGCTATCTTCAACCTGTTCTATAATATTTTCGACAGTTATCACGGAGAGCCTGTTGCTGGATTGCATGAAAACTATTCAATAAATAGTTTATTGATTCTATAGTTACCGGTCCTAAAAAGTCAGCGAACCGTTAAAATTCAAACAGTTGCATGAAAAAAATATTGCTAATGAACCGATAAATAGTTTCTTGCAACCCAGCATGAATCTTTAAAAAAACTCCTTCCATCTATATTTTTCGGAATGATGTGGCCTATGTCGAAATATCCTTGCTGGCGTTATTGGCATCTCCTCATCGTCGCTATATTAATAATATGATATTTATTAAACTAATAAACTAATAACACAGACAGACAAACAGACACAATTTTTTTAAAAATAGTTATTTTGGCTTCTTCTCTATTCATACGAGTATGAAATGAGGATTTAAATTTAAATATTACGAGAAAGTAGTGTTTCTGACGAGACGATCGAGCCGAGAAACTACATTGTCTCGTTTCGTCTCGTCTAAAAGACAAAAAATTAACTCTCGTCTCGATTTTTTTCTCGTCTCGAACAATGGAGTCTCGTCTCAGCCGAGAATCTCGACGAGATTTCTCGATTTTTTTAATGGATCCAATATGTAATTTATTATTGTATACTTACCTTAAAAACATATAAATAATATTCAAGGTTATTAAAAAAATTGACACAACTATTTTCTTCAGTATCAATTTTATACCTATACAACAAATTACAAAGTTAGAGACAGTATAATTTGATACAGTACTACTATAATAATAAAATAATGTTCTTATTCATGAATAGTTACAAATAAACAACAAGTTAACAAAACTTATTGTACAATAATAAAATGTATAATATAAAAATAAGGTTAATTATTAGTACAAACATTGATTAAGTTAGGGTGATTAGCGAGCAGTTGATTAGCATTGTTTTATCTCTGTCAAGCGTTTATGAATTAGTTAAGAGAAAAATAATTCAAATAACAATCGTAGAAAAATTTAATTATATGCATCTTTTATTCGAAGTAATTTTCTTTAAAATAATTAATAAGCGATTGAGAGATAAAACAATGCTAATCAACTGCTAGCTGTAGTGTTCATACTACCAGCCAGGCAATTTGCACCACCAAAAGGCAAATTTTATGCTTTGCTTAAATAAAATTATAAAAAGCGAAGTTAGATATCATTTAAAATAATGGACACACTTTTTACCCATTACTGGATGTAACACTCTGTCGATAGATAGTTTTATTTAAAAAAATTTAGCCCGATCCTTTATTAGATTTATAATTTAAAAAATATGATAATTTTTTAATACAAATTTACAAAATGTTTTAATAAAAATATAAAAAACTGTACTTTTAAAAATACAAAAAATTGTCGAGAAATCTCGGAATAATTGTCGAGAATCGAGAATCTCGTCATGTAAGTATCGTCTCGTCTCGTGAGTTCAAAAAACTTTCTCGTCTCGGCGAGACGAGATATTTCGAGACGAGACGAGACGAGATTCGAGAATGTCTCTTCTCGTCAGAAACACTACGAGAAAGGTTCAAAAAGTAATTGCGAATTAGAAATTGAAAATATTTTAGAAGAGATCACAATAGGTAGGTGTAGGAAAATGACATTCTTGCAGATTTCACAAAGGTGTTTACGAGTGGGTAGAGATTTTTCAAATATTATCTGTAACTGTAACTGAGTTTTATATCGCACATTGTTACTTATTCAAACACATGGTGTTTCTATCACCAATATTATTGGAGGCGTCTCTATCCTACCCTACACGCACGTCACTGGTCCAAGATCACACAAGAGCGTCTTGGCTGGAGGCGCGAAGCCGCCAAAGTGGTCGTGGGCGGCCGTGATGTCTCGCGGGGCTCCCACGAACTATAAACGAGCATGGGAAAAACAATCTCCCACGTCTTCGTCTTTGCGCCGTGCGACTCGCTCTATGCTCCAGGAGAGGAGTGAATCTCCTCACCTCACACCCTCAGGGACCGAGATGTGATTATGATGTGGCACTGATCGCCCAAATTGAGCGGGAGGATAAAACATTGTTTAGATTTATTGAAGGTGGAAATGCTATGCATTATTTATTCTCCTTAAAGAATGTGATGTATGAACTATGCCTAAATTACCATAACTATTACTATTAATCATTTCTGATGATGACTCCATTTTGGTTTCAACTATAGGTATTTGATTTATTGATAAACACATAAATGTATTGTAAAAACATAAATGTCGACTGGACACATCAGTTTCATTTAATATTTAGAGAGTACAAATATGTTCACATACATAGCTGATATATTTATATATATATATATATATATATATATATATATATATATATATATATATATATATACAGTGGACCCTCGGTAATCCGGCCCCTGGCTAATCCGGCACCCCCTGTAATCCGACATGACCCCACCACTAATGTGCTCGACGCGTAGGTATTGATTTGATTGATTGATTGATGATTGTTTCATAGTATGATTTTTTTATTTCCTAATGTAAAGTTATTATTGTTTGTAAGTTCTACAGCATTAATGACGTTAATTTCATAATAAAACGTAACTTACATAATGAAGTATGATTTCTACTTCAGAGTATAACATATAGAATCTTATCACTGGATCTGTAATTTGTCGGATTACAAGGTACTCGTTTGTAAAAACTTCCGGACTATAGGGTGTCTTAGGCAGTACTCTATAATCCGACAAATTCGATAGTCCGACACTGCCCTGCAAAACGTTTGTCGGATTACCGGGGGTCCACTGTATATATATATATATATATATATATATATATATATATATATATATATATATATGTAAAAACTTCCGGACTATAGGGTGTCTTAGGCAGTACTCTATAATCCGACAAATTCGATAGTCCGACACTGCCCTGCAACACGTTTGTCGGATTACCGGGGGTCCACTGTATATATATATATATATATATATATATATATATATATATATATATATATATATATGTGTAAAAACTTCCGGACTATAGGGTGTCTTAGACAGTACTCTATAATCCGACAAATTCGATAGTCCGACACTGCCCTGCAAAACGTTTGTCGGATTACCGGGGGTCCACTGTATATATATATATATATATATATATATATATATATATATATATATATATATATATATATGTAAAAACTTCCGGACTATAGGGTGTCTTAGGCAGTACTCTATAATCCGACAAATTCGATAGTCCGACACTGCCCTGCAACACGTTTGTCGGATTACCGGGGGTCCACTGTATATATATATATATATATATATATATATATATGTGTAAAAACTTCCGGACTATAGGGTGTCTTAGACAGTACTCTATAATCCGACAAATTCGATAGTCCGACACTGCCCTGCAAAACGTTTGTCGGATTACCGGGGGTCCACTGTATATATATATATATATATATATATATATATATATATATATATGTGTAAAAACTTCCGGACTATAGGGTGTCTTAGACAGTACTCTATAATCCGACAAATTCGATAGTCCGACACTGCCCTGCAAAACGTTTGTCGGATTACCGGGGGTCCACTGTATATATATATATATATATATATATATATATATATATATATATATATGTAAAAACTTCCGGACTATAGGGTGTCTTAGGCAGTACTCTATAATCCGACAAATTCGATAGTCCGACACTGCCCTGCAACACGTTTGTCGGATTACCGGGGGTCCACTGTATATATATATATATATATATATATATATATATATATATATATATATATATATATATATATGTGTAAAAACTTCCGGACTATAGGGTGTCTTAGACAGTACTCTATAATCCGACAAATTCGATAGTCCGACACTGCCCTGCAAAACGTTTGTCGGATTACCGGGGGTCCACTGTATATATATATATATATATATATATATATATATATATATATATATGTGTAAAAACTTCCGGACTATAGGGTGTCTTAGACAGTACTCTATAATCCGACAAATTCGATAGTCCGACACTGCCCTGCAAAACGTTTGTCGGATTACCGGGGGTCCACTGTATATATATATATATATATATATATATATATATATATATATATATATATATATGTAAAAACTTCCGGACTATAGGGTGTCTTAGGCAGTACTCTATAATCCGACAAATTCGATAGTCCGACACTGCCCTGCAACACGTTTGTCGGATTACCGGGGGTCCACTGTATATATATATATATATATATATATATATATATATATATATATATATATATATGTGTAAAAACTTCCGGACTATAGGGTGTCTTAGACAGTACTCTATAATCCGACAAATTCGATAGTCCGACACTGCCCTGCAAAACGTTTGTCGGATTACCGGGGGTCCACTGTATATATATATATATATATATATATATATATATATATATATATATATATATGTAAAAACTTCCGGACTATAGGGTGTCTTAGACAGTACTCTATAATCCGACAAATTCGATAGTCCGACACTGCCCTGCAAAACGTTTGTCGGATTACCGGGGGTCCACTGTATATATATATATATATATATATATATATATATATATATATATATATATATGTAAAAACTTCCGGACTATAGGGTGTCTTAGGCAGTACTCTATAATCCGACAAATTCGATAGTCCGACACTGCCCTGCAACACGTTTGTCGGATTACCGGGGGTCCACTGTATATATATATATATATATATATATATATATATATATATATATATATGTGTAAAAACTTCCGGACTATAGGGTGTCTTAGACAGTACTCTATAATCCGACAAATTCGATAGTCCGACACTGCCCTGCAAAACGTTTGTCGGATTACCGGGGGTCCACTGTATATATATATATATATATATATATATATATATATATATATATATATATATGTAAAAACTTCCGGACTATAGGGTGTCTTAGGCAGTACTCTATAATCCGACAAATTCGATAGTCCGACACTGCCCTGCAACACGTTTGTCGGATTACCGGGGGTCCACTGTATATATATATATATATATATATATATATATATATATGTGTAAAAACTTCCGGACTATAGGGTGTCTTAGACAGTACTCTATAATCCGACAAATTCGATAGTCCGACACTGCCCTGCAAAACGTTTGTCGGATTACCGGGGGTCCACTGTATATATATATATATATATATATATATATATATATATATATATATATATGTGTAAAAACTTCCGGACTATAGGGTGTCTTAGACAGTACTCTATAATCCGACAAATTCGATAGTCCGACACTGCCCTGCAAAACGTTTGTCGGATTACCGGGGGTCCACTGTATATATATATATATATATATATATATATATATATATATATATATATATATATATATATGTAAAAACTTCCGGACTATAGGGTGTCTTAGGCAGTACTCTATAATCCGACAAATTCGATAGTCCGAC